>JBBBDQ010001775.1:7010000-7072500 GCA_037127315.1 Ascarosepion bandense
GTGGTTAGATATAGGAAATGTCAGAAGGGGGGGGTGATAGATGGGTATGGATACGGAGGCTGGGGGTTGGGTGGATGGGAAGAGTCTTGAAGGAATTGAAGCGAGTTAGTGTGTTAGGAGGTGTCTATTGACCTTACATTTAAACTCCTGGAGATTGTAGCCGTCGAGGAAGCAATCATGTGGAAGGGGATTCCACAGTCGGGAAGTGCGAGAAAAGAAACTGTTGGAGTAGAAGTTACTGTTGCATTTTATCGGTTTCACTGTACAAGGGTGGGATCTAGTTGCTAATCTAGTATCTCGTGCAAATTCGAACCTAGGGGGCACCAGTGATCTAAGTTCATCGGAGAAGAAGCCATGAAATTATTTATAGAAGAGACAGGGAAACCACGTCGCGCCGGTGAGAGAGTAACTGTAGGCGGTCTGCCAAGTCGGTATCGATCACATTACAGACCCTCCGCTGTACCTTGTCGAGAAACCCAAGGAGAATAGCAGGGGCACCCGACCAGATATGGCAACAATATTCAATGCTCGGGCGGATGGTAGATTTATAAATGTGCCGGATAGATTCAGACGGAAAAAACCTCCGGGCCTTGCACAGAGAACCGACTTTCATAGCAGCGGATTTAGCAATGGATTCGATATAGTCATTCCACTTGAGGTTCGCTGAAAGTGTGAGACCAAGGAGGCGTAGTGTTGTACTCACTGGGAGGCAAGCCTGGTTTCGGACAAAAGAACTCGCGCTGTTTTTATTGTGTTCAGGATGCGGCGGATATTACTGAGTAATATGGAACCAGTGGCGTTTCGAATTTATTTAAATTTTTTTTAGGTATTATTTTTCTGTATTTCTTAGATGAGGTAGTATTTACAGTATTTAAATTGTTCGGACTGTTATCTTCATCTTTGTTGCCATTTGTACGACGTTTCGGCCGTTGTACACTTCGGTATTTACGCAAGGAATGAGGATGATATACCCCAGTGATTGTAATAAAGGGTTCGGTTTGGAAATTCCTAGCACCTGAAGAAGGCCGGAGCGTATTTTTCGAGGTGTTTTTATACTCAGAACTTTTATAATGGATTCAGGGTAGGTGCCATCATTACACTAATTCAAGGGTCGGTCATCATTTGCAGAGATCAGGTCAGGAACTTATGCAATGTCTCGGAAGAGGATGATGATATCAAATATACTATAAAGAATTTTCTCGATCTCAGAGAGCTCCGTTCGGAAAGATGACTTGTTTTGGAAATTTAAAGAAGAAAAAAAAGTAGTTAATGTTATATTATTTAAACAAGGTTCGTTATTTTTTTTTTCGGGAATAACAGGATAACAACTAATACAATCAACAAGATTCAGATTGCTTATTCCAAACGAAGTGCTGTAAGCAATTGCGAATGATTTAATATGACTCTTATTTCTGCTTATTACTTCTGTACATCAGGTGAAATATTTGCCGATGACATAAGCAAAACATCGTCCAGGTGGTCATCACCCAACCTTGTTCTTAAACGTCTTTTAGTGTATTTCATTTTTCCTAAAAGGTTGCTCAGAAAAATACGTACTTGAAAATAATGATACCATCATTTTCGCACTATTTAATACGCTTTTATATTTGTCTATATTTCTGAGATGAGGTAGTATTACACAGTATTTAAGGACACATGGCCCAGTGGATATAGACGTTGGTTAGTTCCTGTGACTTGACCAAAAGTGTTGTGACTTCAGTGGTGAACAAGTAACTTACAGGGTTAGAGGGAGATAACTCATGACTTCTAGAAGAGGCAAGGAATGGAGTTCATATACCCCAGTGATTGTGATAAAGGGTTCGGTTCGAAATTTCTAACACCTGAAGAAGGCCGGAGCCCACAAAGACCGGAAACATGGTACAAATGTTAAACAAAAAAATAGTCCGAATAATGTCAATACGCTTTTATATTTTCCGCTTGGCGAAAGAGATTTCTTGAGGAAGTCAGCAGCGGGTTCGGAATTCAATTATGTTAAACAAATTCGTTGCATTTTAAGTAGATTAACGCCAACTAATATTTTTCTACCAATTACTACGCAAATTAATTAGATCATTTGCGTCCAGGTGTTCTGTTGGCGGGCCAGATAAAAACTTTCGCAGGCCGAATGTGGCTTGGGGGCCGGGGGTTGCCGATTCCTGATCTAATTGATTACGGCTGTATCACATTGAAAGATCAGTTGCCCTACAATCACCGAAGTTAAGCAATGTTGATCTTGGTTAGTACCAAGATGATGACCCCTTTGGGTATGCCGGATGTAAACTTGTATGTGTAATGGATAATGGCTCTGAATGTTAAATCGGAGGGCCGAGTTCAATTTAACTTGGGTTCGTTATATTCGCTTACTCGTCAGGAGTCGTTGCTCATATGAATCCGTCTCTTTTCCCATTTACTGGTTGATTACTCTGGCTTGTATTAGTAAATAATCATTATTATAAAAAAATAGGTGTTAGAATTTAGAAATATTTTCCTGGTTTGAATAAGTCATCAAAAAGAACCAGTCAAATGTTTGTTGTCTTTCATTTTCTTTCTAATTTACTAATTTATCTCACTTACATTTTTCTTAATAATTTCTCCACAAGTAAGACGATAAAGCCCCTAGGACGTAAGGAGTTACCTAATGTTAGAGAATTTGAGAAGCACGCTATTAAAGAGAGAGTACAACAAAAGGATTAAGACGACAGAAGATAACGATTGGCATTTGTAAGGGCCTCGGTGATGCTTGATAAATTGGCCTCGTGCCAAACGCGTCTGAAGTCCCCACAATTTAAATATCAGAAGGTTGGATGTTGAAATGTGAAAGGATAAAATATTTCGTGTGTACATTAAAGTAAAGATTTATTCACAGAATAACAAAATTGTAAGAAGAAAAATATAAGTTTGTTAGCTGAATACTATAACATATTTGTGAAAAGAAAAATGTTCATTGAGAAAATGCATGTAGCTTTGTAGTTAAAATTGTTCAAAGAGAAATGCAAGTATTTGAAATGTTCACAGAAAGTTTAGAGTTCATGGTTTGATAATAGTAAATAGCTAAGTGTCCCGGGACCGTATACTGATAGTAGTAAAATGTAGTCTTATGTTCCTTTGTGTGTAGTTTGCTAATTGTGATTGTAATGTTCCTTCCTCTTTGTAGTAGGTCGTCGACAGAGTGAGAGAGAAAGTAAAGCAAATAGAGAAATTGTACTTAACGCGTCCTGTTGTTGTTGTTGCTCTCTTTGGCGGCGAGGAGTGAAAACGAAGAAAGAAAAGTTGGAAGAAGAGGTCGAATCAAACTTTGACGCGCCCCTACGTTCTGGTGGCGTGGAGTGAAATTTCTTTTTCTACATTGCCACTAGGTTCGTCAGCTAACCACTTCCATATCGGACTGGACTGTCTTGAGCGGGTCACGGACTGGGTTAACTAGTGGAATCTGGTCATGTGACCTGCTCCCAGAGGTATTTTCTTCTTTAGATATGAAAAAACGTTTGACTGACGTCATATCTGAATTTTCGATTTGCCATCCAATCAGGATCCAGAATTTTGCTTTTCACACTAACTTGTAAATTTTTCGTAGTTGGGTTTTTCCAAAATGTTTTTAGTCGATTGAATCCACTTTTGCGGGTGTGCAATTTATTTTTTTTTTTTTTTATTTTTTTTTAAGTTGGTTAAACAGGGCAGTTACGCTTGAAACAAAGAAGAGAGTACTGGATTGCTATGTGATGTCGGTTCTTCAATATGGCAGTGAATGTTGGACAATATCATCAAATATGAAGGAAAAATATGAAGCAACTGAAATGTGGTTCTACAGAAGGATGCTGCGGATATCATGGCTCGAGCATGTGAAAAATGGTGAGGTTTTGGAAAGGATGGAAACGAAAAGGAAATTAATACTGAGCATCAGGAAGAGACAGCTGAAGTTTCTGGAACATACAATGAGGAAA
The DNA here is from genome assembly GCA_037127315.1 of Ascarosepion bandense. Lineage (NCBI taxonomy): Eukaryota > Metazoa > Mollusca > Cephalopoda > Sepiida > Sepiidae > Ascarosepion > Ascarosepion bandense. The sequence continues at coordinate 7,013,942 of JBBBDQ010001775.1, forward strand.
GATGGCTTTGAGAACCTGATATTAACAGACCAGATAAAGAGAAATAGAGACAGGGGAAAGCAACAGATAACATATTTGAAGGACCTAATCAGGTGGATGTGCGTTGTGGTACAGTGGATATCGGCTCGGAACGAGAAACCGGGGAGCAGAGTTCGAATTCCAGTTGAATCCATTGGATTCACTTCCGCGCAAATACCCTTGGGAAAGGTATTAATCCGTCTCATCCTTGCACTTATGGGTTAAATCGCAGAACAGACTGGGTTCTATAGCCTTGGTCGGCAACCAGTCTACCGCAGAAAGCAATGGCAACCTACTGCGGGATAATCTTCTGCCCAGTCAGTCATGTCTCGAGACATGATTGCCCAAGCGTGTATCACGTATGGCACTTAACTGACTGAATCAGGTGGATGATGGAATGAGGGTTGCATGGTGTAACAGGAGAAGGCGTGCTAAGAGCCACCAGGAATAAGGAACCGTGGAAAGCCATGATAGACTACGTCCTGAAGGGACAGGGCACATAGAAGAAGAAGATGGATGATAAAGGATTTATATCCTATACATTGCATTTAAATTTTTGACCATCAAAAATAGACAGGGAGGTAAGGAAAGGGCTCCACAAGTAAAATACTGAACTCTTACCGCCAATCCTATTGAACTATATCGAATCCATTGCTAAATACGCTGCTATGAAAGTCGGTTCTCTGTGTAGGGCCCGGAAGTTTTTTCCGTCTAAATCTATCCTGCACATATATAAATCTACCATCAGGCCGTGCATTGAATACTGCTGCCATATCTGGTCGGGTGCCCCTGCTATTCTCCTCGGGCTTCTCGATAAGGTTCAGAGGAGGGTCTGTAATGTGATAGATACCGACTTGGCAGACCGCCTGCAGTCTCTCTCCCACCGGCGCGGCGTGGCTTCCCTGTGTCTCTTCTATAAATACTTTCACGGCTTCTGTTCTGATGAACTTAAATCACTGGTGCCCCCTAAATACGAATTTGCACGAGATACTAGATTAGCAACTATATCCCACCCTTTTACAGTGAAACCGATAAAATGCAACCGCAACTTCTACTTCAACAGTTTCTTTCCTCGCACTTCCCGACTGTGGAATTCCCTTCCACACGATTGCTTCCCCGACGGATACAATCTCCAGGAGTTTAAATGTAAGGTCAATAGACACCTCCTAACACACTAACCTGCTCCCATTCCTCCTGACATTCCCTATGTCTAACCACTCTTTCTCTTTACCTTCCCCTATGTAGCCCCATGCGCAATAGTGGCAGTGGCATTAATGCCTTGCTTGGGGTGAGATGATTAAAAAAAAAATCCAGTCAGTCACTTACGTGCAAATAGCCATGGGAATGGTTTGAATCTACCTTTTCCCTTATCCCCGGCTATGTTGTCAGAAGAAGATTTGTGCAATAAAATTATTATTATGTCAAAAATTCTTACTATCCAGAATTATGTTTCGGCTTTTAATTAAATGTTATACATGATAAACGCTTATGACTCGATCAATGAGTGACTGGGCAGAAGCTTTACTCGCAGTAGGTTGCCATTATTTTCTGTGGTTTACTAGTTACCCGCCAAGGATATAGAATCCAATCTGTCCTGATATTAAACCGATAACTGGAGGGGGAAGCGACGGATTCAGACATTTCCCCAAAAGTTTTTTTTTAACGAACTGAATTTGAATTCGAACTAGGCTCTCCGAGATCTCGTTCCGAGACGATAGCTATTGTGCATATTTAGTTACTCAGTTTAAATTAAAGTAGATTTGCTTTATGTTTTTATTAATTTCATTACTTTTCAGTTCTTCAATCTCTTCGTTTTTTGCACCTGGGTTTGACGGTAAACTGCATCCGGCAGCAAGGCCTATAATTGGAAGGTTGTGATGAGCATGGAACCACCTCTTAATTGCTGTTGTTCCCAGGTCCACTCTGACCCGGAATGGTAGCACCTGTTAGGGTCCAAGCTATGGGCAAATAGCCAACAATATGACTGAGATGCGTAGATGACACCTTCATACACTATCACCAGCAAGAATGTGTTCAAATATTGCTAGACCATTTGAACAAATATTCAGTGCTGCTCACTATGAAAGGAGTAAATGATAATCAGCTAGCTTTACTGAATTTATTAATAACTCGCGCACAAACTGGGGTCAAAACACTATGATAGTATAAAAATAGTTTTATAGATATATATACATAAAAATCGACTTTTATAGAAAATATACGTTTTTGAAGGAAACATATTACCAATAATACATTTTCGAAGGAAAAAAATTCTCAGCCAAACATTTTTGAATACAAAACTATAAGGCATTTTCAATTTTCTAAAATATAGAATAAAAACACAATTTTCATTAAAATCTGACTAAAACCTTTTCACGATGACCGAACATGATAAAAAAATACCTCAAAAGCCCAACATTTTGGCATTAAATAACCCACAGAGGTTGATAAGCCGTTAAACAAAACTCAAGCAAACAATCTTCGTCTTTCTTCTTATTTTTCATTTTTAATGTCGTCTTTTTCAAATATCATTCATTTTTTAATCTTATTTCTGAAGCCTTTTATTCTTTCTGTGTCCGTATTTTCTTTCCATCTTTTTTCACTCTCGGTGACGACATAGAGCCATACTTATGCCGAACAGTTATTTTTTTTCTGTTGCTTACTCGATAGATAGTGGTGCGGATCCTGAATCAGGCGTGTCGAGTTCAATACGCCCTTGATTTAGTTTCGAAGTTATAGAAAGTTTCTCATACATCCCCCTGACACTTCTGTCCCTTCCAGAAAACGCTGATCTTATGTTATTCTAAAGGGTGCACTGAATTCTGTTCATTTACCGTTGGTACGTGTCTAGGTTGCCAATTATGATTAATACAAGGTGTTATAGGCATCGGAAGATCCCTTTCATCACACTCTATGGAAGGTGGCAATTGAAGTCGAGATATTGTCCGGCGTAGATTGGCTTCTGATATACGAATGTTCCTGAACCCATTCTGTGCGCGAGTTATTAATAAATTCAGTAAAGCTAGCTGATTATCATTTACTCCTTTCATAGTGAGCAGCACTGAATATTTGTTCAAATGGCCTAGAAATATTTGAACACATTCTTGCTGGTGATAGTGTATGAAGGTGTCGTCTACGCATCTCAGTCATATTGTTGGCTTTAGTGGTGCCGTTTTAAAAGCAATTAGATAATAGTCTACTGGAGTAAAGCGTTGCTTCGTGAATTTGGGGACAACTATTGTATATAAGGATGTGCGTTGTGGTGCAGTGGGTATTGACACGGAGCGACAAATCGGGGAGCCGAGTTCGAATTCCAGTTGAATTCCTTGTATTCGCGCAAATACCCTTGAGAACGGAATCCCTCCAGTTTTTGGCTAAATAACAGGACAGATTGGGCTCTATAGCCTTGGCTGTCAACCGGTCTACCACAGAAAGCAATGGCAAGCTACTGCGGGATAAACTTCTGCCCAGTCAGTCATGTCTCTTTCGAGACATGATCGCCCAAGCGTATATCCGTATGGCACTTAACTGACTGAATTATTGTATATATTTGTCAAAATTTCTGAGAATTTTTTTCTAATTATATTGCGTATTTATATTTTTCAGATTCTTGTCCTCATCGTTGTTGACATATTCACAACTTTTCGTCCGTTGTACGCTGCGGCCTTCTTCAGGATCTGTATATAAGATGTGTATCACTAAATCATTATTATCTAAAAAAATCTTAAACTCTAAAATAATTTTTCTGATTATAAATAACTTGCAAAGAGATGATAAACCGTAGAAAATGAATCAATAAAAATATTGCAATTCCTGATCAAATTATTTGTAGAGGTTCATATGAAGTCCCACTGAAGATTATACAGATTTTCTTTTAATCATTTCACCCCAATCAAGGCATTCCACTGCTCCTATTGCGCAGGAGGTTACATAGGAGAAAGTGAGGGAGAAAGAGTGGTCAGATATAGGAAATGTCAGAAGGCGGGTGATAGACGGGTAAGGATACCGAGGATGAGGGTTGGGTAGATGGGAAGAGTGTTTGAGAGAATGGATGCGAGTTAGTGTGCTAGGAGGTGTCTATTGATCTTACATCTAAACCCCTGGAGATTGTAGCTGTCGGAGAAGCAAGTATGTGGAAGGGAATTCCACAGGCGGGAAGTGCGAGAAAAGAAGCTGTTGGAGTAGAAATTGCGGTAACATTTTATCGGTTTCATTGTAAAAGGGTGGGACTTAGTTTCTAATCTATTATCTCGTGCGAATTCGTATCTAGGGGGCACCAGTGATCTAAGTTCATCGGAGCAGAAGCTGTGAATGTATTTATAGAAGTGGCACAAAGAAGCCACGTCATGCCGGTGAGAGAGTGACTGCAGCCGGTTAGCCAAGTCGATATCGATTACATTACAGATTCTCAAAAAACCCGATGAGAATAGCAGGGGCACCCGAGCAGATGCGACAGCAGTATTCAATACACGGGCGGATGGTAGATTTATATATGTGAAGGATAGATTCTATTTATTCCTTTGTGTCACTAAGATAAGTCTTCAAAGTATATAACTATTGTTGATACTCTTCTTATTACATATTATAGGCTGATATAACTGAATTATTTTCTGATCTTTTTTTCTCAAAACCTTTTCATAAAAAGCGTCGTATTTTTCTTTTGTTCCCTTGTTTTTTTTTATAATGCATCAAGTTCTTATATTTATTTTGTTTATTAATTTAGAGACTTAAAACGGAATAATTTTGAATACAAACAAGAAACACCAAGAGATAAAAGGTAATCACGATATTTGTCGATTTCGCAATATTTCTAATTTTGAAATCGAACGTAGATCACGCGAATGTCAAATTTAGCATCGCAAGAAACTAAATGTTGGGAAATTATATAAAATCTACATTAGAACCAAGCTTAACTTTGTTTTTCTTGTATACAGGTTTTGGTGGTGGACCTGATATATGGATGCATCACTTAAAACGTGAGAAAATTATGATAGCACCTCACTAACCCCACTACACTCAGCAGCATCATGCTATTTCAAGGTTAACATAAACATCTAAGGACATCCAACAAGCTGAGTATTGATTGATGGTTGTTTTGTCTTTATTTTGCTTTTTGGTGTAACCTTTTAAGTTTACTTAAAGAATGTGCGATGAGGTGCAATGGATATCGGGTAAAAATAAGAAATTGAGGAACGAAGTTCAAAATCCGGTTGAACTCGTTGCATTCACTTACGCTCAAATAACCATTAGGAAAATTATTAATTCATATCTTCTCCCGACTGCTATGGATTAAATAGCACGGCGCTTTGAATTCTACAGCCCTGGTTAAAAATCAGTCTACCGCAGAAAGAAATAGCAGCCTATTGTTGAACAATATTTTGTCATGTATTAAAAGAGACATGATCGCCTAAGCGTGTAACATGCATGAGTGATTGAAAGTCGAAACATAATTTTGGATAGTGAGAATTTTTTGAGATTATAAGAATTTCTGATAGAAGTTTCTCCTGTCATCATAGCTGGGGAGATGAGAAGTGGATACTTATCTTTCTTAAGGCTATTTGAACGTAAGTAAATGTAATGATCTCGATTGGAATTAGAACTCGGTTCTCCGATATCTCATTTAGACCCGTTATTCATCTCACCACTTCCACATGCAAGATACAGTACGTGATATTTCCAGGCGGTCTCCCATCTTAGTTCTGACCATGTTCAATGGGGCTTAACTTCGATGAGAACCGTTGTTTTAACGTGATATGGCCAGAAGCCACGCCGGATCTGTATAGGCCATTATGACGTCTGATCAGGAGTCGATGGAGCAAAAAATGTTTTGAAGTTATCTATCTATAGACATAATTACGGGGAGCAGGAGAAAATACACTACTCTGTACACGGTCCAAGAATCATTCAAAGCAGTGTGTTACTGAATAATAGTCACATTTTATGGAGGTACGTGAAGATGACAACCGAAGACAACCTTGACATGAGCAGGTTAGGAAGCATCCTCTTAAGCATGAGAAACTGATCAAGTAGAACTCACATCACGCCAATAGAATGCGAAGAAAATAAAGGTGGTACTCTACAATGGGCGTGGCATGGCAAGTCTTAATCGTGAAGGTTAGAACTAGTGGAGCTAAGGAGTGTAGTTTGATAGAACACTTTCCATTTAGATACCGATAAAGCAGCACTAAGATTGTGAAGTTTCATCTGTGGAAAAGGGATTGTAGGGTCAAAAATGATTTATCACTCACAAGGATGTGGATTATCTTTTGAACTCTATCGTGATTCTAAAGTAAAGACTTGGCAGCTCTACCCAAAGATGGCGGAACTATTACGCTTGATGTGCCATTTGTAAAGCTAAAGGATAGCAGGACAAGTTAGATACATCAAACCGAAGATTTTTTCAATACGATATATATTTTTTTTTTATAAGCGTTTCACCCCGAGCAAGGCATGTCACTGCCACTACTGCGCAGGGGGCTACATAGAGTGGAGAAAGGATGATTAAATATAGGAAATGTCAGAGGGTGGGTGATAGGCGGGTAAGGATACCGAGAATGGTTAAATATAGGAAATGTCAGAGGGTGGGTGATAGGCGGGTAAGGATACCGAGAATGGTTAAATATAGGAAATGTCAGAGGGTGGGTGATAGGCGGGTAGGGGTACCGAGAATGGTTAAATATAGGAAATGTCAGAGGGTGGGTGATAGGCGGGTAGGGATACCGAGAATGGTTAAATATAGGAAATGTCAGAGGGTGGGTGATAGGCGGGTAGGGATACCGAGAATGGTTAAATATAGGAAATGTCAGAGGGTGGGTGATAGGTGGGTAAGGATACCGAGAATGATGGTTAGGTTGATGAGAGTATTCTGAGAATAATTGGGAGTTAGTGTGATAGGAGTTGTCTATTGACCCTACATTTAGACACCTGGAGATTGTAGCTGTCGGGAAAGCAGACTTGTGGAAGGGAGTTCCACAGGCGGGAAGCGCGAGAAAAGAAGCTATTGGAGTAGAAATTACGGTTACATCTTATTTGTTTAACTGTAAAATGGTGGGACCTAGTTGCTAATCTAGTATCTCGTGTAAACTCCTGCTTAGGCGGCATCAGTGATCTAAGCTCATCGGAGCAGAAGCCATGAAAGTACTTGTAGAAGAGGCACAGGGAAGCCACATGGATCGTAAGATGTGTCTCACTTCAGGTTTGGCTTGAGCTTAATCCCATTAGGGGTACTGGGCCCAAACGAAGGGAACATCCGGTCATCGCAACTGATGGAAATTCAGGGTTTGCTTTGTGACACCTATCTCTGTAACGAAATGGGTTGACCGCCCAGCAACTGTCTACACTGAGCAGCAATGTTATGACAACATAATGGCCTTCTGACTTTGACACAGGACCATGTTGTTTGGCGTAGGCTCATGAATCTCCGAGCTCACCGAACCGATTAAATATAAATACTCTGAGGATGATCATTTGTGCAAAGTAGAAAGAAGGTTAAACCAAAAAAAGAGCCTTGATATTAGGGCGCTTGCATTGAACCTCTGGGACTCTCCGTTAAAAACACCCTTCAAGAACCAACCCATTTACGGAAACATTCTCTTTTCGTTTAAGGTGCCGCCTCAGTTAATGTTTAGTTACTGCTGCCGTTTGTCCTTTCAATCGTTCATTATTAATGTATCTTTTTCGCTGCTAGGCCTACTAAGAGGACCTCGTATACTAAGCTCTGATTTTTTCAGACGGCAAACACTCCAACATTTTTAATTGTTCAGTATTTTCAGTTCATTGTGCAAGGGCTGGTGAATATCATTTTCTCTCAATAACTGTTGTGGCAACTTGTGTACGATGAACGTGTACATGAGTTCGAGTCTTCGTTGCCAATTTGTTGTGGCGACTTGTGTACGAATCTACGTCACCAATTTGTTGTGGATTCCTGGTGAGGAACTGCACAAAACAAAATATTGAAATAAAAAAGTAGATTATATTGCACGCAATATACAAACTTGAACGCAGGTTAGTAAATACAGGAATACTATTAGTAATAAATAAATATATACCAGTCTTGAAGTGAAGTCGTTGGAAATAGAATATCCGTGTATATTATTCTAGCTGAGTGGAGCTCAGAGCTAGTCTGATTTCTGACGTGGTAATCTCTGGGTAACTTCGGTATCTCTTGTAACTTACGTATCAGTTCCGGTACTCTCCGATAACTCTAACAGATCTCTGCGATTACTCTCAACCCTCAACTCTCAACTGCTCTTCTCTCTATGACAGGAGTATATGTATACTCAGTCGACTCCATCATGAAAGGGGCGATCCCACAAAAATAACTGCTTTCATTGTCTCATCCCTCACTATTTCGTTTCAGTTTTACACCAGAATTAGTGTGGGAGCGTCTTGTACCTTTATATACATTGCCACAATTGCAGTATACACAGTTTTATTAATGTCTATCGCTTCCCAAGGAGAGAGTGTTGGCAAAATTCATAAAATTCGCCATAAAAAGGCAGGGATCAGTTTATATATTGATTATAATAGAGAATCAATCTCCCGGATGTATATTATACAGTTACAATAGTCCATGATGGTCACAAAGTAAGGGATTGAAGGTAATGTTGACAACGTTCCTGGATATAGAGTATCCTCTTGGCATCTGTTGACCATGTCCGTCATAGTATATGGATATAGAGTATCCTCGCAGCACGTAATCTGTTCAATGAATCAACATCAAAGACCATCACACTCGAATCAGACACTCTCCAGAATCGGATTTGAACTCCAATACTCGGAAAAATATGGTCGCCTTTTATACACGTCGCATTGAATATTTGAGATTCCTGATTGGTTAAGCCTTCTATTGGTGAACTATAAAATGGGTTGGCTCGTGGGGGTCTGCACAGTATATAATGGACGCAAAAAGTCCAACAGAAAGTTGTCCGTACAATGCAGCTGTTTTTGAATATTGCCCTGAGGCGGCATGGATAGCAGATCTGAAAAGTTCATGATAATCCCTTGACAGAAGGCAGACAGACCGTGGCAATTTTCTAGTTATGCATTCTGTTCCCACCAGCGGACGCTGATCTTATATTTGCAGAACAGTTGTTATTATTCTAAAAGGTGCACTGGACGCTGTTCGTTAACGTATCTGGGTCACCGTTTATGTTTAATGCATGGTGTTATAGCCATCGCAAGATCCCTTTCTTCACACTCTGTGGAAGATGGGAACTGAAGTCCTGATATTGTCCGGCGTAGGTTGGATAATGATATATGGATGTCTTGAACCCAGTCTGTTTGCGAATTATTAGTACATCCAGGAAAGCGAGCTGATTTTTATTTCTTCTTCCATAGTGAACTGGATTGAATATGTCTTGAACCCAGTCTGTTTGCGAATTATTAGTACATCCAGGAAAGCGAGCTGATTTTTATTTCTTCTTCCATAGTGAACTGGATTGAACATGTCTTGAACCCAGTCTGTTTGCGAATTATTAGTACATCCAGGAAAGCTAGCTGATTTTTATTTCTTCTTCCATAGTGAACTGGATTGAATATGTCTTGAACCCTGTCTGTTTGCGAATTATTAGTACATCCAGGAAAGCGAGCTGATTTTTATTTCTTCTTCCATAGTGAACTGGATTGAACATGTCTTGAACCCAGTCTGTTTGCGAATTATTAGTACATCCAGGAAAGCTAGCTGATTTTTATTTCTTCTTCCATAGTGAACTGGATTGAATATGTCTTGAACCCTGTCTGTTTGCGAATTATTAGTACATCCAGGAAAGCTAGCTGATTTTTATTTCTTCTTCCATAGTGAACTGGATTGAATATGTCTTGAACCCAGTCTGTTTGCGAATTATTAGTACATCCAGGAAAGCTAGCTGATTTTTATTTCTTCTTCCATAGTGAACTGGATTGAATATGTCTTGAACCCTGTCTGTTTGCGAATTATTAGTACATCCAGGAAAGCTAGCTGATTTTTATTTCTTCTTCCATAGTGAACTGGATTGAATATGTCTTGAACCCAGTCTGTTTGCGAATTATTAGTACATCCAGGAAAGCTAGCTGATTTTTATTTCTTCTTCCATAGTGAACTGGATTGAATATGTCTTGAACCCAGTCTGTTTGCGAATTATTAGTACATCCAGGAAAGCTAGCTGATTTTTATTTCTTCTTCCATAGTGAACTGGATTGAATATGTCTTGAACCCAGTCTGTTTGCGAATTATTAGTACATCCAGGAAAGCTAGCTGATTTTTATTTCTTCTTCCATAGTGAACTGGATTGAATATGTCTTGAACCCAGTCTGTTTGCAAATTATTAGTACATCCAGGAAAGCTAGCTGATTTTTATTTCTTCTTCCATAGTGAACTGGATTGAACATGTCTTGAAACCCAGTCTGTTTATAACTATTAGTACATCCAGGAAAGCTAGCTGATTTTATTTCTTCTTCCGTTATGAATGATTGAATAGTGTTCTGAACCCTTGGCTGTCTGTTTATGAATTATTAGTACATCCAGGAAAAGCTAGCTGATTTTATTTCTTCTTCCATAGTGGAACTGGATTGAATATGTCTTGAACCCAGTCTGTTTATGAATTATTAGGTACATCCAGGAAAGCTAGCTGATTTTTATTTCTTCTTCCATAGTGAACTGGATTGAATATGTCTTGAACCCAGTCTGTTTGGTGAATTATTAGTACATCCAGGAAAAGCTAGGTTGATTTTTATTTCTTCTTCCATAGTGAACTGATTGAATAGGTTTTGAACCCAGTCTGTTTGCGAATTCTATTAGTACATCCAGAAAGCTAGCTGATTTTTATTTCTTCCTTCCATAGTGAACTGGATTGAATAGAGTGTCTTGAACCCTGTCTGTTTATGAATTAGTACATCCAGGAAAGCTAGCTGGATTTTTATTTCTTCTCCATAGTGAACTGATTGAATATGTCTTTGAACTCAGTCTGTTTGCGAATTATTAGTACATCCAGGAAAGTTAGCTGATTTTTATTTTTCTTCCAGTGAACTGATTGGAAGAAGTGTCTTGAACCTCCAGTCCATTTATGGAATTATTAGTACATCCAGAAAGTCATTGATTTTTATTTCTTCTTCCATAGTGAACTGGATTGAATATGTCTTGAACCCAGTTCATGAAACTTATTAGTACATCCAGGAAAGCTAGTTTATTTTTATTTCTTCTTCCATAGTGAACTGGATTTAATATGTTCCTGAACCCAGTCTGCTTTATGAATTATTAGTACATCCAGAAAGCGTATATTGATTTTTTATTTCTTCTTCCACAGTAACTGATTGAATATGTCTTGAACCCAGTTCGTTTGCGAATTATTAGTACATCCAGGAAAGGGCTGATTTTTATTTCTTCTTCCATAGTGAACTGGATTGAATAGCGTTCAGAACCCAGTCTGTCATGAATTATTAGCACATCCAGGAAAGCTAGCTGATTTTTATTTCTTCTTCCATAGTGAACTGGATTGAATATGTCTTGAACCTATAAATTGTTTATGGAATTATTAGGTACATTCAGGAAAGCTAGCTGATTTTTGGCTTTCTCTTCCAGTAGAACTGGATTGAATATGTTCCTGAACCCAGTCTGTTTGCGAAATTATTAGTACATTCAGGAAAGCTAGCTTGATTTTTATTTCTTTCCATAGTGAACTGATTGAATATGTCTTGAACCCAGTCTGTTTCAGGAATTATTAGCAGCACATCCAGGAAAGCTAGCTGATTTTTATTTCTTCTTCCTATAGTGAACTGGATTGACATGTCTTGAACCCAGTCTGTTTATGAATTATTAGTACATCCAGGAAAGCTAGCTGATTTTATTTCTTCTTCCATAGTGAACTGGATTGAATATGTCTTGAACCCAGTCTGTTTGCGAATTATTAGCACATCCAGGAAAGCTTGAACATTTTATTTCTTCTTCCATAGTGAACTGGATTGAATATGTCTTGAACCCAGTCTGTTTGCGAATTATTAGTACATCTTAAAAGCTAGCTGATTTTATTTCTTCTTCCATAGTGAACTGGATTGAATATGCCCTGAACCCAGTCTGTTTGGTGAATTATTAGCACATCCAGGAAAGCTAGCTGATTTTTATTTCTTCTTCCATATAACTGGATTGAATATGTCTTGAACCCAGTCTGTTTGGTGAATTATTAGTACATCCAGGAAAGCTAGCTGATTTTTATTTTCTTCCAGGTGAACTGGATTGAATATGGCCCTGGAACCCAGTCTGTTTGCGAATTATTAGTACATCCAGGAAAGCTAGCTGATTTTTGGTTTCTCTTCTTCCATAGTGAATTGGATTGAATATGTCTTGAACCCAGTCTGTTTGCGAATTATTAGTACATCCAGGAAAGCGAGCTGATTTTTATTTCTTCTTCCATAGTGAACTGGATTGAATATGTCTTGAACCCAGTCTGTTTGCGAATTATTAGTACATCCAGGAAAGCTAGCTGATTTTTATTTCTTCTTCCATAGTGAACTGGATTGAATATGTCTTGAACCCAGTCTGTTTGCGAATTATTAGTACATCCAGGAAAGCGAGCTGATTTTTATTTCTTCTTCCATAGTGAACTGGATTGAATATGTCTTGAACCCAGTCTGTTTGCGAATTATTAGTACATCCAGGAAAGCTAGCTGATTTTTATTTCTTCTTCCATAGTGAACTGGATTGAATATGTCTTGAACCCAGTCTGTTTGCGAATTATTAGTACATCCAGGAAAGCTAGCTGATTTTTATTTCTTCTTCCATAGTGAACTGGATTGAATATGTCTTGAACCCTGTCTGTTTGCGAATTATTAGTACATCCAGGAAAGCTAGCTGATTTTTATTTCTTCTTCCATAGTGAACTGGAGTGAATATGTCTTGAACCCTGTCTGTTTGCGAATTATTAGTACATCCAGGAAAGCGAGCTGATTTTTATTTCTTCTTCCATAGTGAACTGGATTGAATATGTCTTGAACCCAGTCTGCTGTTTATGAATTATTAGTACATCCAGGAAAGCATGATTTTTATTTCTTCTTCCATAGTGAACTGGATTGAATAGGCGTCTTGAACCCTGTCTGTTTGCGGATTATTAGTACATCCAGGAAAGCGAGCTGATTTTATTTCTTCTTCCATATAGGAATCCGATTGAATATGTTGTCTTGAACCCTGTTCGTTTGCGAATTATTAGTACATCCAGGAAAGCTAGCTGATTTTTATTTCTTCTTCCATAGTGAACTGGATTGAATATGTCTTGAACCCTTGTCTGTTTGCGAATTATTAGTACATCCAGGAAAGCGAGCTGATTTTTATTTCTTCTTCCATAGTGAACTGGATTGAATATGTCTTGAACCCAGTCTGTTTGCGAATTATTAGCATCCAGAAAGCTAGCTGATTTTTATTTCTTCTTCCATAGTGAACTGGATTGAATATGTCTTGAACCCAGTCTGTTTGCGAATTATTAGTACATCCAGGAAAAGCTAGCTGATTTATTTCTTCTTCCATAGTGAACTGGATTGAATATGTCTGAACCCAGTCTGTTTGCGAATTATTAGTACATCCAGGAAAGCTAGCTGATTTTTATTTCTTCTTCCATAGTGAACTGGATTGAATATGTCTTGAATCCCTGTCTGTTTGCGAATTATTAGTACATCCAGGAAAGCTAGCTGATTTTTATTTCTTCTTCCATAGTGAATCCGGATTGAAATATGTCTTGAACCCAGCCTGTTTGCGAATTAGTACATCCAGAAAGCTAGCTGATTTTTATTTCTTTCTTCCATAGTGAACTGGATTGAATATGTCTTGAACCCAGTCTGTTTGCGAATTATTAGTACATCCAGGAAAGCTAGCTGATTTTATTTCTTCTTCCATAGTGAACTGGATTGAATATGTCTTGAACCCTGTCTGTTTGCGAATTATTAGTACATCCAGGAAAGCTAGCTGATTTATTTCTTCTTCCATAGTGAACTGGATTGAAGAGGTCTTGAACCCAGTCTGTTTGCGAATTATTAGTACATCCAGGAAAGCTAGCTTGTTTTATTTCTTCTTCCATAGTGAACTGGATTGGAATATGTCTTGAACCCTGTCTGTTTGCGAATTATTAGTACATCCAGGAAAGCTAGCTGATTTTTTATTTCTTCTTCCATAGTGAACTGGATTGAATATGTCTTGAACTTCCAGTCTGTTTGCGAATTATTAGTACATCCAGGAAAGCGAGCTGATTTTTATTTCTTCTTCCATAGTGAACTGGATTGAATATGTCTTGAACCCTGTCTGTTTGCGAATTATTAGTACATCCAGGAAAGCTAGCTGATTTTATTTCTTCTTCCATAGTGAACTGGATTGAATATGTCTTGAACCCAGTCTGTTTGCGAATTATTAGTACATCCAGGAAAGCTAGCCGATTTTTATTTCTTCTTCCATAGTGAACTGGATTGAATATGTCTTGAACCCAGTCTGTTTGCGAATTATTAAGGGTACATTCAGGAAAGCTAGCTGATTTTTATTTCTTCTTCCATAGTGAACTGGATTGAATATGTCTTGAACCCTGTCTGTTTGCGAATTATTAGTACATCCCGGAAAGCGAGCTGATTTTTATTTCTTCTTCCATAGTGAACTGGATTGAATATGTCTTGAACCCAGTCTGTTTGCGAATTATTAGTACATCCAGGAAAGCTAGCTGATTTTTTATTTCTTCTTCTGGTGAACTGGATTGAATATGTCTTGAACCCTGTCTGTTTGCGAATTATTAGTACATCCAGGAAAGCGAGCGGTTTTTATTTCTTCTTCCATGATGAACTGGATTGAATATGTCTTGAACCCAGTCTGTTTGCGAATTATTAGTACATCCAGGAAAGCTAGCTGATTTTTATTTCTTCTTCCATAGTGAACTGGATTGAATATGTCTTGAAACCAGTCTGTTTGCGAATTATTAGTACATCCAGGAAAGCTAGCTGATTTTTATTTCTTCTTCCATAGTGAACTGGATTGAATATGTCTTAGACAGTCTGTTTGCGAATTATTAGTACATCCAGGAAAGCTAGCTGATTTTTATTTCTTCTTCCATAGTGAACTGGATTGAATATGTCTTGAACCCTGTCTGTTTGCGAATTGGTAATCTTGAGGAGCTAGCTGATTTTTATTTCTTCTTCCATAGTGAACTGGATTGAATATGTCTTGAACCCTGTCTGTTTGCGAATTATTAGTACATCCAGGAAAGCTAGCTGATTTTTATTTCTTCTTCCATAGTAGACTGGATTGAATATGTCTTGAACCCAGTCTGTTTGCGAATTATTAGTACATCCAGGAAAGCTAGCTGATTTTATTTCTTCTTCCATAGTGAACTGGATTGAATATGTCTTGAACCCAGTCTGTTTGCGAATTATTAGTACATCCAGGAAAGCTAGCTGATTTTTATTTCTTCTTCCATAGTGAACTGGATTGAATATGTCACTTGAACCCTGTCTGTTTGCAGATATTAGTACATCCAGGAAAGCTAGCTGATTTTTATTTCTTCTTCCATAGTGAACTGGATTGAATATGTCTTGAACCCAGTCTGTTTGCGAATTAGTACATCCAGGAAAGCTATTGATTTTTATTTCTTCTTCCATAGTGAACTGGATTGAATATATCATGAACCCAGTCTGTTTGCGAATTATTAGTACATCCAGGAAGCTAGCTGATTTTTATTTCTTCTTCCATAGTGAACTGGATTGAATATGTCTTGAACCCAGTCTGTTTGCGAATTATTAGTACATCCAGGAAAGCTAGCTGATTTATTTCTTCTTCCATAGTGAACTGGATTGAATATGTCTTGAACCCAGTCTGTTTGCGAATTATTAGTACATCCAGGAAAGCTAGCTGATTTTTATTTCTTCTTCCATAGTGAACTGGATTGAATATGTCTTGAACCCAGTCTGTTTGCGAATTATTAGTACATCCAGGAAAGCGAGCTGATTTTTACTGCTTCTTCCATAGTGAACTGGATTGAACATGTCTTGAACCCAGTCTGTTTGCGAATTATTAGTACATCCAGGAAAGCTAGCTGATTTTTATTTCTTCTTCCATAGTGAACTGGATTGAATATGTCTTGACAGTCTGTTTGCAAATTATTAGTACATCCAGGAAAGCTAGCTGATTTTTATTTCTTCTTCCATAGTGAACTGGATTGAATATGTCTTGAACCCAGTCTGTTTGCAGATTATTAGTACATCCAGGGAAAGCGAGCTGATTTTATTTCTTCTTCCATAGTGAACTGGATTGAATATGTGCCAGATACGATCTGTTTGCGAATTATTAGTACATCCAGGAAAGCTAGCTGAGATTTGCCATTTCTTCCATAGTGAACTGGATTGAATATGTCTTGAACCCAGTCTGTGTATGAATTATTAGTACATCCAGGAAAGCTAGCTGATTTTTATTTCTTCTTCCATAGTGAACTGGATTGAATATGTCTTGAACCCTGTCTGTTTGCGAATTATTAGTACATCCAGGAAAGCAGGCGGACATACATTTCTTCTTCCATAGTGAACTGGATTGAATATGTCTTGAACCCTGTCTGTGTGCGAATTATTAGGCTGTTACATCCAGGAAAGCTAGCTGATTTTTATTTCTTCTTCCATAGTGAACTGGATTGAATATGTCTTGAACCCAGTCTGTTTGCGAATTATTAGTACATCCAGGAAAGCTAGCTGATTTTTTATTTCTTCTTCCATAGTGAACTGGATTGAATATGTCTTGAACCCTGTCTGTGTGCGAATTATTAGTACATCCAGGAAAGCGAGCTGATTTTTTTTGTTTCTTCTTCCATAGTGAACTGGATTGAATATGTCTTGAACCCTGTCTGTGTGCGAATTATTAGTACATCCAGGAAAGCTAGCTGATTTTATTTCTTCTTCCATAGTGAACTGGATTGAATATGTCTTGAACCCAGTCTGTTTGCGAATTATTAGTACATCCAGGAAAGCTAGCTGATTTTATTTTGTTCTTCATAGTGAACTGGATTGAATATGTCTTGAACCCAGTCTGTTTGCGAATTATTAGTACATCCAGGAAAGCGAGCTGATTTTTATTTCTTCTTCCATAGTGAACTGGATTGAATATGTCTTGAACCCTGTCTGTGTGCGAATTATTAGTACATCCAGGAAAGCTAGCTGATTTTTATTTCTTCTTCCATAGTGAACTGGATTAGGAATGTCTTGAACCCAGTCTGTTTGCGAATTATTAGTACATCCAGGAAAGCTAGCTGATTTTTATTTTATTTGCTTCATAGTGAACTGGATTGAATATGTCTTGAACCCAGTCTGTTTGCGAATTATTAGTACATCCAGGAAAGCTAGCTGATTTTTTATTTCTTCTTCCATAGTGAACTGGATTGAATATGTCTTGAACCCAGTCTGTTTGCGAATTATTAGTACATCCAGGAAAGCTAGCTGATTTTTTATTTCTTCTTCCATAGTGAACTGGATTGAATATGTCTTGAACCTTGATCTTTGTTTGCGAATTATTAGTACATCCAGGAAAGCTAGCTGATTTTTATTTCTTCTTCCATAGTGAACTGGATTGAATATGTCTTGAACCCTGTCTGTTTGCGAATTATTAGTACATCCCGGAAAGCGAGCTGATTTTTATTTCTTCTTCCATAGTGAACTGGATTGAATATGTCTTGAACCCAGTCTGTTTGCGAATTATTAGTACATCCAGGAAAGCTAGCTGATTTTTATTTCTTCTTCCATAGTGAACTGGATTGAATATGTCTTGAACCCTGTCTGTTTGCGAATTATTAGTACATCCAGGAAAGCGAGCTGATTTTTATTTCTTCTTCCATAGTGAACTGGATTGAATATGTCTTGAACCCAGTCTGTTTGCGAATTATTAGTACATCCAGGAAAGCTAGCTGATTTTTATTTCTTCTTCCATAGTGAACTGGATTGAATATGTCTTGAAACCAGTCTGTTTGCGAATTATTAGTACATCCAGGAAAGCTAGCTGATTTTTATTTCTTCTTCCATAGTGAACTGGATTGAATATGTCTTGAACCCAGTCTGTTTGCGAATTATTAGTACATCCAGGAAAGCTAGCTGATTTTTATTTCTTCTTCCATAGTGAACTGGATTGAATATGTCTTGAACCCTGTCTGTTTGCGAATTATTAGTACATCCAGGAAAGCTAGCTGATTTTTATTTCTTCTTCCATAGTGAACTGGATTGAATATGTCTTGAACCCTGTCTGTTTGCGAATTATTAGTACATCCAGGAAAGCTAGCTGATTTTTATTTCTTCTTCCATAGTGAACTGGATTGAATATGTCTTGAACCCAGTCTGTTTGCGAATTATTAGTACATCCAGGAAAGCTAGCTGATTTTTATTTCTTCTTCCATAGTGAACTGGATTGAATATGTCTTGAACCCAGTCTGTTTGCGAATTATTAGTACATCCAGGAAAGCTAGCTGATTTTTATTTCTTCTTCCATAGTGAACTGGATTGAATATGTCTTGAACCCTGTCTGTTTGCGAATTATTAGTACATCCAGGAAAGCTAGCTGATTTTTATTTCTTCTTCCATAGTGAACTGGATTGAATATGTCTTGAACCCAGTCTGTTTGCGAATTATTAGTACATCCAGGAAAGCTAGCTGATTTTTATTTCTTCTTCCATAGTGAACTGGATTGAATATGTCTTGAACCCAGTCTGTTTGCGAATTATTAGTACATCCAGGAAAGCTAGCTGATTTTTATTTCTTCTTCCATAGTGAACTGGATTGAATATGTCTTGAACCCAGTCTGTTTGCGAATTATTAGTACATCCAGGAAAGCGAGCTGATTTTTATTTCTTCTTCCATAGTGAACTGGATTGAACATGTCTTGAACCCAGTCTGTTTGCAGGTGTTAGTACATCCAGGAAAGCTAGCTGATTTTTATTTCTTCTTCCATAGTGAACTGGATTGAATATGTCTTGAACCCAGTCTGTTTTGCGAATTATTAGTACATCCAGGAAAGCGAAAGCTGATTTTTATTTCTTCTTCCATGGTGAACTGGATTGAATATGTCTTGAACCCAGTCTGTTTGCGAATTATTAGTACATCCAGGAAAGCATTGATTTTTATTTCTTCTTCCATGGTGAACTGGATTGAATATGTCTTGAACCCAGTCTGTTTGCAGTGTGCGTACATCCAGGAAAGCTAGCTGAATTTTATTTCTTCTTCCATAGTGAACTGGATTGAATGTCTTGAACCCAGTCTGTTTGCAAAGATTATTAGTACATCCAGGAAAGCTAGCTGATTTTTATTTCTTCTTCCATAATGAACTGGATTGAATATGTCTTGAACCCTGTCTGTTTACGAATTATTAGTACATCCAGGAAAGCGAGCTGATTTTTATTTCTTCTTCCATAGTGAACTGGATTAGACATGTTGAACCTGTCTGTGTACCGAATTATTAGTACATCCAGGAAAGCTAGCTGATTTTATTTCTTCTTCCATAGTGAACTGGATTGAATATGTCACGAACCCAGTCTGTTTGCCGAATTATTAGTACATCCAGGAAAGCTAGCTGATTTTTATTTCTTCTTCCATAGTGAACTGGATTGAATATGTCTTGAACCCTGTCTGTGTGCGAATTATTAGTACATCCAGGAAAGCGAGCTGATTTTTATTTCTTCTTCCATAGTGAACTGGATTGAATATGTCTTGAACCCTGTCTGTGTGCGAATTATTAGTACATCCAGAAGCTAGCTGATTTTTATTTCTTCTTCCATAGTGAACTGGATTGAATATGTCTTGAACCCAGTCTGTTTGCGAATTATTAGTACATCCAGGAAAGCTAGCTGATTTTTATTTCTTCTTCCATAGTGAACTGGATTGAATATGTCTTGAACCCAGTCTGTTTGCGAATTATTAGTACATCCAGGAAAGCGAGCTGATTTTATTTCTTCTTCCATAGTGAACTGGATTGAATATGTCTTGAACCCTGTCTGTGTGCGAATTATTAGTACATCAGAGAAAGCTAGCTGATTTTTATTTTCTTCTTCCTTAGTGAACTGGATTGAATATGTCTTAGACCCAGTCTGTTTGCGAATTATTAGTACATCCAGGAAAGCTAGCTGATTTTGTTTCTTCTTCCATAGTGAACTGGATTGAATATGTCTTGAACCCAGTCTGTTTGCGAATTTATTAGTACATCCAGGAAAGCTAGCTGATTTTTTATTTCTTCTTCCATGGTGAACTGGATTGAATATGTCTTGAACCCAGTCTGTTTGTGAATTATTAGTACATCCAGGAAAGCTAGCTGATTTTGTTCTTCTTCCATAGTGAACTGGATTGAATATGTCTTGAACCCTGTCTGTGTGCGAATTATTAGTACATCCAGGAAAAGCGAGCTGATTTTATTTTCTTCCATAGTGAACTGGATTGAATATGTCTTGAACCTGTCTGTTTGCGAATTATTAGTACATCCAGGAAAGCTAGCTGATTTTATTTCTTCTTCCATAGTGAACTGGATTGAATATGTCACAGGCTGATCTGTTTGCGAATTATTAGTACATCCAGGAAAGCTGGCCCCAGTTTTTATTTCTTCTTCCATAGTGAACTGGATTGAATATGTCTTGAACCCAGTCTGTTTTTTGAATTATTAGTACATCCAGGAAAGCCTGGCTGATTTTATTTCTTCTTCCATAGTGAACTGGATTGAATATGTCTTGAACCCTGTCTGTTTGCGAATTATTAGTACATCCCGGAAAGCGAGCTGATTTTTATTTCTTCTTCCATAGTGAACTGGATTGAATATGTCTTGAACCCAGTCTGTTTGCGAATTATTAGTACATCCAGGAAAGCTAGCTGATTTTTATTTCTTCTTCCATAGTGAACTGGATTGAATATGTCTTGAACCCTGTCTGTTTGCGAATTATTAGTACATCCAGGAAAGCGAGCTGATTTTTATTTCTTCTTCCATAGTGAACTGGATTGAATATGTCTTGAACCCAGTCTGTTTGCGAATTATTAGTACATCCAGGAAAGCTAGCTGATTTTTTATTTCTTCTTCCATAGTGAACTGGATTGAATATGTCTTGAAACCAGTCTGTTTGCGAATTATTAGTACATCCAGGAAAGCTAGCTGATTTTTATTTCTTCTTCCATAGTGAACTGGATTGAATATGTCTTGAACCCAGTCTGTTTGCGAATTATTAGTACATCCAGGAAAGCTAGCTGATTTTTATTTCTTCTTCCATAGTGAACTGGATTGAATATGTCTTGAACCCTGTCTGTTTGCGAATTATTAGTACATCCAGGAAAGCTAGCTGATTTTTATTTCTTCTTCCATAGTGAACTGGATTGAATATGTCTTGAACCCTGTCTGTTTGCGAATTATTAGTACATCCAGGAAAGCTAGCTGATTTTTATTTCTTCTTCCATAGTGAACTGGATTGAATATGTCTTGAACCCAGTCTGTTTGCGAATTATTAGTACATCCAGGAAAGCTAGCTGATTTTTATTTCTTCTTCCATAGTGAACTGGATTGAATATGTCTTGAACCCAGTCTGTTTGCGAATTATTAGTACATCCAGGAAAGCTAGCTGATTTTTATTTCTTCTTCCATAGTGAACTGGATTGAATATGTCTTGAACCCTGTCTGTTTGCGAATTATTAGTACATCCAGGAAAGCTAGCTGATTTTTATTTCTTCTTCCATAGTGAACTGGATTGAATATGTCTTGAACCCAGTCTATTTGCGAATTATTAGTACATCCAGGAAAGCGAGCTGATTTTTATTTCTTCTTCCATAGTGAACTGGATTGAATATGTCTTGAACCCTGTCTGTTTGCGAATTATTAGTACATCCAGGAAAGCTAGCTGAATTTTATTTCTTCTTCCATAGTGAACTGGATTGAATATGTCTTGAACCCAGTCTGTGTGCGAATTATTAGTACATCCAGGAAAGCTAGCTGATTTTTATTTCTTCTTCCATAGTGAACTGGATTGAATATGTCTTGAACCCTGTCTGTTTGCGAATTATTAGTACATCCAGGAAAGCGAGCTGATTTTTATTTCTTCTTCCATAGTGAACTGGATTGAATATGTCTTGAACCCTGTCTGTGCGAATTATTAGTACATCCAGGAAAGCTAGCTTGATTTTATTTCTTCTTCCATAGTGAACTGGATTGAATATGTCTTGAACCCAGTCTGTTTGCGAATTATTAGTACATCCAGGAAAGCTAGCTGATTTTTATTTCTTCTCTCCATAGTGAACTGGATTGAATATGTCTTGAACCCTGTCTGTGTGCGAATTATTAGTACATCCAGGAAAGCGAGCTGATTTTTATTTCTTCTTCCATAGTGAACTGGATTGAATATGTCTTGAACCCTGTCTGTGCGAATTATTAGTACATCCAGGAAAGCTAGCTGATTTTTATTTCTTCTTCCATAGTGAACTGGATTGAATATGTCTTGAACCCAGTCTGTTTGCGAATTATTAGTACATCCAGGAAAGCTAGCTGATTTTTATTTCTTCTTCCATAGTGAACTGGATTGAATATGTCTTGAACCCAGTCTGTTTGCGAATTATTAGTACATCCAGGAAAGGAGCTGATTTTTATTTCTTCTTCCATATGGAACTGGATTGAATATGTCTTGAACCTTGTCTCTGTGTGCGAATTATTAGTACATCCAGGAAAGCTAGCTGATTTTATTTCTTCTTCCATAGGTGAACTGGATTGAATATGTCTTGAACCCAGTCTGTTTGCGAATTATTAGTACATCCAGGAAAGCTAGCTATTCTTATTTCTTCTTCCATAGTGAACTGATTGAATATGTCTTGAACCCAGTCTGTTTGCGAATTATTAGTACATCCAGGAAAGCTAGCTGATTTTATTTCTTCTTCCATAGTGAACTGGATTGAATAGTGTCTTGAACCCAGTCTGTTTGTGAATTATTAGTACATCCAGAGCTAGCTGATTTTTATTTTCTTCTTCCAAAGTGGAACTGGATTAAATATGTCTTGAACCCTGTCTGTGTGCGAATTATTAGTACATCCAGGAAAGCGAGCTGATTTTTATTTTTTCTTCCATAGTGAACTGGATTGAATATGTCTTGAACCCTGTCTGTTTGCGAATTATTAGTACATCCAGGAAAGTTAGCTGATTTTTATTTCTTCTCTTTCCATAGTGAACTGGATTGAATATGTCTTGAACCCAGTCTGTTTGCGAATTATTAGTACATCCAGGAAAGCTAGCTGATTTTATTTCTTCTTTCCATAGTGAACTGGATTGAATATGTCTTGAACCCAGTCTGTTTGCGAATTATTAGTACATCCAGGAAAGCTAGCTGATTTTTATTTCTTCTTCCATAGTGAACTGGATTGAATATGTCTTGAACCCTGTCTGTTTGCGAATTATTATACATCCCGGAAAGCGAGCTGATTTTTATTTCTTCTTCCATAGTGAACTGGATTGAATATGTCTTGAACCCAGTCTGTTTGCGAATTATTAGTACATCCAGGAAAGCTAGCTGATTTTTATTTCTTCTTCCATAGTGAACTGGATTGAATATGTCTTGAACCCTGTCTGTTTGCGAATTATTAGTACATCCAGGAAAGCGAGCTGATTTTTATTTCTTCTTCCATAGTGAACTGGATTGAATATGTCTTGAACCCAGTCTGTTTGCGAATTATTAGTACATCCAGGAAAGCTAGCTGATTTTTATTTCTTCTTCCATAGTGAACTGGATTGAATATGTCTTGAAACCAGTCTGTTTGCGAATTATTAGTACATCCAGGAAAGCTAGCTGATTTTTATTTCTTCTTCCATAGTGAACTGGATTGAATATGTCTTGAACCCAGTCTGTTTGCGAATTATTAGTACATCCAGGAAAGCTAGCTGATTTTTATTTCTTCTTCCATAGTGAACTGGATTGAATATGTCTTGAACCCTGTCTGTTTGCGAATTATTAGTACATCCAGGAAAGCTAGCTGATTTTTATTTCTTCTTCCATAGTGAACTGGATTGAATATGTCTTGAACCCTGTCTGTTTGCGAATTATTAGTACATCCAGGAAAGCTAGCTGATTTTTATTTCTTCTTCCATAGTGAACTGGATTGAATATGTCTTGAACCCAGTCTGTTTGCGAATTATTAGTACATCCAGGAAAGCTAGCTGATTTTTATTTCTTCTTCCATAGTGAACTGGATTGAATATGTCTTGAACCCAGTCTGTTTGCGAATTATTAGTACATCCAGGAAAGCTAGCTGATTTTTATTTCTTCTTCCATAGTGAACTGGATTGAATATGTCTTGAACCCTGTCTGTTTGCGAATTATTAGTACATCCAGGAAAGCTAGCTGATTTTTATTTCTTCTTCCATAGTGAACTGGATTGAATATGTCTTGAACCCAGTCTATTTGCGAATTATTAGTACATCCAGGAAAGCGAGCTGATTTTTATTTCTTCTTCCATAGTGAACTGGATTGAATATGTCTTGAACCCTGTCTGTTTGCGAATTATTAGTACATCCAGGAAAGCTAGCTGATTTTTATTTCTTCTTCCATAGTGAACTGGATTGAATATGTCTTGAACCCAGTCTGTTTGCGAATTATTAGTACATCCAGGAAAGCTAGCTGATTTTTATTTCTTCTTCCATAGTGAACTGGATTGAATATGTCTTGAACCCAGTCTGTTTGCGAATTATTAGTACATCCAGGAAAGCTAGCTGATTTTTATTTCTTCTTCCATAGTGAACTGGATTGAATATGTCTTGAACCCAGTCTGTTTGCGAATTATTAGTACATCCAGGAAAGCGAGCTGATTTTTATTTCTTCTTCCATAGTGAACTGGATTGAACATGTCTTGAACCCAGTCTGTTTGCAGTCAATAGTGTACATCTGGAAAGCTAGCTGATTTTATTTCTTCTTCCATAGTGAACTGGATTGAATATGTGTTGAACCAGTCTGTTTGCAGATTATTAATTTTACAGCTCAGGAAAGCTAGCTGATTTTCTTTCTTCTGTAGTGAACTGGATTGAATATGTAGACAGTCTGTTTGCGAATTATTAGTACATCCAGGAAAGCGAGCTGATTTTATTTCTTCTTCCATAGTGAACTGGATTGAAGATATATGTGAACCCAGTCTGTTTGCGAATTATTAGTACATCCGGAAAGCTAGCTGATTTTTATTTCTTCTTCCATGATGAACTGGATTGAATATGTCTTGGTCTTAGTCTGTTTGCGAATTATTAGTACATCCAGGAAAGCTAGCTGATTTTATTTCTAACTGCTCATAGTGAACTGGATTGAATATGTCTTGAACCCTGTCTGTTTGCGAATTATTAGTACATCAGGAAAGCGAGCTGATTTTCTTCTTCTTCATAGTAGACTGGATTGAATATGTCTTGAACCCTGTCTGTGTGCGAATTATTAGTACATCCAGGAAAGCTAGCTGATTTTTATTTCTTCTTCCATAGTGAACTGGATTGAATATGTCTTGAACCCAGTCTGTTTGCGAATTATTGGCTTGTCAAGGCTTCTTTGATTTTATTTCTTCTTCTGTAGGCAGAACTGGATTGAATATGTCTTGAACCCTGTCTGTGTGCGAATTATTAGTACATCCAGAAGCAGGCTGGAGATTTTTATTTCTTCTTCCATAGTGAACTGGATTAAGACATGTCTTGAACTGTCTAGTATTGCGAATTATTAGTACATCCAGGAAAGCTAGCTGATTTTTATTTCTTCTTCCATAGTGAACTGGATTGAATATGTCTTGAACCCAGTCTGTTTGCAGATTATTGACTGCATCCAGGAAAGCTAGCTGATTTTATTTCTTCTTCCATAGTGAACTGGATTGAAT
Organism: Ascarosepion bandense; assembly: GCA_037127315.1. Lineage (NCBI taxonomy): Eukaryota > Metazoa > Mollusca > Cephalopoda > Sepiida > Sepiidae > Ascarosepion > Ascarosepion bandense. The sequence continues at coordinate 7,039,772 of JBBBDQ010001775.1, forward strand.
ATGTCTTGAACCCAGTCTGTTTGCAGATTATTAGTACATCCAGGAAAGCAGAGCTTGTTTTATTTCTTCTTCCATAGTGAACTGGATTGAATATGTCTTGAACCCTGTCTGTGTGGGTGTATTAGTACATCCAGGGAAAGTAGCTGATTTTTATTTCTTCTTCCATAGTGAACTGGATTGAATATGTCTTGAACCCAGTCTGTTTGCGAATTATTAGTACATCCAGGAAAGCTAGCTGATTTTTATTTCTTCTTCCATAGTGAACTGGATTGAATATGCTGCAGACCCAGTCTGTTTGCGAATTATTAGTACATCCCAGGAAGCTAGCTGATTTTTATTTCTTCTTCCACTTAGTGAACTGGACAGATGTATCTTGAACCCTGTCTGTTTGTGAATTATTAGTACATCCAGGAAAGCTAGCTGATTTTCATTTTCTTCTTCCATAGTGAACTGGATTGAATATGTCTTGAACCCTGTCTGTGTGAATTATTAGTACATCCAGGAAAGCGAGCACAGTTTTTATTTCTTCTTCCATAGTGAACTGGATTGAATATGTCTTGAACCTGTCTGTTTGCGAATTATTAGTACATCCAGGAAAGCTAGCTGATTTTATTTCTTCTTCCATAGTGAACTGGATTGAATATGTCTTGAACCCTGTCTGTTTACCGAATTATTGGTATCAGGAAAGCAGGCTGATTTTATTTCTTCTTCCATAGTGAACTGGATTGAATATGTCTTGAACCCTGTCTGTGTACGAATTATTAGTACATCCAGGAAAGCGAGCTGATTTTATTTCTTCCTTCCATAGTGAACTGGATTGAATATGTCTTGAACCCTGTCTGTGTGCGAATTATTAGTACATCAGGAAAGCGAGCTGATTTTATTTCTTCTTCCATAGTGAACTGGATTGAATATGTCTTGAACCCTGTCTGTTTGCGAATTATTAGTACATCCAGAAGACTGGCTGATTTTTATTTCTTCTTCCATAGTGAACTGGATTGAATATGTCTTAATTGATCTGTTTGCAGTGTTAATTTATCCAGGAAAGCTAGCTGATTTTATTTCTTCTTCCATAGTGAACTGGATTGGTGTAATATTGAACCAATCTGTTTAGAATTATTAGTACCTTGGGAAAGCATTGATTTTTGTTCTTCTTCCATAGTGAACTGGATTGAATATGTCTTGAACCAGATCCTGTTTGCAGATTATTAGTACATCCAGGAAAGCTAGCTGATTTTATTTCTTCTTCCATATAGTGAACTGGATTGAATATGTCTTGAACCCAGTCTGTTTGCGAATTATTAGTACATCCAGAAGCTAGCTGATTTTATTTCTTCTTCCATGGTGAACTGGATTGAATATGTCTTGAACCCTGTCTGTGTGCAGGTGGATAGTACATCCAGGAAAGCGAGCTGATTTTTATTTCTTCTTCTTTCTTAGTGAACTGGATTGAATATGTCATGAACCCTGTGTGTTGGTGTGTGCATCCAGGAAAGCTAGCTGATTTTATTTCTTCTTCCATAGTGAACTGGATTGAATATGTCTTGAACCCAGTCTGTTTGCGAATTATTAGTACCTTCAGGAAAGCTAGCTGATTTTATTTCTTCTTCCATAGTGAACTGGATTGAATATGTCTTGAACCCAGTCTGTTTATAGAATTATTAGTACATCCAGGAAAATAAACTGATTTTATTTCTTCTTCCATAGTGAACTGGATTGAATATGTCTTAGACCCTGTCTGTGTGCAGTGTGTTATCCAGGAAAGCTAGCTGATTTTTATTTCTTCTTCCATAGTGAACTGGATTGAATATGTCTTGAACCCAGTCTGTTTGCGAATTATTAGTGTTACATCCAGGAAAGCTGGCTGATTTTATTTCTTCTTCCATGTTGAACTGGATTGAATATCTATCTTAACAGGCAGTCTGTTTGCAGATTATTAGTACATCCAGGAAAGCTAGCTGATTTTTATTTCTTCTTCCATAGTGAACTGGATTGAATGTATATGGACCCTGTCTGTTTGCTGAATTATTAATTTTGTCTAGAAGAGCTTCTTGATTTTATTTTATTCTTCCTGCAAATGAACTGGATGAATATTATATGAACCATATATGGCTGGTCTGTTTATCTGACTTGACTGATTTTATTTCTTCCTTCATAGTGAACTGGATTGATTATATTAATGCAGACCCTATCTGTTGATTATTGGTATCCAGAAACCAGCTGGTTGTTCTTGCCAGTGAACTGGATTCAGATATGTCTTCCAGACCCTGTCTGTTTGCGAATTATTAGTACATCCAGGAAAGCGGCTTCAGTTTTTATTTCTTCTTCCATAGTGAACTGGATTAGATATGTCTTGAACCCTGTCATGTGCAATTATTAGTACATCCAGGAAAGCGAGCTGATTTTATTTCTTCTTCCATAGTGAACTGGATTGAATATGTCTTGAACCCTGTCTGTGTGCGAATTATTAATACATCCAGGAAAGCGAGCTGATTTTCATTTCTTCTTCCATAGTAGACTGGATTGAATATGTCTTGAACCCTGTGTTTTAGAATTATTAGTACCATCAGGAAAGCTAGCTGATTTTTATTTCTTCTTCCATAGTGAACTGGATTGAATATGTCTTGAACCCAGTCTGTTTGCGAATTATTAGTACATCCAGGAAAGCTAGCTGATTTTATTTCTTCTTCCATAGTAGACAGTTGAATATCGTCTTGGAACCCAGTCTGTTTGAATTATTAGTACATCCAGGAAAGCGAGCTGATTTTTATTTCTTCTTCCATAGTGAACTGGATTGAATATGTCTTGAACTGATCTGTTTACGAATTATTAGTACATCTAGGCTTAAACTGATTTTTATTTCTTCTTCATAGTGAACTGGATTGAATATGTCTTGAACCCAGTCTGTTTGCGAATTATTAGTACATCCAGGAAAGCTAGCTGATTTTATTTCTTCTTCCATAGTGAACTGGATTGAATATCTTATTGTATTCATATGGCCCGGCAATATTTGAACACATTCCTGCTGAGGCTAGTATAAGAAGGTGTTATCTACGCAGCTCATTCACATTGTTGGCTTTGGTGTTTTCATTTTAAAAGAGAGATGAGATAATAGCTTAGTGGAGTAAAGCGTTGCTTCGTGAATTTGGGGACATAGATATTACATATATTTGTTAAAATTTCCGAGATAAGATATTCTTATTACTTTGCATATTTACATTGTTCGGACTCTTGTCCTCATCGTAGATGACATATTCACAACGTTTCGGTCGTTGTACGCTGCAGCCTTCTTCAGAATCTGTATATAAGACTTGTATCACTAAATCATTATTATCTAAAAAAAACAATTCTTAAAATCTATAAAAATATGGATGTTAGCGGAGATAGAAAAAACATGAAATAGAGCCATAAGAACACACCACGACCTACCTTAGGTCTTCCTGCAGACTTGGTAGGTAGTGCGACCATAGCAGAAATCAATTTATAATGAAAAACGACATAATAATAATAATAATAATAATAATAATAATAATAATAATAATAATAATGGAATTGTGCATGCAGTGACAAAATAAAAGCTTTCTCGTTATACCGTCCATTTGCTTAATGTCAGTGGTCCTGGGTACGACGGTAAACTGCATCCGGCAGCAAGGACTCTGATTAGGAGTTTGTGAGGAGCATGGAACCACCTCTTAATTGCTGTTGGTCCGTGGTCCACTCTGATCAGGAGTGGTAACACCTGTTAGGGTCCCAGCTATGGTTAAGTAGTTAACCCCCAAACTGAGGCCATGAAATATTTACCAACAAAACATTTTTCAATGAAAAATATTAGCAACAAAACGTTTTTGAAAGAAAAAAATATACAAGATATTGGTAAGATCCGGATACAGAGATCAGGCCTGTAACAATTTTAAACTATCAGCATATTGAAATGGAAATCTAAAAAATGTGAGACTAGAGGAGATTAGTAATTACTGTTGTAATTGTGGTCCTCGGGTTGATGGGAAAAAAAGGTCAAGTAAACTCACTGAAGTGATCATTGGCAATTCATGCCTTAAAGAAACACAAAAACTTGTTTTCACAAGAACAGATCGCATATTAGAAGGGCTTTATCTATGTAAAATATGTGTGCTATTAGAGTTTTCCTTTTCTAAAATGATCAGAAGAAAACTCACCGAAGTGATCCTTGGCAATCCATGCCTTAAAGTAATACAAAAACTTGTTCTCAGATGAACAGGTGTAGAGGCTCATCCCTTGTTTCCTGTTTAGGATGTGGTTTCCGGCTTTCTCTTTTCCAATCTTTTCACTCTTTTTTTCTTCTCAATTGGAGTAGATAGACTAAACTATCGTCCGGTTTAAACTCCACCCATGTCTACTGAATAGATGAAGAGACTCATCCCTTGTTTCCTGTTTAGGATGTGGTTTCCGGCTTTCTCTTTTCCAATCTTTTCACTCTTACGTAGCCCCCTGCTCAGCAGTGGCGCTACCGCCTTGCTCGGGGTGACATGATTAAAAAAAAAAAAGAACAGATAGCATATTACGAAGGGCTTTATCTATGTAAAATGTGTGTGATATTAGAGTTTTCCATTTCTAAAATGAGCAGAAGAAAACTCGTTGAAGTGATCCTTGGCAATCCATGCCTTAAAGAAATACAAAACTTGTTCTCACAAAAACAGATCGCATATTACGAAGGGCTTTACCTATGTAAAATGTGTGTGATATTAGAGTTTTCCTTTTCTAAAATGATCAGATGAAAACTCACTGAAGTGATCCTTGGCAATCCATGCCTTAAAGAAATACAAAAACTTGTTTTCGCAAGAACTGATCTCATATTACGAAGGGCATTATCTATGTAAACTGTGTGTGATATTAGAGTCTTCCTTTTCTAAAATGATCAGAAGGAAATGCCAGGAGGCCATTTCTGGCCTTATGTCACTGGTTGGGAACTGGAGGAAAACGTGTATACGACAGAAATTAAAGGAACTAATAATAATAATAATAATAATAATAATAATAATAATAATAATAATAATAATAATGTAAATGGGTTAAACTTAAAAAAATAAACAATATCACCACCAGTTTAGTGATGATACTTGAAGAGAAGATTTTGCAGTTATTTCTGAGGTCTTCCCAAAGAAAATACATTAGTGTCCCTAGAAGGACTCATTGTGATAACGGTAAGGATGATTGTAAAAGCAATATTGATTTTCGATTACCTGGACGTGAAAGGATTATTGCTGACAACTATGATATTGTTCTACTTATTTGTGTTCGAGCAGTAATAGCGATAGGGGAAGGATTTGGCCTGTGTGCCTGGAAAACCTGTCAAGCATTCCCCGAGCTGCTGACAGTCCATTAAGATATGTCATCGGGTCCACTTGTACGTAATTCACCTGCCACACAGGAACTAACCACGAGTTGCAATGGGGAGTTTGGAAACTGGTTAGATTGAATACGTACGAAGAGACACAAACATGATTAATTCTAATGTACCAATACCAAACCTCTGCTCGCGTGTAATTTCGATTTGCTAAAGTATTCTCTTGTGGTGTTTGTTTGTCTTTCAGCGTGTGTGTCTGCTTAAAATGTTTCTGTTCTTTAATTTTATTTTTCATGTGGTTGATTATTGTTCACGCTTAGCTTTATTAATTTTTTTTCAAATTTTTGTTTGCTTTCAAAGCTTTTAAATTGGAGGTCTTTGACAATAGGTTACTTTCATCCGGGACACGCCATTGCCTACTTTTTGGTTGTTTTATTCTTTCCAGTCGATTATATCTTCTATTTTCTTCTATTTTTTCTTTATTTCCTTCTATATGTTTTCCTTTCTTCTTCACTTTTTTGTTCATTATTTCTTTCGTTTTAATTACTTTATTTTATTTCTAAAATCTTTTTGTTCTGTCTTTCTTTTCATAGTTTCTTTTCATTTTTTTTCTTTTTAATTCCTTTTTTTTAATTTTTTTTCTTTCCTTTTTCTTTATTTTTAATTACTTTTTTTTATTCCTATAGTCATTTCGTTCTGTTTTTTTCTTTTCCTAGTTTCTTTTTAATTTCCTTCCTTCTTTCTTCTTAATTTTGCTATTTCTTTCTTGTTCGGCTTTCATCTTACATTTATTCTCTTTTGCATTCTTATTCACACATATATTTTACGGCTTACATAAAACGAAAACCGGTGTTTCAACGTGATATGGCCATAAGCAGAAAAAAAAATAATTATAGAAATTAAATTTTATAAAATAAAATAAATATAGAAATTGAATTTTATAAAATATATAAAAAAAACTTTAATTTCTATATTTTTTCCTGTTTACTGCCATATTAAGTTGAAACATCGGTTTTCGTTTGATCAGCGAAGTTAAGCAACGTCGAGCCTGGTCTGTACCTAAACGGGTGACAGCTTCAGAATAAGTGTCCCTAGAAGGACTCATTGTGATAAGGACAAGAATCATTGTAAATGCAATATTGATTTTCGATGACGTGAAAGGATTATTGCTGACAACTTTTATATTGTTCTACTTATTTGTGTTCGAACTGTAAGCTGACATGCGCAATTGGCTTAATGGATAACGGCTCGTAATTGGGAATAGGAGGGCCGAGTTCCAATTCCAGCCAGAATGTTATATTCACTTACTTGCAGCGTTTACACTGTATGTTGATAGCAGAGCCTTCTCTTATTATCCTAACTAGCAGCATAACCCGTCGTTGTTCAGGTGAAATGAAAGCTTTAAAACTAATCCATGAAGAAAGTTTGGAGAATCATGATCAGCCAGGCGCTAGAACCGTGGTTTACAAACGTTTTTCTTTGGACCGTACTTGGGAATTAAAATTTGCTCGAGCCTCACCAAACATTTGGTGATAAAAAGTGTTATGGTGCCCTTTCATGAGGAATGGACTCTTCCTCTAACTATATATAATTACCTGCGTGACTTCAGAAAGCAGGTGACGACAGCTGGTTCTACCGTGTGCATTGTCGAACTCTGCTTTCAATTAAGTTCTAGCGTTCCAACATCTTCAGCATATAATGTCGATACATAAATATAAGCGACTAGCAGTCTAGACCGGCGTTGCTCGTGTGTAATGAAAGCTTTAAAACTAATCCATGGTCCTGGAGCTCAAACTCTTTGCACGTTGGCACGAAAGACTAAAAAGCAATAGTTGTTTCCAGTTAAAGCGAAACTGTAGACTGAAAGAAAAGTGAATGGATGTAAGTCAAATTTTGAAGTTTGGTGAGAATCGGATAAAAATTGTGGATTTGTATAAAGGACATACAGACAGATAAACAGACACACATACAAACATCTTGCCTTTTATATATATATATATATATTATCGATTTTCTGCACTATTGTAAGAACTGCAACCTTGAAACGTCTGAATATTGTTTCTTATGTCTTATGTGTATGAGTGTATCAAATTTAATTAAAATCGGATCACTCCTACTATAACCTGATTTTTTCGATTATCGATTTTCGATATTTATCGGGCGTAACTCGACACAAAACCTAGCTAAGAATTCTCGCAGACGCTTATAGTACAACTGTGTAAATTTTCAAGAAAATCGATTCAGCCGTTTCGGTGTCTATAGGTAACGGACACACACAAAGTTCCATTTATAAATAAGTTTACATGTCAAAATAATTATATTTCCAGGCCTTATTATTCAAGTTCGTATGCTTATATCTCTACCTTACTATTAAATGCGATTCACTTTGACAGAGATTCTTCGCGAAAGACTACCTATTTGCTGGTTTCTACGTAACTCAGATACAGTACTCATGAATGAGGAAGGCTATTATCCGGTGCTATGAAGGGTTAAATAAAAAAAATAAGCACACCTCAAGGAAATTTACGCGTAATAACGATTACATGCAAAAACATATTGTTGTTATTCTATATTAGCGTGAAGGAAACTGCAAGACCTCCTACAGAAGGTAACTGAAGAAAGAGACAAGAAAGGACTACAAAATAAACTGCAAAAAACCGAATGCATGGTCATCAGCAAAATGGGCAGCCCAAAATGCCAAATACAGTTGGGGGATGCTAAAATCAAGTAAGTACAAAAATTTAAAAACCTTGGAAGAGTTCTAACAGAAGATGGAAAGTGCGACACCGAGATCCGAAGGTGAATTAGCATGGCGAAGGACACGTTCCAGAAGCTGCGTAAAGTATTAAGAGACAGGAAACTTTCACTAGAAACAAAGAAAAGAAAGCTAGATTGCTATGTCATGTCAGTTCTTTAATATCGCAGTGAATGCTGGAAAATATCATCAACGATGAAGGAAAAACTTGAAACAACTGAAATGTGGTTCTACAGAAGGATGCTGCGGATATCGTGGACCGAGCATGTGAGCAATGACGAGGTGTTGGAAAGAATGGAAACGAAAAGGAAGTTAATATTGAGCATCAGGAAGAGACAAATGAAGTTCCTGGGACATGCAATGAAGAAGGAGGGCTTGGAGAACCTGATACTAACAGGCCAGATAGAGGGGAAAAGAGACTGAGGAAAGCAGCGGATAATATATTTGAAGAGCCTGAGCAGGTGGATGACAGAACGGGGTCTGCGAGACGTTACAGGAGAAAGCGTGCTAAGAGCAACCAGGGATAGGGAGATGTAGAAGGGCATGATGACCTACGTCCTGAAAGGACAAGGCACAGAGAAGAAAAAGATATCATGGATCGAGCATGTAAGCAATGATAAGGTTTTGGAAAAGATGGAAACGAAAAGGAAATTAATACTGAGCATCAGGAAAAGACAGTTGAAATTCCTGGGACATGCAATGAAAAAGGAGGGCTTGGAGAATCTGATAATCACAGGTCAGATAGAGGGAAAGAGAGACAGGAGAAACTTGTTTGAAGCTGGATGACAGAACGAGGGTTGCGTGGTGTAACTGAAGAAAGCGTGCTAAAAGCCACCAGAGATAAGAAGACGTGGAAAGCCATGATCGCCTACGTCCTGAAAGGCACATAGAAGAAGAAGACATTATTCTTAGTAGTAAAGTAACTGATATTTGTTATTATATTATTATTATTCGACATCATATTATTATGTTATGAAATATATTTATCTAGGAGTTTATTTCTCATTTCAGTAGTAAAGAAAATAGCCTTGAGGCGATTATAATAGTGCCTTCCAGAAACTTCGAAGTAGCTATAACTCTTCTCTCTTAAGTTAAAAAATTTGGCACATTAATCCTATTAACATTCTATCCCTATCTCGATATCGAGCACTTTACGACCAAAAAGCCTGCTTGCCGAAATATCTTTTTATCAGTTAACCACTGAAAAAACAAACAAACAAAAAAAACAAACAAACAATAATCTTGTCACTAACCATTATCACAACCCAGCACTTTATATTTAGCAATACCACATGCTAAACAGGGCACAAGGGATGAGCCTCTACACCTGTACAATATACGTGGGTGGAGTGTGAACCGGGCGATAGTTTAGTCTATCTACTCCAATTGAAAAAAAGAAATAAAAAGAGAAAGAAAAAAAAAGTGAAAAGATTGGAAAAGAGAAAGCTGGAAACCACATCCTAAACAGAGAACAAGGGATGAGCCTCTACACCTGTACAATAGACGTAGGTGGAGTGTGAACTGGGCGATAGTTTAGTCTATCAAAGTCATAGTTTACTGTGTTGGGGCCTCGGTGATGCTTGTCAAATTGGCCTTGTGCCAAACACGACCGAAATCCCCACAATTTAAATATCAGAAGATTGAATGTTGGATGTTGAAATATGGAAGGATAAAATATTTCGTTTGTTCATTAAAGTGAAGATTTATTAATAGAATAACAAAATTGTAAGAAGAAAAATGTAAGTGAAATTTGTGAACTGAATACTAACACATTTGTGAGAAGGAAAATGTTCATTGAGAAAATGCATGTAGTAAAATAGTTCAAAGAGAACTGTAAGTATTTAAAATGTTCCACAGAAGTTTTGAGTTCATGGCTGATAGTAGTAAATAGCTAAGTGTTTCGGGTCGTATACTTATAGAAGCAGAATATGAAGTCTTACGGTCCTTCACCTTTTTGGTAGGTTGGCGAGAGGGTAAGAAAGAAGTTAAAACAAATAAAAAAATTACTTAGAGTGTCCTGTTGTTTTTGTTGTTTTCTTTGGCGGCGTGAGTAAAAATAAAGAAAAGAAAATTGGAAGTAAATGCGAGACGTGACCGATTCAGCTTGAAGTTTCTTCTTTACATTGTGAGATGCTATCAAATACCGCTCCCATTCGGACTGATTTTGACCGGTCACTGAACGTGGTTTAAGTAGTGAAATTTATAACATGTGACTGGCTCTAGTAGACATTTTTTCTTTAGGTGTGAAAAAAAATCTGACTGACGTCATATATCAATTTTCAATTTCCTATCTAATCAGGTTCTGGAATTTTACTTTTCACACTAACTTGTGAAATTTGCCTTGGTCTGGGTTTTTCCAAAATGCTTTTAGTCGTTTGGATCCGATTTTGCAGGTGTGCAATTTTACTATGTGTGTTTTAGTTAACTGTTGGAGGATATAGGATTTGTATCCTATAACTACGTTTGGCTCTAAGTAGGGATAATTGTCGTTCGTAGTCTCAGCCATAATACCATTTACTCAGAGGACTTATTTAGCCTTCCAAATTCACTTTACGACGAAAAAATATTATTGGATATCGATACCAGGAAATCAAAATTTGACTTACATCCATTCATTTTTCTTTCGGTCTACGGTTTCGCTTTAACTGGAAACAACTGTTGCTTTTTAGTCTTTCGTGCCAACGTCCAAAGAGTCTGAGCTCCAGAACCATGGATTAGTTTAAAAGCTTTCATTACACCCGAGCAACGCCGGGATATACTGCTAGTATATATATATATATATATATATATATATATATATATAATTATGAATTAAATGTACATTTGCGACATGGAAGTTTCTATGTTTCGAGATATCTATCTATCTATCTATCTATCTATCTATCTATCTATCTATCTATCTATGTCGGCGTGGTATCATGGTTACTAAGATTGTCTCACTAGAACCTATCACAACTGAGTAGTGAATTCGTTTCTCACTGGGTGCCCCATATTTTTGGCCTTGTGCCACATCTATCTCTGTCTTCATATCTATTTCATTGTATGAATCTATCGCTGTCGTTATATGTATCTTTTTTTATTTTTTTGAATCGGTATCAACTCAGACAAGACAATAAAGCCACTCCGTCGCAAGAGGTTACAGATTGTGGACGAATTAGGAACAGGAACATTATTAATGAGGAGAAAGAGAAAAGGCTAATGAGGAGGGCAGTAGATAGCATTTCACATTGCATTTAACGTTTGGCATATTAAAGTTGGCTGGAAAACATGGAACCCGAAGGAGTTTCACAAGCAAGAAATGCGAGAAATTGTACTGTTAGAATAGGACCTGTTATATCGCACCAGCTCAAGTGTAAACGGATGAGGTTTCGACACCGGACTAGTGCTGCGCGTATAGTCATAAAATCTAGACACGTTAGGGAAGAGCTCATCTAAACAATTTCCATGAAATTATATATAAAAAAGCATTAAGAGGCAACCTTACAGTTGTGGGTAAGTTTCTGAAGCCGAGCCGCTGAACCAGGACCAACTGATTATTCTTCGGACCTTATAGCTATATAGCAGAGGTACATATCATATGTGGCAGCACAATTCTGGACAAAGACGAATATGTAAGATAGATTTCTGACGAGAAAAATTGTCTCGCACAACAAAGTGAAGCAATTTTATTAGTAGCACACTTAGCACTTAATTCGATATCGTATTTCTACTTCATGTCATCTGAAAGCAAAATGAGGTACCCTCCTGGAGGCTTGCATCGAACTATATATATATATATATATATATATATAAAATTTTAGATATTCTACAATTTCATGGGTAAGGCGTATTTCGCCTGTGCTGACCACGCGGCTCGTCAGACTCAAATGATACAACAGTTAATCTTCAAAATATTCTCGAACAATCACTAAACATAGACGCTCACGTGTCCGTATTAAGAGTAGACATTTGTAACGGTAATTTACAAAAAACGATTCCTCGCTCATTCAAAAAAAATATTGTATTACTCCGTTAAATTAAATAAATGAATTTAACATTGAGATCTTTTGAGTTCGTCTCTATCGGAATTTACCTGACTTAATATACCAAATATTCTACGTTATATATATATATATATATATATATATATATATATATATATATGCTCTCATTACGACTGAGTTTTCTGGAGAAGAAAATTTTAAAAACAGTTTCCACTTCTGCTATATGCGTGACTCTTCAGAAATGAATTGAGTTTTTTAGGTGACTGGCGTGTGGATACACTGCTTCTATACAACAAGTTAAAATTTCTTCTCTTAATCCATGCGCCTATCGCTTAGTGCGTAGTGACTCCGACTGACACCAAATTGGTCGAGTTCCGATCCCGACCTGAAGCAAGTGCATTTGTCTTGCCACACTGATGAGCTGTGATACAACGAAACAGGCTTGTATGTGGATGACTAATATATATATATATATATATATATATATATATATATATATATATATATATAAAATTTTAGATATTCTACAATTTCATGGGTAAGGCGTAATTCGCCTGCGCTGACCACGCGGCTCGTCAGACTCAAATGATACACCAGTTCATCTTCAAAATATTCTCGAACAATCACTAAACATAGACGCTCACGTGTCCGTATTAAGAGTAGACATTTGTAACGGTAATTTACAAAAAACGATTCCTCGCTCATTCAAAAAAATATTGTATTACTCCGTTAAATTAAATAAATGAATTTAACATTGAGATCTTTTGAGTTCGTCTCTATCGGAATTTACCTGACTTAATATACCAAATATTCTACGTTATATATATATATATATATATATATATATATATATATATATATATGCTCTCATTACGACTGAGCTTTTCTGGAGAAGAAAATTTTAAAAACAGTTTCCACTTCTGCTATATGCGTGACTCTTCAGAAATGAATTGAGTTTTTTAGGTGACTGGCGTGTGGATACACTGCTTCTATACAACAAGTTAAAATTTCCCTTCTCTTAATCCATGCGCCTATCGCTTAGTGCGTAGTGACTCCGACTGACACCAAATTGGTCGAGTTCCGATCCCGACCTGAAGCAAGTGCATTTGTCTTGCCACACTGATGAGCTGTGATACAACGAAACAGGCTTGTATGTGGATGACTAATATATATATATATATATATATATATATATATATATATATATAAAATTTTAGATATTCTACAATTTCATGGGTAAGGCGTAATTCGCCTGCGCTGACCACGCGGCTCGTCAGACTCAAATGATACACCAGTTCATCTTCAAAATATTCTCGAACAATCACTAAACATAGACGCTCACGTGTCCGTATTAAGAGTAGACATTTGTAACGGTAATTTACAAAAAACGATTCCTCGCTCATTCAAAAAAATATTGTATTACTCCGTTAAATTAAATAAATGAATTTAACATTGAGATCTTTTGAGTTCGTCTCTATCGGAATTTACCTGACTTAATATACCAAATATTCTACGTTATATATATATATATATATATATATATATATATATATATATATATATATGCTCTCATTACGACTGAGCTTTCTGGAGAAGAAAATTTTAAAAACAGTTTCCACTTCTGCTATATGCGTGACTCTTCAGAAATGAATTGAGTTTTTTAGGTGACTGGCGTGTGGATACACTGCTTCTATACAACAAGTTAAAATTTCCCTTCTCTTAATCCATGCGCCTATCGCTTAGTGCGTAGTGACTCTGACTGACACCAAATTGGTCGAGTTCCGATCCCGACCTGAAGCAAGTGCATTTGTCTTGCCACACTGATGAGCTGTGATACAACGAAACAGGCTTGTATGTGGATGACTAATATGTATATATATATATCAGATTAAATAGGTTGCAAACATTGTGTCTGCTTATTTTTAATAAAATCCGTTAATACTAACGATAATCTTTTGCGTATTATGATTGAAAATGTCAGGAATGAACTGTAACGTTAACAGATGTTATAATCATTTATTTCTCAAGGTAGGTAAGTACTTTCAATCTCCTTCCGAGATCATCTTCAGGGGTGTGAGTTATGGTAACAAAAAATAACCGCAAAGTTGTGTTGGTAAAAATTACTGTAATTTTTTTCTTCTTCAAATATAACGGTTGACAAATTGCTAGCGTTTATTAGAACATTAAATTTGTTTCATGTTGTCATGTCATGACATGCACTAGTTAAAGCATGAAAAAATGTGTTTTCTTACAAACATTTTAGAACATTACTACAGTATTTAATCTGACATGTCTAAAAGAAAATTCGCTGGCTAAATACACACACACACTCACACACACACACACGCATATATATATATATATATATATATATATATATATATATATATATACGCTCTCGCACGACAACTGAGCACTATGCAGAAATGGTAGACTTTATAAGCTGTACATACTCACGCATTCACGGATCGTTCATTCAGTAATGAATTTTAACACTCTCGGCTGCTGGCGTGTGTTTACATTGAATATAACACGCTAAAGTCCGTCCTCCTCTACTGAGCACTCGTATCTCAGAGGTCGTAACACCGAGTGATGTCAAAACGGTCTGTGGATGAGTACATATATATATATATATATATATAATTACGCTATTAACAGATCGTTCATTCAGTAATGAATTTGCTAACTCTGGCGTATATTTTTAACGCGTAAAATGTCTCACTTCCAAAACCGAAGGACAAATGATCTGAAATCGGAAAAAAAAACGGATATCTAACTGTACTGATGAGTTCTGATGACTATATAAACAGATGGAACAGTGAAAGATCTACATTTAAATCGGAACGCCTCAAAAATTGTAACAAACTGGTTAGCCTTGTGTGGAAATTAAGATTAAAAAATGGAAAAGACCCAATTCATACATCAGTGGCGATTTATGCTGATTGAGCCAGGAGGAAAAGTTAATCATTATGTTGTCCCCAGCACAAAAAAAGTAATAATATTAAATGAAAGATCAGAATTATCTCCACATGTAATCACGCCTATAATTTTTTTTTTTAAATCATTTCACCCCGAGCAAGGCAGAAACGCCACTGATGTGCAGGGGGTTACATAAATGTAAAGAGATTAATTAGAAAAGAGTGAGGAGTACAAGCTAGTTAGAAGGGAACAATAGAAAGCTGAGAAAGCAGGTGTGATGACAGATACATGGGCGGAGAGAACGTGAAGATTATACAGGGGAGGGGAGAGAGCTAGAGTCCAGTGGTTAGTAAATGAGTATTGACTTTGCATTTAAAATTCTGGAGGTTGTAGCCATCAGGAAAGCAAGAATACGGGAGTGAGTTCCACAGGCGGGAAGTGCGAAAGAAGAAGCTGCAGGAGTAGAATTGTTGTCTGCATTTGGCTAACCTGACTGTGAATGGGTGGGACCCAGTTGTCAGTCTGGTTGCACGAGTAAACACCTGTTGAGGAGGCATCAGTGACTTAAGTTCGTCTGTGCAGAAGCCATGAAAGTATTTATAGAACAAACAAAGGGAGGCCACATTTCGACGATGGGGAAGTGGCTGCAGTCGAGTCGCCAGATCAGTACCTATCACATTAAAATTTATACAGGGGTGGGGAGAGAGCTAGACTCCAGTGGTTAGTAGATGAGTATTAACTTTGCATTTAAATTTCTGGAGGTTGTAGCCGTCAGGAAAGCAAGAATACGGGAGTGTGTTCTACAGGCGGGAAGTGTGAGAGAGGAAACTGCAGGAGTAGAATTGTCGTCTACATTTAGCTAACCTGACTGTGAATGGGTGGGACCCAGTTGCCAGTCTGGTTGCACGGGTAAACACCTGTTAAGGAGGCATCAGTGACTTAAGCTCATCCGAGCAGAAGCCATGAAAGTATTTATAGAAGAGACAGAGGGAGGCCCCATTTCGACAATGGGAAAGTGGCTGCAGTCAATATACATACAAACATGAATGAAAGTGTTTTAAGATCCTCAAATAACTTCTCTCTAATTTTGAAAATTTTCGTTTATAAAAAAAAAACTTGTTTCTACGGTTAAAAATCAGTTATTATATATGGCCTGAAGATACCGAAAGGTTGCAACCTAGGTTGCGGAAATAACTCATTTTCAAATGAAAAAATTCCAAAGTTCTACAACAAAAATGTTTTAAAAGAGAAAAGGAAAATTTACTCGCCTCAAAATCATTTTACTCGACTGACTTCATTTTCTTTATAGCCGCCCTACTTAAACATAGCGTGAACCGCTGACGGAAAACAAAAAAAGAAATTTTAATTAAAATTTCGAAAATGTTAGAAAGAATGTAAATTTTATAAAAACAAAACATTTTATCTTTCCTCTTAATAATGACATGAACATTTTGATGATAAAACTTTGTTTGTATTAAGTTTGAGCACTTTTAATATCATGATATGCTTTATTTTTTGGCAACTGAGTGGAGGAACCAAAATTCGTAGTTTTTTTTTTTCTTATGTTTGACTACAACCTCCATCTCATAGATGATAAAAAATAACAAATCTGATTTTCTCAACGATTTTCTACAAAAAAATTACTTACTTGTATAATTTGTTTTTCGGTGCTTGCTTGACAGAAGTATGAATATTTTTTCTTTCATTCGAACGTTCTTTTTTACTTTTTGTAAGAGCAGAGGAATTATAGGATAATATTTTTCCAAATGAGTTTCTAAAAAGCTGTGAGCGTCTTTAATCTGGATGACAGAGACATTTTGGTTCGACTGCGGAAGCGTTAATTAAACTAATGTTTACACTCACCGGGATGATAAAGGCCAAGATTTCAATAATGTAATTGTAGGTCATTCTCAGTAACAAATGAATTTTCAATGGCAAACTTTTGGGTTGCAAAAGGAATCAGATTTCCTTTTTCTATATTTGAAAGGACACATTTCATTGCTAGATTTTTAATCTATCGCGGGCGAGTAAAGCAATAAAATTTAATCACTCAATTAAGTTTTAGTCGACTGAGTTGATCGGGCGAGTGAAATCTCAAAGTGTCTCTCTCTCTCTCTCTCTCTCTATATATATATATATATATATATATATATATATATGAAACATACAAATGTCTGTGTGTACGAGCAGTTAGAATGTTTGCTTTCTGATATACTCCAAATAATAAATATAAGAAATTCATACCTACATATTTTCTAATATTCTCCTAATAATAAATATTTGTAAATACATAGGTACATATTAGATATGCATTTTTCTGGTGTTATGTGGCAAGTGTAAGATGGAGCAGAAATAATAAAGAGTCTTCCTCACATTCTTAACAAAAGTAATAATAATTTATATGCCGTGTCTCTTCAGGACGTAGGCGATCATGGCATTCTACTTCTCCCTATCTCTTCTTGCTCTTAGTAACCCTTCTTCTCTTACTCCACTCCATCCCCCGCTCCACAATCCATCTGTTCAAGTCCATCAAGTATGTCGTGCGCTGCTTTCCCTTGCCCAACTTTCGCGCCAACCGTCCTGTGAGTAACAGGTTCTCCAAGCTTTTTTCCTCCTTACATTTCCCAAAAACTTCAGCTCGCTTTTCCTGATGTTGAGTATCAGTTTCCTTTTCGTGTCCATCCTCTCCGTCCATGGTATTCTCAGCATCTTTCTGTTGAACTGCATTTCGGTTACTTCAAGTTTTTCCTTCATCTAGTCTAGTATTCATTGCCGTATTGAAGAACAAACATCACATAGCAATCCAGTACTGTCTTCTTTGTTTTCAGCGAAATTTTCCTGTCTCTTAATACTCTACTTAGCTTCTGGAATGTATCCTTAGTCATGACAATACGCCATCGGATCAATAATAATAATAGTAGATTAAAGTTGTTTAAGACTGTCACTATTTTGAGATTTACTCAATTACAACGACGAAATATATAGGTATATGTGTATGTGTGTGTGTACGTGTGAGGTTGTGTTTGTGACAGTGTACCTCTGTGTGTGAGAGCGTGTGTGTGTGTGTGAGTGAGTATGTGTGTGTACGTGTACGAGTTTGTGAGTGTGTGTGTGTGAGTGCGAGTGTGTGTGACTGTGTGTGTGAGTGAGTGTGTGTTTGAATGTATGTGTGAGAGTGTGCGCGTGTGATTGTGTGTCTGTGTGTGTGTCAGTGTGTGAGAGAGAGAGAGAGTTGTAGTAGTTTATACACCGTTTCCTGTATAGGAATGTATTTTCGGTTCCTTCAAATGGGCTTTTCTGCTCTTTCACTTCCTCTAGCCCCTTGGGGTTTGGTGTCGTTATCACCTTCCTTGGTCTGATGCATCTTACTCCGAAAGAGTGGGTCTTGGTCCTGTACCTGGTGAACATCGTTATATAAATATATAACTTTAAACATGATTTATAGTGGATACGCATATTTATTTTGAACAGTATATTGGAGAAATCTTTATTTTTAATAATATTTCTCGTATATACAGGACGGTAGACTGTTAGGATTAAACGGAGTATCTATAAAAAAAAAAAAACCGTATCCACTAAAAAATAACATTTTTAGTCTTTAAAATCAGTCATATTAATAAATAAAAAAATCACAACTTCTTTAGAATATATATATATATATGTGTGTGTGTGTGTGTAGAAGTAATATGGAATAAGCCATTCACATATCTAATCACATATTCACTTGTAGAATTTACATCGGGTTAATCTATCTATCTATCTATCTATCTATATATATATATATATATATATATATATATATATATATATCCAAGTGAATAAGAAACGAAGAAAATATTTGCCAAGTTCAAAACATTAATTCAAAACAGTGCTCTATATAAAAATAGAGTAATGAATATTTATTATAAATTATACTTAAAAACTTGTACAAACTACAATCTCCTTCAAAATTGCATATTTTGTTTCGACATTGAAAGAACAATAGCTTATCAGGCAGTTAATAATGATGGTAATAGACGTTATTTTTGAAAAAAAAAATGAAATTTCACTTCCTTTTGGAAGATATTTTCGTATGCGTTAAAGAAGATAGGAAAAATGAGAAAACCAACAGATAAATTAAAAAAAAAGAAGGGAAATAGAAGAGGAAGGAGAAGGACACAGAAGAAATTAAAAAACAAGAAGGAAAACAAGAGAGAAAGAAAGAAACGAGAAGAAAGAGCGAATGAAAACTGGTCAAAGAAAAACAAACCCCAAATTTAATTAGGAAGTAAAATATCGGACACTGACATCTGAGATTTTTTTTTTATTTTACTTTTTCTTTTTTCCACTTTGCTATTCTTTTTACTTAGTACGAAATATTTTTCCAAAAATGAAATGAATTTTCATAAATTTTCTTTTCAAAAATAAAGTTTATTACCGTTATTATTAAATGTCGAAACAAAATGTAAAATTTTGTAGTTTGTACATGTTCTAAAATATAATTTATAATACATATAGTCATCCTGCAGACAGTTCTGTTTCGCTGTATCACAGCTCATCAGTACGTTTAGACTCCGATTGCTTCTTAACCCAGGATGGAAACCCGACCGAATTGGCGTCAATCGGCGATTCTGCCTCTGGGGTATGGGCGTTCGGCAGAAAAAGGCAGACATTTTAGCGTGTATATTATCATTATACGCGCCCAATAGCCACAGTGTTCTAATTCATTTTATGAATCTATCTATCTATCTATCTATCTATCTATCTATCTATCTATCTATCTATCTATAGATGTTTTGTCTCTGTCTGTTTCTCTCTTTACCTCAATATATATATATGCATATATATATATTTAGTGTATCGAGGCAGCAGATAATTTTCTAAACATATACTGTTAAATATAAGAGATAATGAATGTGTATTTTGTTTAATCATGAGCCGTTCTAAACATCGTATTTTGGCTTTAATTTCAGTTGAAAATAGAGAAATATTCTCCAACACATGGATAATTTTTTATTTAGTTGGTTCTAAGCTTTCGGCTCACATGATGGTGAACGTTTTTGTGTTAACGTTCTTGTAACCTCTCTGAAGATGGCTCATGTGAGCCGAAAGCTTAGAACCAATTTAATAAAATATTATCCAAATGTTGAATAATTTTTTACTTTATTTTCAACTGAAATTAAAGCCAAAATACGATGTTTAGAACGGCTCATGATTAAACATAAAAAATGTTAACAATGTTCTGAAAAGACGATAGAACGGTGATATATATAACTGTGTATGTGTGTGTATGTATGTGTGTTTGTTGTCAGAAATTATATTTTATACAAATTTCGGAAATTCCTGATAATGTAACATAAATTCTTATATATGGTATTCCTTGTGTTCTAACAAGGAATATCATATATAAGAATTATATATATATATATATATATATATATATATGTGTGTGTGTGTGTGTGTGTGTGTGTGTGTGTGTGTGTATTATTCTAATAATAACAATATTCCTTGTGTTGTTATTATTAGAATAATATATATATATATATATATATATATATATATATATATATTTATATATATATATATATTCCTTGTGTTGTTATTATGTTGTTATTATTAGAATAATACATATATATATATATATATATATATATATATATATATATGTATTATTCTAATAATAACAACACAAGGAATATTATACATAAAAATTCTTGTCAAGACATGAATTATGTAGCAATTGTCTGTATGTTCAGTACGTCAGAGCGCTTTCGGCGGTACTTTTAGCCATTATCGAGGATGAAATTGATTTTTACTTTTAACTGAATGCATCAATTTTTATGCATGTATCTGGAGTTATAGAACAGTTTTGATTTTCCACACACGGTCAGCACAAGAAATACAAAAACATTGTTAGCATTGATCTGCAAGCACAATAAAACCCACTTGTATACGCACGCAAGCACGCACACACATACACACACATATATATATATATTGTAATTCTGTTATTACAATGGTTTATAAAATCATTATATCACTACATGAAAATTTTCATGTATCAGAATAATACTGTTCTTATTCAGCTTCATTTCCTTATAATATATATGTGCGTATTACGTATATATATATATATATATATATATATATATATAATGAGCCGGAACTGCAATATGTCAACAATTCTGTGCAAATGCCCTGATATATATATATATATATATATATATATATATATATTTATATATATGCATATGAAATTTATATATATATATACAAAAACTACAATAAGTTAACCATCTACAGTGAGTTAGCGCAATATACATATATATATATATCATGTGCGGAAAATAAAAATGCAACTAAGCGCTAATACATAGATGCCTACATACATGTGTGTGCATGCGTGTGTATTCGTGCGAGCATGCGAGCGTGCGTGTGTGCGTGTGTGCGTGCGTGCGAGCGTGTGTGATTGTTAGACGACACATGATACCTAACTACCAACGTCGCGATAATTGTATAGCCTCTCTACATCTAAGATACCGGCTGAGGCGAAACATTAACGTGAAAACCTATTTAGCCTTGTAAGGTTTCCTTCCATTTGATTGGGTCGATAGATGAGGGCTGCCACTAATTATCTGCCCCCAGTGGTCACGTCAAAATTTGACCGAGGGTAATGGCATGGGCTGTGGGTGATCGGTAAATAATTGAGAAAGCGTACGACGATCGGACGTGACGCTATGTCGGAAGATGATGTTACAGGTGAATGTCGTTCGGAGAATGTTTTGAGGAATAAACAATTTTAGACTTATTGAATTGGAAACAAGATGAATGCATCCGTTTCGAGGTTAGGCAGGATTGTAAAGTGGTGGGGTAAGCTTGCGATGGCTTTCAGGAAAAAAACGGATGTTAGCACAGAGTCCTATAGATTAATAAGAAATGGATAGGCTTCCAGATGTATGCTTTTAACAGATAGGTATGGTGACTTCTACTTACGAGATACGAATATATGGTAACAACGGAAGGAAATCTTGTATTATATCAGTTTTCTGACTGAAGAGCTACTGGAGTTTAATGAGGTTCTAGCATAGATGAGAAGGAGGAATTTTTTTCCTGTGACTAATAAACTATTTATATTTTTTAACTATTTATCTACAATGTATCTTTGAACAAGTTAAAATCCTATCTATCTATCTATCTATCTATCTATCTATCTATCTATCTATCTATCTATCTATTTTTCCAATCATCTATCTATCTATCTATCTATCTATCTATCTATCTATCTATCTATCTATCTTATCTATCTATCTATCTATCTATCTATCTATCTATCTATCTATCTATCTAATTCATCTCTATCTATCTATCTATCTATCTATCTATCTATCTATCTATCTAATCATTTTCCTTATCTATCTATCTATCTATCTATCTATCTATCTATCTATCTATCGCAATAATATTGTTTTTATTTTAGTAGCTTTATTGATAAAACGTAGTTTAGCAAGGAAGAAATACAGCCCAGATGGGTGAAGGCATCATAAAGGTGTCCTCAGGAAAATTTTAGCCGGCATGAATCTGCTCAGTTAAAGTGACAATCTTTTGCACTATATATATATATATATATATATATATATATATATATATATATATATATATATAATAGTTCTTCAGCAATAAGTTGAACACTCTTGACTGTTGGCGTTTTTCTACATTATATATATATAACACATTAAAATTAGCCTTTTCATTCGCAGGGTGCTTAGGTATACAATACCCGACATGTCAAATCGGTCGAATTTCAATCCTGTTTAGAAATAATCAGATGTTTTACCGCATAGATTAACTATGATACAGCAAAACAGGCCTCTGTGCGTATAACTATATATATATATATATATACACATATATTTTCCATTTGTAAACGATTTATAAGTGCTACAATATAATAGTATTTTGAACTTTTAAATACAAATGTGCATTTGTCTAATCTTATTATGACCAAAAAGTAAGGAATTAATCAATCAATCTATCAATATATATATATATATATATATATATATGTGTGTGTGTGTGTGTGTGTGTGTGTGTGTACATCAATCTCTGCTGATCCATTTTTCTAGTATTTTTCTCACCCTTCTATCTATCTATCTATCTCAGTTCATTTAATATCTATCTATCTATCTATCTATCTATCTATCTATCTATCTATCTATCTATCTATCTAAGTTCATTTATCTATCTATCTATCTATCTATCTATCTATCTATCTATCTATCTATCTAAGTTCATTTAATTTATCTATCTATCTATCTATCTATCTATCTATCTATCTATCTATCTTAATTTCTCCTGATGTATTTTTCTTGCTTTTTTTTTAATTATCTATCCGTTTATCTATCTCAATCTCTTCCTATCTATCGGTTCTTTTGGAGCGATAGAATGTGCAAGCCATTTTCCAAGTTTTTCAGTAATGGATTGTAAATATACGTTATTTACTTCCGATCTAACAGACAATTAAATTTTTTATACATTTAAGTAATTCATTTTTAATTCTATATTAACATCTTTGTTGGTTATCACTGTGAATTTTCTTGAATTTTATATATATATATATATATATATATATATATATATATATATATATATATTCGTATTTAAAAAATCTCTGAAGAAGCTTTTTAAAGTGAAGCATGTTAGATTAAAGACAATATATATATATATATTCAGATAGATAGGTGTGAGTTTGTGAGTTTGGCTTTCATGCTCTTGCGATCGCCAGACAAACTTTGAATATGTTAGCTCTATCACTGATATTGAGCGCTCTCAAATAATTACCGTAATATATAAGTAATATAATATATATATAACAAATTGCATATATATATTTATATACATACACATTTCACACACACACACACACACACACACACACACACACACACACACATATATATATATATATATATATGTATAATACAATAAAAATTTCGATATTTAAATCCGTTGAATAGCCAGAATTTTAAAAAAATCATCCATCCACAGGGAAATAAAATGGGGTGAGATTAACAATTTTTGAATTTAAGGAAGTGAAAAGTGAAAAGCAGACAGATAATTATGTCTCATATTAGAAGACATACATCTCCCTCCGTACCTGAGTAAAAAGTTTAAAAGTTAAATTTAGCCATGTCAAAGGAATAGAAGTGATCAGGGGAACGGAAGGAAAAAAGGAAAAAAAGGAAAAAAGGGAGAAGGGCTGGTTGACTGGGAAGTAAGCTAAGAAATAATTATCCCAAAGAAACAAGAACAAACAGCTACCATCAATGTTGGAAAAAAAAAAAAACATTGAAAAATTTACTAAAGATATTTTAGTTTAAATAAATAATGACTGTGACAAATTTTACTAAAAAATTTAAGCATACAAATTTCAATATAAATCTGAAAATTTAAATTTAAAATTAAAAATATTAACTTGAATATTAAATTTTACTTCTTTAAATTAAAAAAATTGGTAACCCCACCACATTTTATTTTCCTGTGGATGGATGATTTTTTTTTACTTCTACCGGTATAAAATCTTTTTGAACATTCGAATTTGAGTAAATAAAATTTTCATTTTGTCGTTGCTGAAGAAGCGAGGATTTCCTCGTAGAAATGGCTATTCAAAGGATTTAAATGTCGAAACTTTTGTTTTATTTTTTATATTTGGCTCTGTAAATAGAATATAATATTTGCATCGAGCCCTCCATCTTGATCAATTTTAATATTAATGAGATAGGGATCTACCTATCTGATCATCTTTTTGGATTTAAAATGTATATATATATATATATATATATATATATATATATATATATATATATGAGAGTTGAATATATGGATTAAATCCGACAAGATGAATTGTATGAGTAAAGAACAGGTAGGAAAAAATATCTTTAATCTAACATGTTTAACTTTAACAAGCTCCTGAGAATTTTTTAAGACAAATAATTTAACAAGCGTTTAAAAATTGTTAAAAAAACTTTGAAAAATCCACAGAGATAGTATCTTAATTGAGGTATAATTTCATTGGTCAGATACACGTCACGTATAATAAAGCAATGTAGAGGAAAAACTTTTATCTAAAAAAAAGATATTTACACTTTTTTTACATAGTTTTTAAAACCTTTGTAACCGTTTATCGTGATAGATAAAAACTCAATATTTGAAAGCCAATGACTGGAATTATGATAAATAAATCTTGCATCTATGGAATGAACCTTAAGCACATCTGTCTTTAACTCTGTCTTGTTGAACGCCAAGATACACATATCTTTTTTTTTTTTTATTATATCTGTTCGGAAATTATATACACCTGAATTTTAATTTAATTGTTTAGACAATTTTCGTCATTCAGGATTTGAAATACATATCCACCCATATTGAATCAATTCGTCGAAAAAATAAGTTCAAGAGACTGAAAAGGAAGAGTTAAGATATTTGCATTAATCCCAAGATCACGGGCTGAATTCAGTGAGTAAATATCCGAGTATATTTCACTTGGGCGTTGTCTATGTAGTGTTCCAAAAATTTTTTTTTTTAAAAAAAAAAAGCTCATCAGAGAAATGTATACTCGAGCAAACGGGTAGATATTAAATAGATCCGTGTCGATTTCTAAAGTTAAGATAGGATTTTTGATAAACACGCATACATTTGTCTATCCGTCTGTCTCAGTTGTTTATTTCTTCAACACGTTGATTGCAACTCCTAAAATCTCTATAGGGTCATTACATCCTTGTGCAAATTAACTGAAACATCTGTTTTAGTTTCTTTTCTTTCACAATACAACCAATTTTAGAGCTACTGTTGTCACAGGGTGTAATCAATTTCTAATTTTTCTTAAGATTAGGTCATTTACAGTGATTTGCAGTAATATGAATCTATTTTCGGGGTGTATGATGTAACTTGTTTGGCCTAGAAAAATAGTGCTTTATTCGTGATTGCATCAGATTTTATCACGTGCGGACGCTATTGTCCTGACTGACGATTAGTCGTCCTACGGCTATTGTCAGCGATGAATGTTACTCCAAGCAAGCGTACACAAATTGCAACACTGCAGGAACACACTGACAAGCCTTCCAGAGAAAACCGCGAATATTGTTGGTCTTTCAACTGTCAGTCATGTTATGGAGGCTAAAAAAAGAAACTGAATCAATCAATCGAAAACTTAATGGAAAATGGGGCCGGAAGAGAAAAACAACGCCTAGAGAAGACGTAAATGTGATCAGACTAAGTGTGAAAGATCTTAGAAAGAAATTATTCGCTTTGCTTCAATTAATTTGCACAACGGTTTATATGAATTTTAAATAATAATATGTTTTAAAACATACTCGGTATAATCTGCCTATATTTCTGAGACGAGGAAATGTTTGTTGTAAAGGAAAAAATGATGGAGTAAAAAGTGCACATTATGTCGACTGATCTTGGATTGTAGTTGCATTAGAATGCCTGGTTTGCTTGCTTACATATACACATATGCACCACATGAACACACATACTCAAAATATACACACATATACACAGATATTTGGGCACCTCGAGGTGGAGTAATGGTTAGCAAGCTTGTCGCGCTAGAATTATTACAATTGTGTAGTGAGTTCGATCCTCACTGGATGACCCTTACTAATTTTATGCATAAATTTAAAATTTCTCTCTTTTATCCGTTTCCATTAGATTTTTTCTCTATATTTTCTCTCTTATTTTCCTCTTCACTTTCTTTTTCTTTTGTATCTTTTCCTTTCCTCTTTCTTTTCCTTTTCTTGGTTTCTCATCTTATTTTTTTATCTTTTATACCCTCTTTCTCCATTTTTTCTTCCTCTTTTTTAATATCTTTTTACCTCGTACAAAGAGATTTCCAAAAATAAAAGGAAATGACGTTTTTTAATTTTCTTTATAAAAAATGAAAAAAAAATTATCATTATGATGAGACATTGTTCTTTCAATGTCAAAACAAAATATACAATTATGTAGTAGTTTGTAGTTTGTACATGTTATGAAGTAATATTTAATAAGATACACTCCCGGCCATAATTATTAGGCCACCCCTGTTTTTTAAAAGAAGTGATATATTTCATATTAATTTTAGTATTCATTGCCAAATGAAAATAGAATGATTCTTTTGTTATTATTACTTTACAAAGTTTTACAAGACAAGGAAGCAAAGATGAACTCGTTCGAATCATCCTAAATTTTCTTTATTCTTTCATTGATGAAACTGCAATATAGGTAATTATTAAATATTTATAAATTCATTTTTTCCTTCATCTTCGAAGACATTGTCCAACATTCACTGCCATATTGAAGAACTGACATCACATAAAAATCCAGTACGCTCTTCTTTGTTTCTAGTGAAATTTTCCTGTTTCTTAATACTTTACTCAACTTCTAAAATGCTTCCTTCGCCATGCCATTTCACCTTCGGTTCTCTGTGTCGCCTCTTCCGTCTTCTGTTAGAACACTTCTCAGGTATTTAAATTATTGTACCTGCTTGATTTGAGAGTCCCTCACATGTAATTGGCATTTTGGGCTGCCCTTCTTGCTGATGACCATGCATTCGGTTTTCTTGCAGTTTATTTGTAATCCTTTCTTGTCACTCGCTTCAGATATTTTCTGTACGAGGTTTTCTCATTGCATTTATACTGGGAGCGACGCATAAATACAAATGTATTAGTGTTTCCACGCCAGACTATTTATCTTTTTTAAAAATAGACATCGGTGACAGTAGAATAAAAGTTTGCTGATAAAATACGCCACTACAGTTGGATGTGTATTTTGATTTCTGTGTCTCAGAACCGGGTAATCATATATGTCGAACCTGAAGTCAGACAGATATTTTATAGGGACGTTACATACCGTGCGCTGATAGTTTACAGGGAGAATCGCCGAGTGACGCAGATTCGGTCGGGTTTCAATCCTGGGTAAAATGCAGTCGGCTGTCAAACCGTACTGATGAGCTGTGATACAGCGAAACATCTGTCTGCGGATGACTATATATATATATATATATATATATAAAGAGGATGTGCTTTGTAGTGCATTGGATATCGGAGCAGAGTTTGAATTCCAGCCAAATTCATTGCATTCACTTACGCGCAAATACCCTTGGGAAAGGTATTAATTCGTCTATTCCTTCCAGTTATGGGTTAAATAACAGGACAGATTGGGTTCTATAGCCTTGGTCGGCAACCAGTCTATAGCAAAAATGTTATGGCAACCTACTGCGGGATAATTTTCTGCCCAGTCAGTCATGTCTCGAAAGAGACATGATCGCCCAAGCGTGTATTACGTATGGCACTTAACGAACTAACTTCATTAGCGTAGGATTGAAAAAACTTTCTTCTAAGTACCGTGTCTATTCTGGAAGTAGGTGATCATGGCCTTCCACATGTCACATTGCTTATATCTAAAATTATTTATAAATGGAACTTTGTGTGTGTGTGTGTGTCCTTTACCTATAGACTCCGAAACGGCTGAACCGATTTTTTGGAAAATTTACACAGTTGTACTATAAGCGCCTGCGAGTGTTCTTAGCTAGGTTTTGTGTCGAGGTACCCCAGATAAATATCGAAAATCGATAATCGAAAAGATCGGTTAGAGAAAGGGTGGTCCGATTTTAATCAAATTTGGTATACTTATTGACACAGACATAAGAAACGATATTCAGATGTTTCAAGGTAGCAGTTCTTACAATAGTGCAGAAAATCGATAATATATATATATATAAGTTAAGATGTTTGTGTTCTCTGTTACCAGTTTGTTCTATGCTAATATATTCTTCTAATGTACTTTTCACTTAGTATTTGTCAATATTTCCGAGATGAGGTAGCATTTACAGTATCTGCATTATTGGGAATATTATCCTCATCTTTGTTTCCATTTGTACGACGTTTGTTCGGCAGTTGTATGCTTCGGCGTTCTTCAGGTGTTAGGAATTTCTGGTAGTCATGATATAACTCATGACAACCACAAGAGGCTCTAGGCAAGGAATGAAGATCATATACCCCTGTTACTCTAATAAAGGATTCGGTTCGAAATTCCTGCAAAGGTCATACGAATGGAAATAAAGTTAAAGACAATAATTTAAATAATGTACTTTTCACTTGTGGAATTCTTTTCCGGTTCTCAGGTAACTTTGATCTTCAGTGCAATGTCAATCGTTATCTTATATCTTTGTTCTTGTTCTTATCGTCCACTCTCCTTGATAGTCTTCTTCTGTGTGCCCTATCATTTCAGGACGTAGACGACCATGGTTTTCCACGTGTCCCTATCCTTGGTGACTCTTAATATGTTTTCTCCTGTTACTCCACGCAACCCCCGTTCTGTCATCCACCTGATCAGGCCCTTCAAATATGTTATCCGCTGCTTTCCTCTGTCTCTTTTCTCTTCTATCTGGCCTGTTAGTATCAGGTTCTCCAAGCCCTCCTTCCTCATTGCATGTCCCAGGAACTTCAGTTGTCTCTTCCTGATGCTCACTATTAGTTTTCTTTTCGTTGTTATTCTTTCCAAAACCTCATGTTCGGTCCATGATATCCGCAGTATCCTTCTGTAAAACCACATTTCAGTTGCTTCAATTTTTTTCGTCATCTTCGATGATATTGTCCAACATTCACTGCTGTATTGAAGAACTGACATCACAAAGCAATCTAGCCCTTTCTTCTTTGTTTTTAGTGAAATTTTCATGCGTCTTAGTACTTTACTCAGCTTTTGGAACGCGTCCTTCGCCATGCCAATTCGCCTTCGGATCTCTGTGTCGCACTTTCTGTCTTCTGTTAGAACACTTCCTAGGTATTTAAATTTTTGTACTTGCTTGATTCTAGTATCCCCTACCTGTATTTGGCATTTCTCATTCAATCAATCAATCAATCACTCACTCAATCAATCAATATATATTGGTGTATTTTTGCAGAAAATTCATTTTTAGGCTTTTGAGTTTAAATAAATTGCAAACATTATGTCTGCTTACTTTTAATAACATCCGGTTGCACTCACATATGTATTATAACAGAAATATGTAAGAAATGCGCTGTAACATTTACAGTTGATTTTATCATCAATTTCTCGATATTCCCAAGTACTTTCAATCTCCTTCCAAAATTTTAGTTGTGTATGATTGCCTAAGAACTCAGCTGTCCGATTATTAATTTCTTATCTCCGAACAGAGCATAACTCAGTTGTTTCTCTGTCCGTGGACAATACGCAACTGAAAATATAATTGAGCGTTTCACAATGTCGGGAAACAGCTGCCCACGCCAGTACATTCTTTATTGTACTGAAGAGTTGGGAGGTCGGTAGTAATAATGATGTTAGCACAACCGAGGGCTGCGTAGACTGGACTATATTGCGATATTGCCCTTGTGCACTCGCTTTACTGTCTCTTACTAAACTGACCTTGAGTCAAATTTTACCAGCTAAGGTGGCCAAAAACTACTATCGCTTCTCGGGTTTTTCCTGAAAGTGTCGTCTCTGTTCTTACGAACTGATTCTCTCTCCACCTCTATCTTTTCTTCCCTTCTTTTTTCTTTCATTTTCTCAGTGAAACCAAGTAGAGTCTTTTCCACGTGATCAAAACAAAATAGTCCATTTTTTATTAAGCATTTAGAATTGGATTCACCTCATGTAGATCAACATAATAACTAGGAGCAATAGATTAAAAAATAATATTTTCGATCTTGATTGGTATTCCGACTTCAGTCACTTTCTAACCGACGTGATGTGGCTTCCTTCTGTGACACTATCTCCCACGGGGATATTTTCTTTTGTTTGGTTTAATTCAGCCGAAACTTTAACGAAACTTAGAAAAGACATTTTTGTTTAAGGATTGAAAGCTCTGATATTTTAAAACTCTCTCTCTCTCTCTGTCTGTCTGTCTGTCTCTCTCTCTCTCCATTGTAAACTGGCATTTCGATAACTGTATTATTATCATACTGACAACTATATTATCTGCTCCTGTGACTAATAATTGTTCTTTTTTCTAAAGATATTCTTCGTAGCGCTCCAGGCGTATTCGACCTTATTCATTTATTTTATTAATTTTTTTTTTTTTTTTTTTTTGGTGCCATGTTTATTTTTAACCACATGTGTACACCAGTGTCCGGTCTGGTTTTGGTGGAAAGACGGCTAATAAAATTGCACAGCGCGGCTTTCTGAGATCAATTGACAAGTGGGCAGTGGCCCATTGTTGCAATAGACCTCTTGAAAACCAGCTTTTGTGACGAGATCATCACGACCAGCAACAGCGGCCGAAAGCGTCGACACAGCAGGTACCGTTTCGACATCATCGCAGCGGGACCCGTTCCCCAACCAGCGAGCGTCACAACTGATGCCGTCACGACCGTCGACGAGAAGAAGCGTCACAACAAGTCAACCAGCCAGCCCGCATGAAGGTGATACACTTCTATCTTTTCTACAAGTATTTTCACAGCTTCTGCTCTAGGGCGCTTTTTCTCAGTTCTTGATCACATGTATTTACGCTTGCTACTCGATCGACATCAAGGATTTACCGTCGAAATAGTTAAACGTAACCGCTTATTCTATTCTAACAGTTTATTTTCTTGGACTTCCCGTTTGTGGAACACCCTTTCGATTGTTTATCTGATAGGTACAATCTTCAAAATTTTAAATGCAACGTCAATTGCTATCTTCTATTGCCTTGAATTGCCTCTATCCTTTCTTCGAAATCCTCTGTAGCTCGTTATTCTTCTTCTCACCATAACCCTCGTGACACCAGTAGCAGTCCTTTCTTACTTGGGGTGAAATGATTATTTAAAAAAATGGGAATCCTTGCATTAATTTCTAACATTTAGAAATCTAGATTAGTAACGTTTAATTAAGCCAAAGAAGCTATGAAACTATTAATTACAAAACTATCGCTTAAATTTACGACAGTTGATGATATTTGTTGGAAAAGTAAGCAGCGGTATGAAAAATTATACGAGTTAACAGGTAACCTATCTTACATATGAGACGACCCAGTATTTTCTTGGTAAAATATGAGACCAGTTTAAATACAGGCGTTCCCCACTTGGATCAATTCTTTATATCAGTCGCTGTTCAAACAATGTATCTACATTTGAACATTTGCTGTACAAAACTAAGTCCAATCAATATCATGACGAAGTGTCGTCTGCTTTCATTGAATAGCGATACGAACGGAGAAATATCAAATCTCATATAGCAACATTTTGATTTATTCCAATTCTATTTTTATATTTCGTTGCTTTAGGAAATTTCGCCTCCGGTAAGAACTTTTTCGCTAAATGTAAGCCTCATACAGCAATGGGATTAAATCTTACAGTTCAAAGGTCGTACTGCAATTATGGAGAGCAAGGTCCGGATCGGATGTAACCAATATACACAAGTGAACTTTACGCGAAATCGTTGGAAGAGAAGACGAGTGTTCGGAGATGACTGGACAGGTAAGAAATGATAAATGAACCCATGGTGGATTGGCGGGTCAAGGTCTGTGCGTTGGCATCAGGGTAATAAATCAGAACTTGTCGGTCGTTCGGTGAGCGAGCAGAGTGTGACCTCATAAGAATAAGAATATAAGGCGTTTTTAAAATTGTTAATCCTTAACGTCGGCCTCTTGTGTTTTGCTTGCTTATTAAAGATGATGGTTGGAATCAGAAGAAATCATGTAATTGTAAATTCAAAATGGTCAAATGGATAACTGACAGGAGAATATCAAGATAACAAAATAAAAGAGGCCTTATTAACTGAAACGAATAATAAT
>JBBBDQ010001775.1:7075000-7121192 GCA_037127315.1 Ascarosepion bandense
GACCACCTAATCTCAGGCTGTTCTGTGCTTGCCCCAAACGAATATAAAAATCGCCACGATAGAGTTGGGCAATATTTACATTGGGCAATGTGCAAACATTATGGAAAAGCTGTAAACAAACACTGGTATGAACATCATCCAGCACCGGTTACCGAAATAGAAGATGTAACCATTTTATGGGATTACACCATCTACACAGACAGAAAAATTGAAGCAAACAGGCCAGACATTATTGTTAAAAACCAGAAGGAGAAAACTTGTCTATTAATTGATATGGCTTGTCCAGCGGATTGTAACATAGCAATCAAGGAATTTGAAAAACTGTCAAAATATAAAGACCTGGAAATTGAAATAGAAAAAATGTGGAAATTGAAAACAAGAGTTGTGCCAGTGATAGTAGGTGCACTTGGAATGATAAAAAATGGAACAAAACAACACATTGAAAGAATCCCTGGAAACCCCAGCTTAAGAGATATACAAAAAATTGTATTATTAAGTACAGCCCACACACTAAGGAAAACGTTATCTATGTAATGCTGGGGATGATAGGGAAGATAGAAAAACATGAAATGGAGTCATAACAACACGCCACTACCTGCCTTAGGTCTCCCCGCAGACTTGGTTGGTAGTGAGACCAATGCAGAAATCGAAATATGATGAAAAATGACACAATAATAATAACAATAATAATAATAATTAATGAAATTAAAAGAATTGTAACAAGAAGAGACGAATCAACAAAATATGAAAAGGAACCGGAATCAGAATCAGAAATAAAAAGTAATAACATCAAACAAGCCACAGGTCATAATGTAGAAACCGTGAAACACACAAATCACTGCGAAGATAATGCTGTAAGTTTAAAAGTGCTGGAAAGGTGTGATCTGAGTCAGTTAAAAGACGAAAATAAAACGAGTTCAGAACACATCGAACATAATTATTTGACGGAAAAAAAGAACAGTATACAGGAAGCCAAGGAAGAAATAAAGAACCATCTAAGTCAAATACAAAATATTACAATGGAGGAACGAGAACAGCTCCCAAAATTACAACCAAAAAAGCATAACCTCCGAACTATTAAACTCTACAATGCAGCACTCAAATTAATCTTGGATGAAGACACTCATACATATCTCAATGAAGCAATATATGCATCAGCAATAGCAGCAACAAAAAAAAATGAACATCAAAATAAAAACAAGGCAGTCTCGCAGACATGAAGATCCACCTTGGAAAAGAAAAATAGAAAAAGAAATCGAACAACTTAGAAGTGAACTATCAGTACTGGATGAACTGAGTAGAGGAATAAATGTAAGAACTAGGAAAAGCAGAAGAGCCGAAAGAAAATACAACATTAGAAATGAAAATGAAGTCTTATCAACTAAAGAAAAATAAAGCAAAAAATACAACTGAAGGGTCAAAGAATAAGACGCTATGAGAAAAGAGCAAGATTTTACAGACAAAACAAGATTTTTCAAACCGATACAAAGAGATTTTACAGGAAAACAGGTAAAAAAAGAATTGAAGTGACAGTCCCCCCCCCCCCAGAATGGAAGAAGTTACACAGTTCTGGGAAAAGATATGGGCTTGCCCTAAAGAAAATAGCAAGGAAGTACATTGGATTGCACAAGAGATAGAACGAATGAAAAATAAACCAGAACAGACATGGGCTGGAATTAGAGAAGAGGATGTTAAATTTGCACTAAAAAAAGCACAGAATTGGAAATTCCCAGGTATAGATAAAATTCATGACTTTTGGCTATATTATTTAAATACAGCACATAAAAAAACTAGCCAAAGAACTTCAAGAAATGGTTGACGATCCCACTAAAATTCCTGCATGGATGACCAAAGGAATTACATTTCTTCTACCCAAGAATGGTGACACAAACAACCCGAAAAACTACAGACCAATTACATGCCTTCCGACAACATATAAACTATTAACATCTATTTTAACAAAACAGACATATTTATTCTTAGAAAGAAATGACATAATACCGCTTGAACAAAAAGGGTGCAAACGTGGCTGTTATGGATGTAAAGACCAGTTGCTAATTAACAAAATGATCCTGGAAAACTGCTACAGTACAAAGAAAAATCTTAGTACTGCCTGGATAGATTATCGAAAGGCATTCGATAGTGTGCCACATGCATGGATTTTAAAGACTTTAAATATATACAAGATATCACCTATCATCATCAATTTAATCAAACAGTGCATGTCTATATGGAAAACAACCCTTTACCTCAATCATATAAATGGAACCTATAAGTCTGATGAAATAAACATCAAAAGAGGTATATTTCAAGGTGATTCTTTGTCTCCCTTACTATTCTGTATATCATTAATAGTACTAACCAGTCGACTTAATAAGACAGAATGTGGTTATAAAATAGGCCAAAAGAAAATAAGCCAGCTATTTTACATGGATGACTTAGAATTATATGCTAAGAATGATAATGAGCTGGAAGGTCTTCTGCAAACTGTAAAATGCTTCAGCGAAGACATTGGAATGAAATTCAATTTGAATAAATGTGCTAAAGCTACAGTTTTACGTGGATCAATACAAGAAACATCCTCAATTAGCTTAGACCCTGCAGTAACAATAAAAGAATTGAAACCAGAAGAAGCTTATAATTACCTAGGTGTAAATGAGAGGGAAAACATTCACCATAAAAAAATGAAAGAAATAGTGCGTAAAGAGTACTATAGAAGGCTACGAATGATATTAAAAACTGAATTGAATTCTCAGAACAGAGTTATGGCCATTAATAGCCTTGCAATCCCAGTTGTCCAATATAGCTTCAACATCTTAAACTGGACTCTAAACGACATCAGGCGAATGGATTCTAAAACAAGAAAGCTTCTTTCTAAGCATAAGATGCATCATCCAAAGGCTGATGTAGACCGTCTATACATAACCCCGTAAAGAAGGTGGAAGAGGTCTTATTCAGCTGGAATTGTCATACAAGACAACAACTATTGGCTTACTAACATACATAGAAACAACAAAGGATTGGATGATACAATTAGCAAGGCAACATGAAGAAAGAAAGAAAAAATATTCAATAATAAAAGAAGGCAGTAAATACAAACAAGATTTACAGTTAGTAGATTCTGTAGGAAAGCAAAACAGAAGCCAAGAACCAACTATTGCGGCAAAAGATATGAAAATGAAAGCCAAAGATAAAACTCTTGAACAGATGAAACAGCGCTGGCAAGACAAACCTCTGCATGGCCAATATCCAGAACGTGCCAATAAATCCAATGTTGACAAAGTTAATACTCATCGATGGTTACGTGCATCTGGATAAAAGTCTGAAACTGAAGGCTTTATTCTTGCAGCACAAGACCAAAGTCTTTTCACTAGAAACTTTCAGGCAAATATTATGCATAATAATATGGATCCAAAATGCAGGTTTTGTGATAAACACCATGAAACATTAGACCACCTAATCTCAGGCTGTTCTGTGCTTGCTCCAAATGAATATAAATATCGCCACGATAGAGTTGGGCAATATTTACATTGGGCAATGTGCAAACATTATGGAAAATCTGTAAACAAACATTGGTATGAACATCACCCAGCACCGGTTACAGAAATAGAAGATGTAACCTTTCTATGGGATTACACCATCTACACAGACAGTAAAATTGAAGCAAACAGGCCAGACATAATTGTTAAAAACCAGAAGGAGAAAACTTGTCTATTAATTGATATGGCTTGTCCAGCGGATTGTAACATAGCAATCAAGGAATTTGAAAAACTGTCAAAATATGAAGACCTGGAAATTGAAATAGAAAAAATGTGGAAATTGAAAACAAGAGTTGTGCCAGTGATAGTAGGTGCACTTGGAATGATAAAAAATGGAACAAAACAACACATTGAAAGAATCCCTGGAAACCCCAGCTTAAGAGATATACAAAAATTGTCTTATTAAGTACAACCCACACACTAAGGAGAACTTTATCTATGTAATGCTAGGGATGATAGGGAAGATAGAAAAACATGAAATGGAGTCATAACAACACGCCACGACCTGCCTTAGGTCTCCCCGCAGACTTGGTTGGTAATGAGACCAAAGCAGAAATCGAAATATGATGAAAAATGACATAATAATAATAATGGTGATGATGATGATGATTATGATGATGAAGCAAATATGCCGGACATTATTGTTCAAAACCAGAAAAAAAAATTGTCTATTAATTGATATGGATTGTCTAGCGGATTGTAACATAGGAAACAAGGAATTTGAAAACTGTCAAAATATAAAAACCTGGAAATTGAAATAAAAAAAATGTTGAAATTGAAAACAAGACTCGTGCCAG
Organism: Ascarosepion bandense; assembly: GCA_037127315.1. Classification (NCBI taxonomy): domain Eukaryota; kingdom Metazoa; phylum Mollusca; class Cephalopoda; order Sepiida; family Sepiidae; genus Ascarosepion; species Ascarosepion bandense. The sequence continues at coordinate 7,079,337 of JBBBDQ010001775.1, forward strand.
TGATAGTAGGTGCACTTAGAATGATAAAAAAAGGAACAAAACAACATATTAAAAGAATCCCTGGAAACCCAAGCTTAAAAGATATACTAAAATTGTCTTGTTAAGTACAGCCCACACACTAAGGAGAACTTTGTCTATGAAACGCTAGGGATGATAGGGGAGATAGAAAAACATGAAATGGTGCCATAACGACACACCACGTCCTGCCTTAGGTCTTCCCGCAGACTTGTTAGGTAGTGCGACCATAGCAGAGATTGAAATATGATGCAAAATACAACACAATAATAATAGGAAGCTTATGAATGCTAATTAGGTGGACAATTAAAAAGAATACAGTATGCATACTGAACAAACATATATCGCTGCCTTGCAAACATTTTCAATATACAGAACATTGTAAAACATCACAGGAGTAAAAAATGTCAGATATTCAATAGCTTTAGCAGGCAAAAAATGTAATGCCAAGACAAAGAAAATATCAACCAACAGACCAAAAGAACCCGCTTCGAGTTCAGAGTTAAAGAGAGAAAGGAAGAAAATCAGGTGTGAATTGTCGATACAAGATGAAATTTCAAGACATTCGACGAGGAAAGGCAGGAAATGTACATACATTTAAATTAGTAAATGAAATTCCACTAATTAATCTTGTGCTTAAACAGAATAAAACACAGAAAACAATGCATTATGAAAATTGTTGTATATCCTGTCGACAAAATGAGGTATTCCACACGTACATTGGAAAAAGGAATTTATAGATGTCAAAGTGGCAACTTCTATTGAAAAATGGAAACGTTTTGGGAGACTATTTTGGAGCAGCAGAAAGAACAAAATTCAAAGAGGATGAAACAAGAACAATAGAGAATGAAGGAGAATCCTGCGTAAGAATAGATTAAATATATCCAAGAATAATGTTAGAAATAAAAATTTACCCAATTTCTAATTCTTTCATCTGACATTAATACATAACATTCTTGCACAAACATATTGTACAAACATCATCACTGCTAATAACCCTAACAAAAATCAAGAATAGATTATCGAAAATATTACGTATCTTTTACCAAAAACGGGTGAAGCAAATTATTAAAAGATTTACAGTATAGTAACATGGCTGTCTACCACATATGAACTGATCACAGCTGTCCTAACTCTATGTACGTTTTCTTTTGTAGATGAAAGCAAGATTGTTCCCCTTGAACAGAGGGGATATCGAAGAGGTTCATATGGTTGCAAAGATCAAGTATTGATAAACAAAATGATCCCGGAATGTTCCAACAAAAAAGGTCAAAATTCAAACACACCTTGGATAGATTGCCGTAAAGGCTTTGATAGCGTGTCACCTCTTGGATGCTTAAAGTCTTGGAAATGTACAAAATATCCTCAGTAATATCCAGGTTCCTTAGATATAGCATAGGACTGTGGTAAGTCGCATTATACCTAAATCACAACAATTAAACAAGAAAGTATTCAATCACCTACTCTATATCAATTAAGTGCCATACGTGATACACGCTTGGGCGATCATGACTGGGCAGAAGATTATCCCGCAGTAGGTTGCCATTGCTTTCTGCGGTAGACTGGTTGCCGACCAAGCTATAGAACCCAATCTGTCCTGCTATTTAACCCATAACTGGAAGGAAGAGACGGATTAATACCTTTCCCAAGGGTATTTGCGCGTAAGTGAATACAATGGATTCAACTGGAATTCGAACTCGGCTCGCCGGTTTCTCGTTCCGAGCCGATATCCACTGTGCCACAAAGCACATCCTATATAGATTATCTCAAACCCTTTGCCATAGAAAACAATGGGTCGCCTCAATACTGTAAAATGTTTCAGTGATGGCATCATTCTGGATTTCGGATTAAATAAATACGCAAATGCATTATTCAGGAAAGGGAGAATTCCAGAAATACACTCAATAGATCAATACTTGGTCACAAAGATGAGGGAACTGGAAAAGAAAGAGGCTTATAAATACCTAGGAGTCAGCGAAGCGGATGGAATAAAGATAATATAATTAAAGAAAGGCGTCTGAGTTTAGTGTCAAATACAGAGTTGAGTTCACAAAGTAGAATATCAGCCATAAACGTCTTGCCTGTCCCTGTGATGCAATACAGTTTCACTATCCCTAACTGAACCATAGCTGATATTAAGTAAAAGTCCCCCAAAATGAGAAAGATTCTTTCTTGCGACCATATAGATCATTTGATGGTGATCGTCTCTATATGTTCAGATCAACAGGAATTATTGGATTGGTTAAACTAGAACTGCCTTACAAATTTATAACAGTCGGTCTTTATCGATATCTAAAATCTACACTACCGGGCATAATTATTTGGCAACCCCAGTTTTTGAAATGAAATGATGTATTTCATATTACTTTTAGTATTTATTGCCAAGTGGATAATTCTAAATGAAAAAAGAAAAGTTCTTATTTTAATTATGCACAAAAACATGTGCATCAAATGAACTGTTCTGTTGTTCAGCTTTTGTGCTCTCTTCCCCATGCTAGTCTCTTCTTCTTATTGGCTGGCCGTAGCAAAGCATTCCTGGCTGCCTTGTAAAATTTTGCAAAGTCATAATAACAAAAGAACCATTCTATTTTCATTTCGAATATTCCACTTGGCAATAAATACTAAAAATTGTATAAAATACAGCCTTTTTTATTAAATGGGGTTGCCTAATAATTATGGCCGGTCGTGTACATAAGATTGATATTCTATGTCAAAGATCATGAAAGAAATAAAACCTGCATTCCATGATAAAGGAAGCTAATAAATTCAAACGGGAATTTAAAGTGTAAATAAACCATAATACACCTACTGTAGCGGGGCTTACGGCCATACCACGTTGAATACACCGGTTCTCGCTCGATCACCGAAGTTAAGCAACGTTGAGCCTGGTCAGTACTTAGATGTGTGACCGCTTGGGAATACCAGGTGCTGTAAGCGTTTAGTGACGGATGTGCGTTGTGGCGTAGTGGATATCGGCTCGGAAAGAGAAATCGGTGAGCCGAGTTCGAATTACAGTTGAATACCCTGCATTCACTTATGCACTCGTACCCTTGAGAAAGATATTAATCCGTCCCTTCTCTCCAGTTATGGGTTAAATAACAGGGTAGGACTCGGGGACCCTGCCCTTAAAAACAAATCTCAATGAAACTTGATACTCGAAAAGAAAAAAGTATCACTAGACACAGAACTTATATAAAAACAACAATAAATTGTTAAAAGGAAAAGGTATTACCAGCAATAAGTAAATAAAATTTAATTGGCAATAAATGACCCGCCGAGGTGTTGATATGCCATAAAAACAAAACAACCAACCAACCAACCAGCGATAGAGAACCTAAAGATAAAGCAGAAGAAAATATAATAGACTAAATACAGAAACGATTGCAAGATAAACATCTTCATGGTCAATATTCTGCCCGTATCACACAAGCTAATATAGACAAACCCCGTACCCATGAATGATTACGTCATGCAGAGTTAAAAGGTAAAAGCGACTTATTTATTAGTACTGCACAAGATCAATGCGTGCTAACTAGAAATTACCAAACACCACACATACAGAAAATTTGTGTTGACCAAAAATGGAGATTATGTGATAAATATCCAGAAATGTTGACCAACTTGTATCAGGCTGCGAGGTCTTATCACCCACTGAAGATAAAACTCGGCATGATAGTGTGGGACAATATCTACATAGGAAAATTTGCATCTTTTAGGGGAAGGGAACCGCAAGAGAATGGTATGAAGACTCTCCAGATCCGATAACGCAGCAAGAACCTGTAAGAATTTTATGAGACTTTACAATACACACAGACAGAACAATCAAAGTGAATTGCCCAGACATCGTGATCAAAGACCACAAAATCAGCATGCACTTTCTTATTGATATGGCCGTCCTAGCAGATTGTAATGTGTCTTTGAAGTTCTTAAAAAAACTGTCAAAATACAAGGACCTCGAAGTGGAAAAATAATAATTCTAACAAAACTTTATACACTAACACATACACGTTAATAATAACAATAGCTGATCTTTATGTTGTTTTTGATAAAACTGTTGCTAGGGTCTTAAAATGTTTATATATTAAATTGAGAAAAAAATCTAGCGATATTCGTTCTTACATTTCAGCTGAAAGATGGGGGAGTAAACTATAATACCTTGCAGTGTTTTTTTTTTTCATTCTCATTTTTCCATCCTATATCTTTTTCTAAGTAGTTAATATTTTCTTTGTATTTCCATTCTTTTGAGGCATTAACATATTTAACATTAGCGTCATTAAATAGTTCTTTATGCTGGAATTTGTTAATTATTTATATTGTACAGATTTATGTTTTTTTTTAATCATATCACCCCGAGCAAGACGGTAATGCCACTGATGTGCAGGGGGCTACGTGAGAGTGAAAAGATTTGGAAAAGAGAAAGCCAGAAACCGCATCCTAAACAGGGAACAAGGGATGAGCCTCTACATCTGAACAATAGACGTGGGTGGAGTGTGAACCGGGCAATAGTTTAGTCTATCTACTCCAATTGAAAAAAAAAATGAAAAAAAAAAAAAGATAAGTGAAAAGATTGGAAAAGAGAAAGCCGGAAACCACATCCTAAACAGGGAACAAGGGATGAGCCTCTACACCTGTACAATAGATGTGGGTGGAGTGTGAACCGGGCGATAGTTTAGTCTATCTACTCCAATTAATTGTAAATGTTTAAGTATAATAGGGGGTTTATTTGATCCGCTGTTGATATATCCTGGTTCTTATTCTTTTTTTTACATTCATGTTTTAACCTCATCTCGTAAATAATATGGGCTACTATATATACTTCATTTGTAAATACATTCTTCATTTGTAAAATGTATTTGTAAATACATTCTTCATTTGTAAATACATTCTTCATTCGTAAACGAGTTATTACGCAACCTAGGTTTCTATCACTGATTTTACCGTTTACCGTTTTTTACGAACTTTCACGTAACGGTGATGTTTTTTTTTTTGAACGCTCACGTAACGGGGTATTTTGGAACGCGCAATTTTTAAAATTACAAGATATAACGTTTAAATCCATGGTTGTATGAACCTAATACGTATTTTTTGGTATGATTAAACTTAATCACATTTTCTTTTCTTTCATTCAATAGTTCATTTTTATTTGGAAAGAGCATAATCTTTGACTTTTCTTTCTGGCACATTCTACATATTTTCACTACACTCCAAGTTATGTCTAGGCCTTTTCCATATTTTAATTTTAATTTCCACACGTGGCTAGCCAATTTTGTACAATTTTTTAAGTTTTCTAGTTTAAATGTAGACTTGTGATTGAAACACCTGGTCTTAAAGGTGTTTTTGGTTGATCCTAAATATATTTTGTTTTGATCATATATATAGTAATCAGTGCACTTTCGAAACATGTTCGCCTGTGTTAACTACTTCCTATTTTTATTAAAATGGCACATTAATGACCAGATTCATTAAAGTGAATAACTGATGTCAGGAGTGTGTCGCTTTGTAAAAGATATCGTGTTCATGCAACCGTTTATTTAAATTTCTCAAATTTTCATCTCTGTATTTCCTGTGAAAATTCTTACAAGTAAATTCAAAACTGCAGTTGTACGAACGTTTGTTATATATTCGTTTACTACATTATATTTCGCCAAGAAGTGTATTTGCATTGCAAGATAAAAAAAAGCGTTGTTTTAAAATGTCAGTGAGTATGAAAAATGCAGGTGGCAAAGCTAGATTTTGTTTTGACGAACGGGGATCAGTACCCGAGGTGTAACAGAGTGTAATGGAAGTAAATAGCAAGGATCGCCTATCTAATAGATTACAGAAACAGCAATCAGCAGTTTCAGTTGAAGAAGTCGGGCGTATGCTCTTGTGCGCATGCCTATCTCCGACCAGACCTGCTTACTCCACACCACAACTAAGTCATCGAAGAAGCGAATATGTTGTGTATTTTTATTTATATATCAAGTTTTTCAGTTCATCATTTTATTAGCGAGAGAATGGCGCCATTTTACATGTTAAGAAGATAACTTTTGCCCCAATTTATTTTCGTCGACGAAACAGTATTTCCGCCGAAGTGTGAATATAACACGTTATCGAAACTCAAAGAATTAGTGACGGCTCTTCAAAAAAAAAAAAAAAAAAAAAAACAGAAAAAGCATTGAAACTGAATTAATGCAAAGCAAAATAATTACAACTTAATGATCGTTTGTAAATCTTTAAACAAATTGTCAAAGAAATACTGAAGCCCATGAGAAGATGACATAATTAACAGAGATAAGATTGCAGAGGAGATTTTGTTTATTGTTTTCACTTCGCCTGACTACCCAGAAACAACGTGTATTAAAACGCCTACTGTGTCATAAAGAAGACTGACTATTTATCGAGTGGGTTTCTGAAATAGAAATTGCTAAACTACTCTGTCTTATCTATATTTCTTTTGTGGAACAGAGATACCTTGAGAAACGAATGATGATAACATCTGTCAACGTTACAGCTCATTTCTGACATCTTTTGATTGTAATACGCCAAAGATTATCCATGAGGATGAACGGATTTTATTAAAAATAAGCAAACATAATGTTTGCAATTTGCCAATTTATTTAATCGTACATGTTTAAAAGAAATTTGCCTCCTAAATACACACACACACACACACACACACACACACACACACACACATATATATATATATATATATATATATATATATACTCTTCACTTGCCTTTGTTTAACAGGTTTAATTTACAGAATTCAATAAGCTGAATTTTTTTCGGCACACACAGAAAAAATGGCCCATGTAAAAATTTGCAAATTCTAGATTTATTTAATGTTTTCTATTTTACGGTAGGTGTTTATTGACTTTATTTAATTGTCAGTATTATGTGAAAATGAAGTGGTTGTTATTAAAAGAGAAAATGTGCTGATACAAATCTGTTTTAAGTGGATTTGTGGTCCTTCCGAAATAAAATGTTGTTACTGTTGAATTTTCTATGGTAGAAATAATACATTGATAGACTATAGAGTCAGTTAAACATCTCATTTTTTTTTATTAGACACTCAATCCGCCTTTGACAATTGCAAGTATATTTTTTTATTTTCTTTATTTAATGGTTTCACTCCAAGAAAGGCGGTAACGCCACCGATGTACAGGAGGCTACATAAGAGTAAATGATTAAATAGGAGGAGAGTAACTCAACTGCTGTATAGAAGTCACACAGGTAATTTATATGTTACAAGAGGAAGAGTCCATTCCTCGTAGGAGGGCACCATAACAATTATTGATGTGGTTTTACCAGTTGGTGACAACTTTGTTATTTATCCATTGAGTTAATCTTATTTAATAAAGTTAATATTACGAACCCAACGGGAATCAGAACTCGGATCCCTGATAAACAATTTGTTGTGGTTTATAAAATGGCAAGTGGGCTAAAAATAGAAGAAGGTAAACACACTGACGCCAAGAATTCAAAATTTGGCGGCAAAACAAGTTAGAGGTTTCTTTTGGTAGGAGTAGCAGTTAGAAGTAGGAGTGAAGGACGGAGTTTTTTGGTGGAGAGATTTGAAAAGAGGAAGACGTTGTCAGTTGACCACGAGAGTCCAGAAGGGATAGGCACGTTGACTACTATCCTCCCAGAGTGAAGAGAATTCAGTTAGACTGCTCCTGTATCCACACACAAAAATTAACGGTTGTTAACTTGATGTAAAAACCTAAAGTTTTATATAAAAAAAATAAACGTCATTAATTTAAGTTTGTGTTATCTTATAATTATACAAAACCAAGCAACACAACAAATTCATTGCACCACCCGTACATAAAAACTTACAGTGCCCAATATTCATAAGCGCTGACACATATAGGTATTGACAAGGCTGGTCGTTACGTAACTTCGGCGATTGTACGGAGACTAGTATTTCAACGTGATGACGGTTCTAAAGATGGATGCTAAGAATACGATGTTCAGAACATGTGCCCAAAGAAGAAGTGTTGTGGGGTCTCTCCTTTTTCCATGATAATGGACTCGACTTGAGTATACATATACTCCTGCCAGAGTGAGATACGTCTAGTTACCGTAAGAGTCCGATAGGTACTGTTAAATACCGAGGTTTCATAGTAGCTCTCAGCTCCACTCAAACAGGCGATTACTACGCAACACTCGTCAGCTTCCGACAAGGACATACTAATTCTACTATGGATTCACATCAGAGACTTGTATATATATATTTCTTACTAATCCTATTCCTGGATTACTAACCTGAGTTCAAGTTTGTATCTTTACCTTTAATATACATATTTTTCTATCTCAAATATCTGATTTGTTGTTCATTATTTATTGCGGTTCCCATTTCCGGAATCCACGACAAGAATTTTGAAAGACAATAGTAAACAAAAGGACACGCATTCTTAAAATCAGAAATTAATTAGAAAGGAAAGCTTAGAAAATATAATACTCATAGGGTGTACGGAGGAAAAGATCGGTAGCAAAGAACAAGCAGATCTAAGTAAAAGAGAGGTCGTAAAGAGCCAAATATTATTTGTTGTAGAAGTTCTGGAGAGCTATGACCGTCTATATCCTGTAAATCCTTTGCGGATAGAAAAAAAACTGTCTAGATAAAAAATGTCAGCTTTTTTCTGTTTTTAATTCCAACCGTGATATTTAATGTTGATTGATTAATTATTTTTATAGCATATTTTTTATAATCACATCACCCCAAGCAAGGCAATTTACTGCCACTGGTAGGCAGGGGGTTACATAGGAGGAAAGTTATGATAAAGAGTGACAGGTTATAGGTGGTGTCAGGAAGTGCTTAAGAAAAGAATGACTGCGGCCATAAAGTGAGGGATCAACTTATATATTAATTGTAATATAACATTGATCCCCCACTTTATATTTACATTATAATTTCTTGTGAGTTGATAAGCCGTAGAAAAAGAATCAATCAGTCGATGAAATACTGATTAGCTACATATGTATGTCTTTTAGATTTATTTACATTATCTGGTATATAAATGTATGGAATTATGTTTTTATAATCATACAGCCCCATGCAAGGTATTTTACTGCCATTGTTTTACAGAGGTTACATAGGTGGAAAGTTATTAGAAAGAGTGACAGGTTATAGGGAGTGTCAGGAAGTGGGTAAGAGAAGGATGCGAATATGGATGTGAGTGGAGTAGACGGAGAAAGGAGCATGAGAGAGAGAGGGTGCAAATCAGTGTATTTATTTGCCCTCCTACTAGGGGAAAATGCAGCACAAGACCTTTTTAAATCTGGGTCCTCCGGGCCATATAGCCCAGTCAAAAATTTCTGTCAAATGTTGTCCAGTCGTGACTTTACCCTTCGGTGGAGCCACGACTGGGTTAATGTTCTCCGCCCGAAGGCAGAGAGCTGACAGTGTCAATTGAACTTCCGCGTGAAAACGACTGTAGATGACTATTGACTTTACATTTAAATTCTTGAAGATTGTAGCTGTCGGGTAAGTAAGTAAATGGAAAAGAATTTCACAGGCAGGAAGTGCGAGAAAAGAAGCTGAGGAGTAGAATATGTCTTTACATTTTATTGGTTTCACAGTTAAAGGGTGGGACCTAGTTGCTAATCATGTGACTCGAGTAAATTCATACATAGGGGGCACCAGTGAGCTAAATTCATCAGAGCAGAAGTCGTCAAAGTATTTGTAAAAGAGACTCAGGAAAATCACATTACACCGGCGAGAAAGTGACCTGTATCTGAGCTGCCAAGTCGTGAAAAATCACATTACAGATTCTCCGTTGGATTTTCCTTGGGTGAATAGCAGGGGCACCCGACCAGATATGGCAGCATTATTCAATGCATGGACGGATTTGCAGGTTATTTTAAAGAAATAATTACTTTTGTAGATTTTTAGTACTTCTGTTTCTTTTTATTTTATTTTATTTTTTTTGAGATAACAATGGTTTATGGATGTGGGTCAAGCTGTTTAACCCATAGCGTATACACGTGTAACCGAATATAATAAACGCGATTGGAATTGGAAATCGAATGTCTGATTAAAAATTTCTAGGCATTATTCATTACACGACACGCAGTCCAAGCTTACAGCAACATGTATTCCCAGGCGAAGAATAGCGCCCATAACTTTCACAAGCGTATTTGGGCGTAACTGCATATATCAAGACTACCTGGAATTGGAACTGGATTCTTCGATTAAAATTTCATTGCACAACACGCAAATCCAAGATTACAGCGCCATGCAATCCCAAGCGGAGAAGAGAATTCATACCTTTCACAAGAATATTTGCATGCAACTGAACATAACAAAACCACCTGAAATTGGAACTCGATTATTCGATTAGAAATTCCGAGACATCATTCACTGCGCCATCGCACATCCAAGCTTTCAGCATCATGTATTCCTAAGAGAAGAGTAGGATTCTTAACTCTCATAAGGACATTTGCCTGTAACTAAATATAACGAAACCGCTTGGGATTGAAAATCGATTCTTCGATTAAAACTTTCGAGGCATTATTCATTACACCACGCGCAGATCCAAGCTCACAACACCATGTATGCCCAAATGAAGAGGATCCATACCTTTTACAAGCGTATTTGCGCGTAACTGAATATAACGAAGCCGCCGGGAATGGAACTCGATTTTCGATTAAAAATTTCAAGACATTATTCATTACACCACACGCAAATCCAAGCTTTCAGCATCATGTATACCCAAGAGAAGAATACGATTCACAAGGGCATTTGCACTTAACTTAATATAACGAGGCCGCCTGGAATTGAAAATCGATTCTTCGATTAAAACTTGCGAGGCATTATTCATTACACCACGCCCAGATCCAAGCTCACAGTACCATATATTCGCTTATGAAGAAAAGAATCCATATCTTTCACAAGCGTACTTAGGCGTAACCGAATATAACGAAGCCGCCTGGAATTGGAACTCGATTCTTCGATTAAAAATTCCGAGACATTATTCATTGCGCCACACGCAGACTTAAGCTTACAGCAGCGGCTATTCCCAAGAGGCCACCCATCTAGGCACTGTCAGCAGAAAAGAGAGAAAAAACGGGGTCTTTTATTCATAGGGGATTTGGACGTTTTGTAAGAAATGAAAGCGTGTGTAAATGAAATCCCTGTTGTGAAAAGTGTCCTGGTTTCACGATGTTATCAATAAAATTCGCGAAATGATTTTGCCAGATGTTTCAAATGAAAACACAGAAAAAAAACCAACGCAAAAAGACGTGTTCACTTATAACGATTCCTGAACGCTAACACAGCTGTACACTCACACATATGATTTTAAGACTGGTTTCTTGCACGGCTAACACTCTGATTAAAATAACACACGCTTGCACGTGTGCTCAGTTGTCATTATTATTATTATTATTATTATTATTATTATTATTATTATTATTATTATTATTGCCATATCTCTTTAGGCCATTGCCGATCATGGCTCGCCTCAATTTTATTCTTTTGTACATCTTAATATATCTTGTCTTTTTTTATTTTTTCGTTTTGTTTTTGGACACTGTCCCTCTCCCCTTTTAACCTTTTTCTTTCGCTTTCACTCTCTCAGTACATGCGAGCACACACATACATGCATATATATATATATATATATATATATATATATATATATATATATATATATATATATATATATATATATATATATATTAATTAGTTAGTTTTTTGGCCATAAGTAAATTAGAGCAGTTCACAGTTGTATTAAAAAGTGTTCGATACAATTATACTGTAGAACTTTTAAGTATTTTTAATTTGGATAGGAGTTACTTCCACAACCTAGATTATATCTTGTCCTCTTTTTATTTTTTCGTTTTGTTTTTGGACACTCTCCCTCTCTCCTTCTTAATCTATCCCTCTCGCTCTCTCCCCCTCTCTCTGCACACACACACACACACACACACACACACACACACACACACACACACATATATATATGATTATTTATTTATTTTTTGTTCAGAATTAAATTAGGGCAGTACACAGTTGTATTAAAATGTGTTCAATACAATTATATTGTAGAACTTTTAAATATTTTTCATTTGGAAATGAGTAATTTTCGCAAGAGTCTTAAGAGTAATCAAGAATATTTACTGGCTGCAAACCGCTTGTATACGAACAGGTAATGAATAATGAAAGGGGCGTAAGACAAAGATGTGTCTTTTCACCGGATATGTTCAACTTGTACAGCGGAAATATTTTGAGCACCCTAGAAGTTATGCCTGGATTCACCAAGGAGACCACAATTTAACCAACCTAAAGTAAGCAGATGATACAGTGCTGATAGTAAACACAGAAACGAAACTACAGAAGGTAGTTGAAAAGAGTGTCAAAAAAAGACGACAAATAAACTGCAAGAAAACTGAATGCATGGTCATCAGTAAAAAGGCAGCCCAATATGCCAAATACAGGTCGGGGATATTAAAATCAAGCAGGTTCAAAAATTTAAATACCTGGGAAGTGTTCCAACAGAAGACGGAAAGTGCGACACAGAGATGCGAAGGCGAATTGGCATGGCGAAGGAAGCATTCCAGAAGTTGAGTAAAGTATTAAGAAACAGGACAATTTCACTAGAAACAAGGAAGAGATTACTGGATTGCTACGTGCTGTCCGTCCTTCAATATGGCAGTGAATACTGGACAATATCATCAAAGATGAAGGAAAAACTTCAAGCAACTGAAATGTGGTTCTACAGAAGGATGCTGCGAATATCATGGATCGAGCATGTGAGCAATGATGAGGTCTTGGAAATGATGGAAACGAAAAGGAAATTAATACTGAGCATTAGGAAGAATTCCAGAAGTTGAGTAAAGTATTAAGAAACAGAACAATTTCGCTAGCAACAAAGAAGAGAGTACTGGATTGCTATTTGGTGACGGTTCTACAATATGGCAGTGAATGTTGGACAATATCATCAAAGATAAATGAAAACCTTGAAGCACCTGAAATGTGGTTATACAGAAGAATGCTGCGAATACCATGGACCGAGCATGTGAGCAATGATGAGGTTTTGGAAAGGATGGAAACGAAAAAGAAAATTAATACTGAGAATCAGGACGAGACAGCTGAAGTTCCTGAGACATGCAGTGAGGAAGGAGAGCTTGGAGAACCTTATAATAACAGGCCTGATTGACGGAAAAAGGCACAGGGGAAAAAAGCATCGGTTAACATATTTGATAGACCTAATCAGGTGGATGATGGAACGAGGGTTGCATGGTGTAACAGGAGAAGGCGTACTAAGAGACACCAGGGATAGGGAGACGTGGAAAGCCATGATCGCCTACGTTTTTCAAATTGCACCTCAGATCTGTTTTTATTTCGAATGTGGATGTGTTTTCGAACTAGAAGTGTTTTTCTTCTACTATTATGTTGCATACCCAACATCTCTTTTGTTGCATTTTCTGACTCCCTGTGGTGTGTGTTGTTCGAATTTTGATGAGGTCAGAATGTCTTTTAAATTTTGGGGTTGGCATTTGCTATTAATTATTTTAGATATCTTTAAGATTTCCTTTATTTTATTTGTAAATAATTCTGAATTGTATTTTTTTTATCGTATCACCCCAAGCAAGGCGGTAACGCTACTGATGTGCAGGGGGCTACATAAGAGTAAAAAGATTAGGGGGATACATAAGAATAAAAATATTAGATAGGAGGAGAGTCAAAAGAAAGACGAACCAGTTAGAAAGGAGCAAGAGAAGGATGGGAATACAAGTGTGATGACAGTTGCAAAGGTGGGGGGGAAAGGAAAGGATATACAGGGTGGTGTAGAAAGAACTAGAGTCAAGTGCTTACGAGATGGGTATTGACATTGCCTTTAAATTCCTGGAGGTTGTAGCCGTGAGGAAAGCACGAATATGGAAGCGAGTTCCACAGGCGGGAAGTGCGAGAAAAGAAGTTGCAGGAGTAGAATTTGGTTGATTTAACCGTGAATGGGTGATACCCAGTTGCCAGTCTGGTTGCACGAGTGAACACTTGTTGCAAGGGCCCCAGTGACTTCGTTGGAGCAGAAGCCATGAAAGTATTTATAGAACAGACAGAGGAAAGCCACATCTAGTCGGTGGAGAAGTGGCTGTGGTCGAGCCGTCAAATCGGTACCTATCACATTACTGATTCTCCTCTGGAGCCTGTTAACAACACTGAGATGAACAGTGGGGGTACCAGACCATATATGGCAGTAGTACTCCATGCACGGACGAATGGTTAATTTGTATATATGCAGGATGGATTCAGGCGGAAAAAAACATCCTGGCACGACACAGTGACCCAACCTTCCTAGCAGTGGATTTAGCTATAGATTCAATGTAATGTTTCCACTTGAGATCGGAAGAGAGGGTAAGGCCGAGGAGGCGCAGTGCACGGCTCTTAGGGAGACTCGCTTGGTCAATGCTTATGGGAGGCAGGAGAGGTTGCCTGTGATGATTGACAGACAACAGCTTGGTCTTAGACGCATTGAAATTAACAGCCACTTCTTACACTATTCCACCACTATGTGTGGAAATGTATGCTAGAATATTTTCTTCTTTTTAATGTTTTTTTTCTTTTTATTACGGAGAGTTTCTAATAGTACTTCTTCTGCTTGTTGGAAACTCTTGTTTATTAGTGGGGTGGGGTACCCTCTTATTTGTAATGTTTTTCGTAGTTCCTCTTGGCGTATTTTACAAAGGGATTCGTAAGCTACTATTGTGAAAATTCGTCGGGCTAGGGAGTAGGGGATGGATTTTAGACAACTTTTAGGATGGTGACTCTTGAAATAGAGGTATTGTTGAGTGTCTGTGGGTTTATGGTAAATATCTGTGATGATGTAATTGTTTTTATGAGTATGGCTAAGAATGCGAATTCTTTTTAACTATATTCTAGTGTGAACTTGATTTTGGGGTGCATATTTTCTAGGAAAATATGAAGTTTATTTATGTGTCGCCATCTAAATATCTCTTCCATGATTTAGTGATTTCTGTTTTTATATCTCCTTCATATTTATGTCCTATTTGGTTATATAGGCTTTCTTATAGTTGAGCCACGGTGAGTGTTGCATATGTTGGTGCCAGTTTTGTCCTTATCGCGGTACCTGTTATTTGAATATAAATTTGGTTGTTAAATTGAAAGCAATTGTCTTCTAAAATTATTTCTATACATCTAAACTTATTTATAAATGAAACTTTGTCTGTGAGTGTGTGTATGTGTGTGCGTCTGTGTGTGTGAGTCCGTTACCTATAGACTCCGAAACAACTGAACCGATTTTCTTGAAATTTTACGCAGTTGTACTATAAGCATCTGCGAGTGTTCTTAGCTAGGTTTTTTGTCGAGGCACCCCAGATAAATATTTAAAATCGATAATCGAAAAATCCCGTTATGGAAAGAGTGGTCCGATTTTAATCAAATTTGATACACTCATAGACAAAGACATGAGAAACGATATTCCGAAGTTTCAAGGTTGCAGTTCTGACAATAGTGCAGAAAATCGATTATATATATATATAAAAGGCAAGATGTTTGTGTTTGTGTCTGTTTATCTGCCTGTATGTCTGTATTTTTTTCAGCCCTTTTATTTAGTTTTTGCTTCGGATTTGGCTCTAAGTAGGTATAATTGTAGTTCTTAGTCTTAGCTATGTTACCATTTACTCAGAGGACTTATTTAGCCTTCAAAATTCAGTTTACGACGACAAAAACATATTTGATATCGATACCAGGAAATCAAACTTTGACTTACATCCATTCATTTTTCTTTCAGTCTACGGTTTCGCTTTAACTAGAAACAACTATTGCATTTTAGTCTTTTGTGCCAAGGTCCAAAGAGTCTGAGCTCCGGGACCATGGATTAGTTTTAAAGCTTTCATTACACCCGTGCAACGCCTGGCTATACTGCTAGATGTATAATAATTTCTTTTGTGAAGCGTATGGGAAGTATTTCTGGGTGTTTTTCTATCCAAAATGTTATGGCTTGTTTTCCTAGTTCATGGGCTATGTTACTGTCCAGGCAGTTCATGTCAAATGTTAATATCAGTGTACCTGTATCTAATTCTTGTGGTATGAAGCTTAAGGAATGTATGCTACTTCTGATGTTGCATTTTATTTTTGTGGTGTATGGTTGTAATATTTTATCAATTAAGTTGCTCAGTCTGCTTGTTGGGCAGGCTGGCCCTGCTACAATTGGTCTGAATTTAAGATCGCTAGGGTTTGAGGTGTGAATATATTCCGATTATGTTCCTGGATAGCTTATATAATTTTGTTTGATTTGTGTATTTTTGGGAGGCCTTAAATATTGCTGGTTTTTTAATCAAAGTCTGTAAGTAAATCTTTTTTCTTTTTTCGTTAGAATTCTACTGTGTGTAAGGCAAAGGCTTTTTTTTATTTTTGATACGTTTTCATCTATATGATGGTTTATTATTTTGTAGTTATTTTCCTCTCCTAGCATATCTTGAATATTTCTTTTGTAGTAAGTTTTATTTATGATGACTACAGAGTTGACCTTGGCTGCTTCCTTTATTCTTATGTCATTGTTTTCACGAATGTTTTCTAATGTTAGTATTTGCTTGTGTGTGAGATTGTTATGGGGGTAGTAATTGTTTTGAAAGTCTGTGTCCCAAGTTTTTTCAAAGACTATGTTCATTTCATACTGTTCTCATTAGGGCAATATTTAGATTTGTTTTTTACTATTGAGCTATCGGTAGTATTGTTTTTGTTTTGTAATGTTCCTATAAGTCTAAATTTCTGGTCAAATGCTTTAAGGTCTTTTTTTAGGTTTGTAGTGTTCTTTTTGTGGTGGAACAGATTTTCAGACCTAATTTTAGAAGGTTTATTTCCTCTACTTTTAAAGGATATGAGGAAAGATAAATTATAATGGGTTTTGTATTTTTTAAAATGTTTTTTACCTTCAGATCGGATATTCTGTTTGTTTTATTAAACAGTGGCCCGTTACATGAGCTTGTTGATGAGTGGCCTGGTATGTCTTGGTATTGTATTTGATGGGTCGATGTGTAGGTGTGTGAATATTAAAATTATTATGATGGAATAAGTAAAATAAATAATAATAGTAATAATAATAATAATAATAATAATAATAAGAATAATAATAAATCTACACTTTAAACAAAACGTTCACGGCTTCTCGCATTTTTTATTTTATATATATATATATATATATATATATATATATATATATATATATTCAAGCGCAGTCAGACAGGTTTCGCTGTATCACAGCTCATCAGTACGGTTAGACTCC
Source organism: Ascarosepion bandense (assembly GCA_037127315.1). NCBI lineage: Eukaryota > Metazoa > Mollusca > Cephalopoda > Sepiida > Sepiidae > Ascarosepion > Ascarosepion bandense. The sequence continues at coordinate 7,096,592 of JBBBDQ010001775.1, forward strand.
GATTGCTTTTAACCCAGCATTGGAACTCAACCGAACTGGCGTCAGTCGCCGATTCTACCTCTGAGATATGGGCGCTCGGTAGAAGAAGGAAGTCTTTGTAGCATATATTATCATTATACACGCCCAATAGCTGAGAGTGTTCTAATTCGTTGCTGAATGAACGATGCGTATATATATATATATATATATGTATATATATATATATATATAATGAAATTTGTTTTTTATTTAAAACTAATTTGATTTACATTGCGACACGGAAATTTCCAAGTTTCGAGATTTTACCTCGTCATTAGGCAATGTTGATTTATTGGCCAATAAATATTCAAATGTAAACAATGATAATTTTAGAATAGATTTTTTTAATACAACTAATTTCCATCACTTTAAATGTTATTTTTAGCAGATACTCGCATTTGAGTAGACGATATATTTAATTATTTTCGTGTATAATAAAACAAATAAGTACGCTGTAAAAACACTTTTCTTTGTAATATATTTAAAATATATAAACAGATCCAATACAAAATGTATATAAACATAACAACAGACAAATATTGTTACTTTTCAAGCAACTTAAAATTTCATGCGGGCACCCAGTTTGTTATAAAGTTGTATAATCCTCAGGCATTTCACGGGACATGATACTCGATTCTATATTTGGGCGACCTTTATGTAGCTTTCGGTATATATTACGCAACGAGTGTAGCGGGCAGAGATGGGCTGGAATGAGATTTTTACCGATTTGGGTGTAATACCATTTAAGACGTGCTGGTTTCGGAGACCCAGATTTATGTTTCCTGGGAAACAGGCAGGTTGTTGGTGGCTGTAAATTTAACCCAACCCCAAGTTCTCCATTACAAATTTATTTCTATTCCTACAGATGGAGATACACATATATATAGCGAGATGTTGATCGCTATATATTATTAAGGAATATATTGATATATTTTAATACTCCAAGCTAGGCATATTCATTTATGTTTCTGTTTTAATCATACTGTCAAGGCTGAAAATGAGATCAACAGCTTTTATACTGCGGCTGTTTTTGCTGTTTGAGTACTTTTCTTCGTCGTAACGTAGCTTCCCTATGTCATTTTTCTAAATATTTTCATGTTAATTTTTCTGATAAAGTTTCCTTTAACACTATTTAGTTTCTTGTATACTGTATTTGTAGTAAGAAGGTTAGTAAAAATGTGTGGCTTTAGTGTAAGAAATACTGTGGTATGTTTGGTTCGGTGACTGTGGATAGCTAAGTTTAAGATTAAAGACCAGCTTTCCCATATTCCTACTCTTGGTTTTGTACCATATTTTTGTATTATATCAAAATAAAAGAATATTTTCTGTTTCAATCATACTGTCAAGGTTGAAAGCGAGATCAACAGCTTTTATACTACGGCTGTTTTCGCTGTTTGTGTACTTTTCTTCATCGTAACGTAGCTTTCCTATGTCATTTTTCTAAATATTTTCATGTTAATTTTTCTGATAAAGTTTCCTTTAACACTATTTAGTTTCTTGTATACGGTATTTGTAGTAAGAAGGTTAGTAAAAATGTGTGGCTTTAGTGTAAGAAATACTGTGGTATGTTTGGTTCGGTGACTGTGGATAGCTAAGTTTAAGATTAAAGACCAGCTTTCCCATATTCCTACTGTTTGTTTTTGTACCATATTTTGATTATATCAAAATAAAATAAAATATTTTTTTCGTATATGGTTTCTACATTTTTAAATGTAAGCGCAGTACTGTATTGACAGCAGCGAACCATTATTTTGCAGTTTAAATTGTTATGAGTAACCGTAAGTTCTATGCCAACAGTTTCTTCACTTGTACTTCTCGCTTGTAAAATTCACTTCCGGTTTTTGCTTTCTAGTCAATTTAAAACTTCAAAGATTAAAAAAAAATAATTTCACCCTAATCAAGTCGGAATCGCCACTGGTGAGTTAGAGGTTACTGTGTGAGAAATGCCTGGATAACTCTATCCAGTCTTTTCTTTCCCTGAGTATTGAAGGAAGGATAAATTATGAACCGGATTCAAGAAAATAGATGGCAATTGACAATGCATTTAATTATTTAATTTTTTGGATTTTGTCGCTATAAGGGAAACGAGTCAAACAGAAGGAAGTTCTACGGGCGAAAACTGAGAAAAAAGAAACTTGTAATAGACGGTTACTTTTAACTATTTCAGCGGTAAAATGGTGGGACCTAGGTGCCAATCTAGTAACATGTTTAAAGTCACGTGGTCGGGACGCCAAGAAAAAAATGCTTGTAGAAGAGACGTCACTCCACGACGTTAAGACTAGAGTCGAGATGCAAAGGCAGAACCGATTACAATACACATCCTTCTTTGGATTTCTTTGAAAAGTTTGAGATATATTTGCAGGAACACCTGACTAGATACGGCAACAGTATTCCATTTACGAACGAATGGTAACCTCTTGAAACTTAGTTTCTTTATTACATTGCTTGGAGTGAAAAAAAAAATTAAAAGTTACATACGATAGTAATAGGCGTTTTTTCCCAAATTTTCTCACATATTCTGCTTATCTTCTCAACTCTCCAAGATGTCAGTGATGGGATGAGGAACTATTCATGTTTTTACGAAGGACAGTAAAATTTAGCTAAGGAAAGATGCCTTAGCGAATTGAAGATGACTAGGGATTATTCAAATGTAGCACAATGAAAAGAGCAAGAGATAGCTGAACAAATAGCACAAAAATTTAATACAAAAGAAAGTGTGGAGAATCATGATCACCCAGGCGCTAGAACAGTGGTTTACAAACGTTTTTCTTTGGGCCGTACTTGGGAACTAAAATTTGCTCGCGCCTCACAAAAAATTTGGTTATAAAAAGTGTTATGGTGCCCTTTTATGAGGAATGGACTCTTCCTCTAACTAAATATAATTACCCGCGTGACTTCAGGAAGCAGGGGACGACAGCTAGTTCTATCGTGCGCATTGTGGAACTCTCTCTCTCTCTCTCTCTCTCTCTCTATATATATATATATATATATATATATATATATTCTAAACATATGCTGTTAAATATAAGAGACAATGAATGTCTATTACGTTAATCATGAGTCGTTCTAAACGTCGTATTTTTGCTTTGATTTCCGTTGAAAATAAAGACAAAAATTCTCCAACATTTGGATAATTATTTATTGATTTTCTTCTGAGCTTTCGGCTCACATGAGCCATCTTCAGAGAGGTTGTTTAGACTGAAATATTATAACATCCATCATCACCGACGATTTTATTTGTGTTGGAATAAGACTCCGCTTTTCTTCTTTATCACTAGCGGCTTTTAGAACGCTTTCTCCTATTTCCAAACCGAAACCCCGCTCTACCACCCACTTGCTCAGGCCCATCAAGATATGTTACGTTTTCCTTTTTCCTGTCCTTCTATCTGACCTGTAAGTATAAGATTCTCCAAGCCTTCCTTCCTCATTACATGTCTTGGGAACTTCAACTGTATTTTCCTGATGTTAGGTATTAATTTCCTTTTCATTTTCAAATCCTCATCGTTGCTTACATGTTTGGTTCATGGTATCTTCAGCATCCTCCTGTAGAATCACATTTCGGTCGCTTCAAGTCTCTCTTTCATCATTGAGGAGATTGTCCAACATTCACTGCTAAATTGAAGAACAGACGTTCCATAACATTTCAGTACACTCTCCTTTGTTTCTAGTGAAATTTTCCTGTCTCTCAATATTATACTCAGTATCTGGAAAGCATTGTTAGCGGTGTCTATTCTCCTTCGAATCTCAGTGTCTCACTTTCCGTTTTCCGTTAGTAACAATTCCCAGGTATTTAAATTTCTGTACCTGTTTGATTTTAGTATCTACTGCCTGGAGTTGGCGTTTTGGGCTACTCGTTTTAGCAATGAACATGTAAATGTCTATATTTCTGAGATGAAGCACTATTTACAATATTTAAATTATTCGAACTATTATCCTCATTTGTTGCAATTTGTACGACGTTTCGGCCGTTGTACGCTCGGGCCTTCTTTAGGTGCTACGAATTTCGAACCGAAGCCTTTATTACAGTCACTAGGGTATATTATTCTAATTCCTTGCGTAGTAGTAATGCCTCAATTGGAAGTTATGAGTTATCTCCCTGCAGTTTATTTGTTCATCACTGCTGTTGGCTGGTATTGAACTCACAACTCTTTGGGTGAAGTCACAGGAACTAACCAACATCTATATCCACTGAGCCATGTGTCCTGGTTGTAATAAATTGCTCTGTTTGAAATTCCTAACACATGAAGAAAGCCAGAGCTTACAACGACCGAAACGTCGTAGCAACAAAGATGTGAACAATAGTCCGATTAATTTAAATACTGTGAACATGTAAATGTTCTACGTAAAAATTGGGCCATCTACCACCTCCCACCTTTGTGGGTAGGCTCGGTTAAATACCGAGATCGAAACGTGATAGACGAAATCTTTTTTCATTTTTCCTCTACTTTTTCATTAATTTGCCTAAGATTTTTAAAAACAAATCACGTCCTTTATTGCCTTGAAGGAAAACGGAAAACTTTAAATTAAATATCTACCTCAGTATTTCCTTATTACTATTATTTCAAATCTAAATACCCAATAAGAGATAATTCTTCCATGCAACACCTGTAATTTTCTCAATTTTTATTTTGTGAAGAGAAGCGACGAAACATTTGTTATTTGGATGTATCATTCAGCGTGTTCTGCTGATAATATGTTCCCGAAAATGATAATTTAATTTAGACCCTGTTGGAAAAAATGTTCCTAGATGCCATGTTTTAATAATATGATACCGTTAATGTTCTTATTGCAATAATATTCACGGGAATTTTTTTTTTTTTTGGCAAATCCTTCTTTAGTTCTAATATATTGATGTAACTGAAATCAACTTTGGCAGCGCGAGGCAGTAGCAACCAATATTGATACGGAAATTTATCACCTTTTGACAATTTGGTGAGTGGAAGATTGCGTTTTGGGGAGAAGTTATGAAGGCGATAATTTTTATTCAATTCTTTCCCTCCTAATTTAAATATTTACTTCTTAATCTTATTTAATTTTTCATGTATGTTTGCATGCATACTTGTATCTCTGTAAGTATGTATTTATCAATATGAATCAATATATATATATATATATATATATATATATATAATACATATATATATATATACATATATACATATATATATATATATATATATACATATATACATATATACATATATATATATATATATACATATATACATATATATATATATACATATAATCGGAAATAATTATTTCCGACTGTATTTTCATTCTTCTTTCCCCTCTAAATAATCATGTCATTTGTTAATCTAATTATTTATTTCCCTTTAGATTCCATTTCAATGTTTCCTATTCGTTCATTTTTTCTTTCTTTCTTTCTTTCTTTCTTTCTTTCTTTCTTTGAAAAGCGAATTCGCTCACTTCCGGTATTTGATTTCCCGTAAAGTCTCCTTCTTCAGGTGATTGTTTTCGCGCTACGCCCGCAGGCCATCTCAAGCACGATCGTCCGTAATTGAATACTCGAGAAAAGAAATCACAATTCCAATTTTGTAGATAGATAGATAGATAGATAGATAGATAGATAGATAGATAGATAGATAGATAGATAGATAGATAGATATGAACAGACTAAAAGAGACAGACAGACAAACAGATAGATAGATAGATAGATAGATAGATAGATAGATAGATAGATAGATAGATATGAACAGACTCAGATAGATAGATAGATAGATAGATAGATAGATAGATAGATAGATAGATAGATAGATATGAATAGACTAAAAGAGACAGACAGATAAACAAACAGATAGATAGATAGATAGATAGATAGATAGATATGAACAGGCTGAAAGAGATAGATAGATAGATAGATAGATAGATAGATAGATAGATAGATAGATAGATATGAACAGACTCAGATAGATAGATATGAACAGACTCAGATAGATAGATAGATAGATAGATAGATAGATAGATAGATAGATAGGATAAAGACAGGATAGAAAGAGATAGATAGATAGATAGATAGATAGATAGATAGATAGATAGATATGAACTGGCTGAAAGAAAGATAGATAGATAGATAGATAGATAGATAGATAGATAGATAGATAGATAGATAGATAGATAGATATGAACTGGCTGAGAGATAGATAGATAGATAGATAGATAGATAGATAGATAGATAGATAGATAGATAGATGACACCACCAATTACTCCCGTCTCAATAAATCTGGCAAGGATACCAAAGATAACCTCGCTGCTGATCTCGAGAAGGACCTCCATTCTGCGGTAGACTGGGGTAAGAAATGGTTTGAAAATTTTAATGCTTCTAAAATGAAGCTGCTATCTGGCAACCACCACAGGCAACCCCTCCTAACCCCCATAAGCATGGACCAAGCGAGTCTCCCTGAAAGCAATACACTGCGCTTCCTCGGCCTCATCCTCTCTTCCAACTTCAAGTAGAACCGTTACATTGAATCAATAGCTAAATCAACAGGTAGGAAGGTTGTGTCGAGCCAGGAAGCTTTTCCCGTCTGAGTCCATCTTGCACATATACAAATCAACCATCCGACCGTGCATTGAATACTATTGTCATATCTGGTCGGGCACCACTGCCTTTCATCTCAGGATTCTCGAAAGGCTCTAAAGTAGAATCTGTAATATGATCGGTCCTGACCTGGCAGCTCGTCTGTGGCCACTTTCTTACCAACGGGAAGTGTCTTCCCTCTGTCTTTTCTATAATATTTTCATGGCATCTCCTCGGACGAGCTTAGCTCACTGCACCCCTTTCACTAGAATTTACTCTAGTATTCAGACTTGCAATAAGTTCCACAGTTAAATCTACTAAATGCAGTCGCCACTTCTACTTCTACAGCTTCTTTTGTCGCATTTACCGCCTGTGGAACTCACTTCCGTATACTTGCTTCCCTGATGACTACAGCCTCCAAGAATTTAGGTGCAATGTCATTTCCCATCTCTTGACTCAGGTACTTCTCTCGTCCTTTTCCCACCACCCCGTGTATGTTGTATCTTGTTCTTTTCTTTTCTTATTTTTCCCTAGCAACTGTCTTAACACCGGTATTCCCATCCTTCTCTTGCCCTTACTCTGACACCTACCTTAAGAGATTCGTCCTTCACTTCGTTCTGCTTCTGTTTAAAATTTTACACTTCTCTTATGTAGTCCCCTGCGCACCATTGGCAGTACTGCATGGCTTGGGGTAAAAGGTTTAAAAAAAAGATAGATAGATAGATAGATAGATAGATAGATAGATAGATAGATATGAATGAGCTTAGATAGATAGATAGATAGATAGATAGATAGATAGATAGATAGATATGAACAAAATAAGACAGACAGACAGACAGACAGACAGACAGACAGATAGATAGATAGATAGATATGAACAGAATTAGATAGATAGATAGATAGATAGATAGATAGATAGCAGTGCCAGATAGATAAATATGAATAAAGTTTTTTTTTCTTTTGTTTCTTCCCTTTCTTCTCGTCTTCATTGTCCTCCTTTTTCTTTTTCCTTTTTTTTTTTTTTTTTTTTTTGACATTTCTTCTGATCTTTGACCAGGTGTAATTAGATATATTTTCAGGAACATTTGATAAAATGTCAGGTGGTTGGAAAACCACATGAGGTTCTAAGATATAGTTTTGCAAGCTTCCGTCTTTTTTTACTTCATGAGTTTCCTAATCATATGTTTCTTAGTAAACTGAAATTGTAAAATTGTCAGATCGGTAATAACTTAATAATTCACTTTATTTCTTCCCTGATTAAAATTTTCGGAATATATGCGCATTCTATATTTATTTATTTCTCAACTTTCTACAATTTCGGCCAGTTTATATATTCTTGAACGTAACTGGCACCATCCATAGCATCAATATGAAATTCTCGATCTGACGCACCTATCTAAGAATATGACCCAAGATTTCAGGTTAATTTTTTGTAAAATTTTCGGTATGAGGCGAATCAACCTTTGGCACAGCATATTCTACACTCTTCTGCAAAGTAACTGAAATAAAACTAATAATGTCTTCTTAAGATCTTTCATACTTTCCCTGATCACGTATACGTCGTTTTTTCGTATTGTTTTTTTTTCTTCTGATTACATTTCCTGTACGTTTTGGAATGATGGATCTAGTTTGTTTCTTCGCCTTGATGGCACGACTGACAGTTGAAATTCTGACATCAACAATATCCGCATTCTCACTATTAGGCTTGCCAGTGGTTTTGAGCAGTGCTACAATTATCGTACGCATCCTTAGAGTAACATCCTTTTTATACAATGGCCGTAAGACAATAGATAGTCAAAGCAATAGTGTCTGAGCGTCATAAAAATCTGATGGATAACGCATTAATTTTCAAGGAAGATATTTTTAATCGAAGATATAAAAAGTGTTTAGTATTTATCAATTTTTTCATATCCTTTAGTATTTATTAGTTTAATATCCTTAGTCTTTGTGAAGGTATTGTGGGAACCTACCTACAAATAGACTCTTCCACACCGTTATAATATGGCCACCAACTCTCAGTGAGGGACACTGAAGAGTCACTGCGTAGCAGACTTGCTTCTGCTACTGTTGACACTGTCAGCACTCTGCCTTCGGTAGAGGGCGCTCTCTGCTTCCGAGCAGAGAGCACAAACCCAGTCGTGGTTCCGACGGAGGGCAGAACCACGACTCGGTAAAAATAGACAGACATATTTTTGGCCCGGCTATATGGCCGGGAACTCCCACTTTAAAATGACCATGTGTCACATCCGGCCTTTTGTGGGGAGGCTAGTGAATATAGTCACTGAGTAGTAGCCACAGTGTGAGTGAATGAGTGAGTCAGGACGCTGCGAGAAGAAGTACTCTCCGGTCCACGTTTACCTTTGTACAACGTTTCCCGAGAATATAGTATTCAACCTTATATCCGTGTCCGTGTTATATTTCTATATCCCTTCGGTCATAACAGAAGGATTCACAATGTGAACCATCTTTGTTTTTTTATTTGCAATTCTACATCATTCCTCCTGTTTTAAAAGTTTTTTTTTCTCGATTACAACTTCTTGAAATATTTTGCTACAAGATATTGATAACTGATTGATTAATTGATTGATTGATTGGTTTGTTTTGAGGGTATATCAACCATTTTCCGGTTATCTAAAACCAAGAAATATTTTTAGATTGTAAGAATTTTTTGCTAGGTGTGAGCCTGAATAAATACTGATTTATACAAGTCCTACTAATTAACCCATACCTGGGGTGAAAGAGATACATCCATACTTTTCTTAATGGTAATGAAACTAAGTGAATATAACGAAACAGACAGGAATTGAAAAATCGGTTCTCCAATTTTTCAAATCCGAGTTTCATTCATTATACAATCTGCACACCAAAGTTTACCTCATCTGGTATTTCCAAGCGGTCACCCATACTTATCAGACTCGACATTACTTAACTTCGAATATTTTTTTATAATCATATCGCCTCAACCAAGGCATTTTATTACCACCGTTTTGCAAGGGATTACATAGGAGGAAAGTTATGAGTATGAGTGCCTGTTTATAGAGGGTGTTATAAAGTGGGTAAGAAAAGGATGAGGATACTGATAAGAGTGGAGTGGGCGGAGAAAAGAAAATGAGATTGAGGATGAAGGTTAGTGAGATAGGAGAAGACGATTGACTTTACATTTAAATTCATGGAGATTGTAGCTGTCGAGTAAATTGATATATAGGGGGCACCAGTGATCTACGTTCATCGGAGAAGAAGCCGTGAAAATATTTGTAGATAAGACAGAAGAAAGCCACATTGCGCCGGTGAGAAAGTGTCTGTATCCGAGCTGCCAAGTCGGGATCTAGCACATTACAGATTCTTTGCTGGATTTTGTCAAGGACACCTAGGTGGATAGCAGGAGCACCCGACCAGATATGGCAGCAGTATTCAAGGCGGATGGTAGATTTATATATGTGCAGGATTGTTTCATGCGGAAAAAAACTTCCTGGTCTTACACAAAAAAAAAACTTTTCTAGCAGCGGATTTAGCTATGGATTCTATATAGTCACTCCACTTGTGGTCTGTTGTGAGAGTTAAGCCGAGGAGGCGCAGTGTTTTGCTTTCCAGGAGACTAGCCTGATCCATGCTAATGGGGGTAGGAGCGATTGTCTGTGATGGTTAATAGATAGCAGCTTCGTTTTTGGATAAAATAATTTGGAGGTTGATAAGAGAGAAGAATTTTATAAAATATTTGATGTCAAATTGAATTATAGACTGATGGTGATTACGGTTGTATCGTCCGATCACTGAAGAAAGCAACGTCGAACCTGGTCAGTACCTACATAGATGACTGCGAGCAAAATAAAAGGTGCTGCAAACTTTATTGTGTGGGTAGTGTAATGGATCAGGCAGTTAAGTGCCTTGGGTAATCATGTCTCGAAAAAGACATGGCTAATTGAGCAGAATATTTTCCGGTAGTAGGTTGTCATTAGTTTATGCGGTAGACTGGTTGCCAACCAAGTCTATAGAACTCAGTCTGTCCTGCCATTTAATCCATAGCTAGAGGAAGAATATACGGATTCATATTTTTCTAAGGGTATTTGCGCATAAGGGAATGCAGGATACCCAACTGGAATTCGAACTCGGCTCTCCGATTTCTCATTCCGGATCAATATCAACTGTACCACAACGCACATCCATGTGTAATGGATACAAACTTGGAAGGAAAAATCAGAGACAGGTTTGCATTTCAGTCGTATTCATTGTATTCATTTAAGTGCAAACGTCGTGGGTAAATGTATGCATCCAACGGTGATTCTCCCAGCCGTGAATAGATAGATAGATAGATAGATAGATAGATAGATAGATAGATAGATATGAACAGACTGAGATAGATAGATAGATAGATATGAACAGACTGAGATAGATAGATAGATAGATAGATAGATATGAACAGACTGAAATAGGTAGATAGATAGATAGATAGATAGATATGAACAGACTGAAATAGATAGATAGATAGATAGATAGATAGATAGATAGATAGATAGATAGATATGAACAGACTGAAATAGATAGATAGATAGATAGATAGATAGATAGATAGATAGAACAGACTGAAATAGATAGATAGATAGATAGATAGATAGATAGATAGATAGATAGATATGAACAGACTGAAATAGACAGATAGATACCTCAATCATGAGAACTTGATAAAAACAAAGTTTTATCGTCAAAACCTTTCTTGTTATTAAGAGACAAGTCCAAAGTTTTTTTATTGTTTAATAAACTTTTTTTAAACCTTTCTAGAACGTTCAAAATTTGTATTAAGCTGAGTCAAAAATATTTTTTCTTATTTTTAGGATTTAGTTGCAATGTCAAATGTTTAAAACTACTAATCACATGTGAGAGGTAAGAATAAATAAGAAGCACAATCAGGACATAGGTTTCATGGCCCTCCACATGTTCCTGGCTCTTCTTGCTCTCAATACACTTTGTGCTGTTATTTCTCCCAAACTTTGCTCTAATATCAATTTCAAACCCATCAAGTATGCCAAGTGTATTTTCCCCTGTCTTTCATTCCAACTTTGAGTATTAGATTCTCCAATCCCCCTTTCCTCATTACGTGTCCCAGAGACTTCAATTGTCTCTTTCTGATGTTAAGTATAACTTTCCCTTTCGTTTCCATTCTTGTCGTTGATCACATGTTCAGTCTAATGTATCCTCAGCACCCTTCTGTAGAACTACATTTCTGTTGCTTCGAACCTCTCCTTAATTTTTGGGGTGATTGTTCAGTATTGGTTGCCATATAGGAAGGCAGATATCGCATAACAGTCCAGTACTCTTTTCATTGTTTCCACCAAAATTTTCCAGTCTCTGAGTACTCTACTTAGCTATTGAAATGCGCCCTTGACCATCACAATACTCTTTCAGATCTCAGTATCACACATCCCGTTCTTAGTCAGAGCCCTTCCCATGTATTTAAATATCAGTACCTACTTGATTTTAGTATCCCCTGTAATTAGTATTTTCAGTTCTTCTTTTTGCTGGTCCCCATGATTATTAATATACTTTAATTGATGTATAGTAGTGGCAGCGTAAACAGTGGATTTATAGGATAAATTTTCGCCTCCATAACAACACAAAGACACATAGAGCAAGAACAACAAAAGAAATAATTTTGGAACACGGTTTATTTTGTTTTAATCTAACCTGCCATTTTACCTTGATCTTGCACCAATCGATCAATACAATTTCAATCGCTGCGAAACGCTTTGATTGCAGGGAAAACTCACTGGAATTGAAACCGGATGTATAATTTTACTGAAAATATTTACGCGTTTCAGTCAGCTCAATTTGAGTTGAATCGTTTTTTTTTATCATATCACACCGAGCAAGGCGGTAACGCCACTGATGCGCAGGTGGCTACGTAAGAGTGAAAAGATTGGAAAAAAGAAAGCCGGAAACCACCTCCTAAACAAGGAACAAGGGATGAGACCCTTCATCTGTTCAATAGACGTGGGTAGAGTGTGAACCGGGAGATAGTTTAGTCTACATACTCCAATTGAAAAAAAAAAGGGAAAGGAGTGAAAAGATCGGAAAAGAGAAAACCGAAAACCACATAGTAAACAGGAAACAAGGGATGAGCATCTTCACCTGTTCAATAGACGTGGGTGGAGTGTGAACCGGGCGATATTTTAGTCTACCTACTCCAATTGAAAAAAAAAAGAAAAGAGTAAAAAGATTGGAAAAGAGAAAGCCGGAAACCACATCCTAAACAGGGAACAAGTGATGAGCTTCTTCACCAATCAATAGACGTGAGTGGAGTGTGAACCGGGCGATATTTTAGTCTACCTACTCCAATTGAAAAAAAAAAAAAGAAAAAAGAAAAGAGTAAAACGATTGGAAAAGAGAAAGCCGGAAACCACATCCTAAACAGGGAACAAGGAATGAGCCTCTTCACCTGCTCAATAGACGTATTTAACGTTAAGTGGCAACAAGTCATTTCAGATAACGGTAAATATCCAATGTGTCTCATCCAAAATTTAGATAATCTAAAATGTAAATACTGAGTAACTACATGTCCCAGGCAAAGGAAATTAAATAGGCTTCATGTTCCGATTTATGTATCGAAATTTGAACAAGATATTCAAAAGGATGTAGTTTTTATTAACGATTTCACAATGCTTCAGAAATGTTCAAAACGCACAACAACCAATGACACAGCATACGTCAAGTCAGTAGCCCAGCTCCTGCCAAACACGTTGTAGCATGTCATGAGTAACACTTGTCAGTGCCAAAGTGACGCACAAGAAATCTGGGTTTCTATAAAGGTGCTCTTCATACAGATTTTTCAGAATGACGATATCTTCAGATACTAGTGGTTGTCCAGATCTCTTTGCTTTTCACAGACAGCCTTTCTCTTTTAATTTTTGTGCCATTTTTCTTGAATTTTCTCGAAAATGCCCGCTGCATATCTTGTTTGGCAACTGCGTGCGAGCATATTCTAAAAGAAAAATACTTTTCCATTTCTAGTGAACTTTGTCTTCACGCTGAAAAAATAAACGTTCAAGTTTGTTTTTACATATTTTGTTAAAATTAGAGATCATTTGAGCGAGAATTGACGATGTTATTAGACGAAAAATATATCAGTATATCAGGAGATATCTTGTATAATTGACTAAAATGTAGTTGTAAATTTATTTTTGGAATAATATTGATATGCAATAACAGGAATTATTTATAGTTTAACCTATCATACGTGAAAACATTTACCAAGTGTTATTTGGGCGGGTAAAAAAAAAAAAAAAACTAAATAGAAAAAAGGAGATGCACAATAATATGTTTTCTTAACCTCCCCAGCGGAGGATGAACCATTGATAATCGAAATCTTGACGTTCAGTTAAGCCAGTAGAAACTCTGTCATTTTGTGTCAGACGAAAAGGGGCCAATTTAAAGATATCTATTTTGCTCAGCTTGACAGAAATTATAACTGGATGAGTAAGAAATCCGAAAAGTGGTTTAGAAAAAAATGGATTTACGTTAATAATCCGAACGAGAAAAGACCGCGTTTTCCTTGAAAAATCAATATCCGAAATTACGTTGTTTGCAGTCCTAGTGAGAATTAAGTAACACACTAAAAAAAAATAGTGAGTTAATTTACAGCTATTTACAAAGCTTCACGCCGTACGAGGTAAGTAAAAAAAATATCGGTGGAAAGTCGTGGCCAGATAATATAAAAATCGGCTTAGGTCAATTCGTCACAGGGAAAGAGCTTCTTTGCTTTGCAGAGCAATATTCTATATTAGGTTTTCATCTGGGTTTGTATCACAAAGAGCGTCTAAACTTTGTTACAAAATTCGATTCTGAGAATTTTGAATAGGGCGAAATAATACTTCCTTCCTTCCAGCTCAACTATTCATATTTAGGACGTTGCAGTAACGGTGGAGTAACAGCGAGTCGGATTGATAAATCCTAGTTTGAATTCCAGTCAAGTTCATTTCACTTATTTAAGTTGTTAATATTGTGTAAAAGGCATGAACCTATCTCTTCCCTGTTGGGAATAAAGCCCTTTCTAAATAGCAAGGATGTGCGTTGTGGGGCATTGGATATCGGCTCAGAACGAGAAATCGGAGAGCCGAGTTCGAATTCCAGTTGAATTCATTGCCTTCACTTACGCGCAAATACCCTTGGGAAAGGTATTAATCCGTCTCTTCCCTCCAGTTATGGATTAAATAACAGAACAGATTGGTTTCTATAGCCTTGGTCGTCAACCAGTCTACCGCAGAAAGCTATGGCTAACTACTGCGGGATAATCTTCTGCCCAGTCAGTCATGTCTCTTTCGAGACATGATCGCCCAAGCGTGTATCACGTATGGCACTTAACTGACTGACTAAATGGCAAAACAGATTATAACCTTGGGAGAAATAAATCAGCCTAGAGGGGTGGGTCTCCGTCAGGCTAAACACTGCTACTGTAGTTGATAATGTTTAATAGAATAGCTTTAAGCGCTTGGATATATATATATATATATATATATATGAAAATGTCTAATAGAATAGCATTAAGCGCTTTGATATATATATATATATATATATATATATATATATATAAGCATGCAGTGTGGGTATATATATATATATATATATATATATATATATATTGTGTGTATTTTGGCAGCATTTTTTCATTAATGCAGGTTTTATTGAATAATATAGACTGATATACTTGATGGTGATGTCGTTAAAAGACAACAAAAAATCACAGTATTTGTTGAATTTTTTATCGGGTCTAAGCTTTCGGCTCACATAAGCCATTTCATCTACAAATCAGATCTTCTATAGTGAACTAAAAAACATAAAACAGACACTCATCAATAATAATACATAGTTGATGAACAAATACATTACTTTCTTAAAAAGCTTAACATGGAAAAAACAACACATGATATTAACCCAACCAATCCTAAACATATCACTCTCTTATACCGTAGCCAGATGCACTCCAACTACCAACTAGATGAAAACATCCTAAAAAAACTCATAAATACTAATATTTCTCCGACAGACTCTAACAAAAGAATTAAGTTCATTATATATTACACTAAATCCACTACATCTAATTCATTTGTCCGCAACGACTCTTCCCCCACCGTTAGTGATTTGCAAAAAACCAATGTAGTATATAAATTCATATGTCCATTTAGAGAATGTATCTCTAACAACCTCAATAATATCTACATCGGCCACACCACAAATTCGCTCTCACGGCGTCTGACGTTGCACTTTTTTTGAAATAAAAATTCAAATATATTCCGTCATTTAGAACAACACGGTTATCAACGCACACTTCTGAGAAAAACGCTTGTTGATAACACGTACATACTCAAACAAGAAAATAATAAGCAGAAACTAAAAATCCTCGAAGCACTCTACATTAAACAATTTAAACCTGGTTTGAATACAATCAATTTCGATATTTCCAACAACGTACTCAAATGTCTGTAATCAGACCAGGGACCACAACACCACTATTTTGTCACTGTCTTCGGCCATCCGCCACGGTAGGGATGGACTTATATTTTCAATTCAATTATCTTTATTGTTAATAGCTTAAATGTTCTATGTTTACTGTGTGTTATTATTTACTCTTTGATAATGGCTTATGTGAGCCGAAAGCTTAGACCCGATAAAAAATTCAACAAATACTGTGATTTTTTGTTGTCTTTTAACGACATCACCATCAAGTATATCAGACGGTATGAACGGATCCTACACAAAATTAATAGACAAAACTTGTCTATATTATTCAATGAAACCTGCATTAATATATATATATATATATATATATATATATATATATAAGCATGCAGTGTGGGTATAGAAGAATCCAAAGAAGTATCCTCTACATACAGTGGTAGGATAACTCTCTAAGAGAGCTCTATGCATATAAATACATATATAGCAAATATAAGAAAAATTAAGGCAGACGCGTTATTTCATGGTGAATCGGAAGTATAGGTCTATTTCTTTAAGGTGATGATGGTTCGCCTGAAATAGGCGACACTTCCGATTCACCATGAAATAACGTTTCTGCCTTAATTTTTTCATATATATATATATATATATATATATATATATATATATATATATATATACAACCGCTTAATGCTATTCTATTAGACATTATCATATATATCTTTATATTAATCATTTCACCTCAAGAAAGGTCGTTCCGCCACTGATGTGCAGGTGGCTACATAGGAGAATTAAAGATTTAGGCAGGAGGAGAATGAAAAGAATGATAAACCAGCTACTGGGGGTGAAAGAGAAAGGGCAAGAGAAGGATGCGAACACAGTAGTGAAGACAGTTACGAAGGTAGAAAGGAAAAGAACAAGATACCCGGGGTGATGTGGAAAGGGCTGGAGCTAAGTGGATAAGAGATGGGAAAGCAAGTATATGGAAGGGAGTTCCACAGGCGGGAAGTGCAAGAAAAGAATCTGTTGGAGTAGAATTGTCGGCTGCATTTGGTTGATCTAACTGTAAAAAGGTGAGACCTTGTTTCCAGTTTGGCTGCCCGAGGAAATTCTTGTGGAGTGAGAGAAAAGGGGGACAGTTTTTAACAACGATTATATCGTAAAAATAACAGGCATGTAGGAATGCAAGAAAAATTGGCATGAAATCGTATCGCCGCAACTTTTCAGTCGTTTTTAATAAAGTATATATATATACAGGATGCGATGGATGAATTGTCATCTAAATAACGCAAAAGTGAAAATAACACTCACATCTCATTTTACCAGATATACAGGGTGCAATGAATGAATTGTTGTTTAAATGACGCAAAAATGATAAATGATGCTGATATATCCTTTTAGCAGATAATCAGGATGCGATAGATGAATTGTTGTCTAAATAACGCAAAAATGAAAATAACACTGACATAATTTTAACAGATAGGATGCGATGGATGAATTGTCGTCTAAATGACATAAAAATGAAAATAACACTGGCATATCATTTTAACAGATAGGATGCAATGGATGAATTGTCGTCTAAATGACATAAAAATGGAAAAAACACTGGCATGTCATTTTAACAGATAAGATGCGATGGATGAATTGTCGTCTAAATCACATAAAAATGGAAAAAAAAAACACTGGCATATCATTTTAACAGATAGGATGCGATGGATGAATTGTCATCGAAATTATGCAGAAATGAAAATAACACTGAAAACATTCGTAAGCTGTAATTTTGTGCACAATATTTTGCGTTTACTTAAAGCATGGTTTAGCAGGAATCCCTTAAATAAATCGATCGGAACCTGTTCCAATCAATCCGATGACTCAAACTACAACTAAAAGTGTTGATATCCTTATGTGCCATATTTATTAGATTTCTCCTTAAAGATCATTGTAATTTGATAGTTTTCTTATGATCTTCAAAGATACATTTCAATCTGAAAGAATTGCCATATCAATAAAAAAAGCACATTCTTTATTTGCAGTCTTTGATCACGATGTCTGGGCGATTAGCTTTGATTGTGCTGTCTGTGTGTATTGTAAAGTTCCATAAAATTGTTACAGGTCCAACCTCTATAACCGGGTGTGAGTGATGTACCAGTTATACAGGATGCGATTGATGAATTTTAGTCTAAACGACGCAAAAAAGAAAAATAACACTAACGTCTGCGAGTGTTCTTAGCTAGGTTTTGTGTCGAGGTATCCCCGATAAATATCGAAAATCGATAAGCGAAAAAATCGGGTTAGAGGAGTGGTCCGACTTTAATCAAATTTGATACACTTATAAGTTTCAAGGTTGCAGTTCTTACAATAGTGCAGAAAATCGATAATATATATATATAAAAGGCAAGATGTTTGTGTGTGTGTGTGTGTGTTTGTCTGCCTGTATGTCTATATTTTTTCAGCCTTTTTATTTTAGTTTTTGCTTCGGGTTTGGCTCTAAGTAGGTATAATTGTAGTTTTTAGTCTCAGCCATGATACCATTTACTCAGACGACTTATTTATCCTTCAAAATTCAGTTTACAACGAAAAAATCCTATTTGATATCGATACCAGGAAATCAAAGTTTGACTTACATCCATTCATTTTTCTTTCAGTCTACGGTTTCGCTTTAACTGGAAACAACTATTGCTTTTTAGTCTTTCGTGCCAATGTCCAAATTTGAGGTCCCGGACCATGGATTAGTTTTAAAGCTTTCATTACACCCGAGCAACGCCGGGCTATACTGCTAGTATCTAAATAAAAGTGAAAGAAGTTAGATTTATAAACGCTTCCTGTTTATTCCTTATTCTATAGTTTTGGCCGACTCCGATTTATATTGACCTCTATTTGATCGCAAAACCATTTAAACATGTATTGAACATGTAAACATGTATTGAAACATGTATTGAACTAGCCGTTCATTAAAGAGCTACTCGGCAACCTTGACATATTTGGGAAAGGCATGAAAATCATCAAGAACCTGTACTAACAGAAAACCACCTGCATACGAACAGGAAATGAGTTCAGAAGATACACAAAAATAGAAAGGGGTGTAAGACAAATATTTGCCTTCTCACCGGATCTATTTACAGCGAAACTTTTGTGAGAGAGCGAGAAGTCCTGACAGGATTTTTCATTGGCAGCGACGGTCTCAACAATACAAGAAAACTCAAATAAACACAGTGCTGATAGCAAACGCCGCAAAGGAAAATACAGGGCCTCCTACAGAAGTTAGCAAGAAAAAGCCAGAAAGGGGTTAACATAAATTTCAAGAAAACTGAATGCATGGCCATCAATAAAAAAGAGAAGCCAAAAATGCTAACTACATGTTCAGGATACTAAAATCAGACAGATACAGAAACTGAAATATACAAATGTATATACATATCGGGAGCTAAATCATTGGTAATTTGAAGGTGATTACATCCTGTGTAGTAGACCATCTGTGCCAAGTTGTACCAATTATTATATGTTTTTTCTTTTAAATCATTTTCACCCCTAGCATCACAATAAATCCATGAACGCATATGGGGTTTTCTGAGAGTGAAAGAATAAGAACAACATTATTAAAATCGAGGATACTAAAGAAGATTATTCAAGAAGACAAAGGATAACGATTAATATTGAATTTTGAAGATCAAAGTTGGCTGGAAATCAAGGAGTCTGAAAAGAGATCCAAATCTTTTAACAAGAAAAATACTTATTAAAAAAAAAAATTAATATTGAGTATAACAGACTTTGCTTTGATCACAGTCTTCATTCTGTCAGGCATTGACATCACAATCTTCTTCAATGTATCTAATACTATCTCCTGCCAAGCAGCTTGTATTTGTTCCCAAAGTGTGTCTTGCGAAGTAACATTAGATTTATAATTTGTATCGAAAATATTGCATAGATGTCCATTAGGATTGAGATCAGGGCTTTGTGGGGGAAATTCAAATTCCGAAACCTTCTTTCCCCTTCCTGTTTAGTTAATTCTTTCAAAGACTTGGCTTTTCACCCTGTTTTTGAATTTCAGTGAGGTTTTTAGGACCCCCCGTTCTTAATAGTTTTGCACACTACCGGTAGTGTGCAAAAGTGTTAGGACAGGGGTGAAATAAAGATTAGTCAAGAAGACAAAAGATAACGAATATTATTGAATTTTGAAGATCAAAGTTGACTGGAAATCAAGAAGTCGGAAAAGAGTTCAAAGCGGGAGAAGATGGTAGAAAAAGAAATCTGTCAACAAAGGACTTACGGTTTCATCTAGGATTACATTTAATTCAAGGCTATTACTGCATTTAAAACCATAAAAGATACGTACCATAGAGCAAAGTTCAACAGATCAATTGCCATGAAATCTTTTTTTTAGAAAAGACACAAGGAAGCTACAGTACTGTGCAAAAGTATTAGAACAAGGACTATTTTATCTTTTATGGGGCATATTGACCGAAAATGAACAATTGATTTAAAGCAATTTTATTTGATTTACTTAACAAATGTTTTAACAAGAAAAATACTTATTCCAAAAATAAAAAAATAATATTTAGTATAACAGACTTTTGCTTTGATCACAGTCTTCATTCTGTCAGGCATTGACATCACAATCTTCTTCAATGTATCTAATACTATCTCCTGCCAAGCAGCCTGTATTTGTTCCCAAAGTGTGTCTTGCGAAATAACATTAGATTTATAATTTGTATCCAAAATATTGCATAGATGTCCATTAGGATTGAGATCAGGTCTTTGTGGGGGTGGGGGCAATTCAAATTCCGAAGCCTTCTTTCCCCTTCCTTTTTTAGTTAAATACTTATTACAAAGGCTTGGCTTTTCACCCTGTTTTTGAATTTCAGTGAGGTTTTTAGGACCCTCCCCCGTTCCTAATACTTTTGCACACTACCGGTAGTGTGCAAAAGTGTTAGGACAGGGGTGATAATAAAGAAGATGATTGAAAAAGATTAAAATAACGATTCATATTGAATTTTGAAGATCAAAGTTGACTGGAAATCAAGAAGTCGGAAAATAGTTCCAAGCGGGAGAAGATGGTAGAAAAAGAAATCTATCAACAAAGGACTTACGGTTTCATCTAGGATTACATTTAATTCAAGTCTATTACTGCATTTAAAATTATAAAATATACCTACCATAGAGCAAAGTTCACCAGAACAGTTACCATGAATTTTTTAAAAAAAAGACACAAGGAAGCTACAGTACTGTGCAAAAGTATTAGAACAAGTACAATTTTATCTTTTATGAGGCATATTAACCGAACACAATCAGTTCTACTATTCAATTATTTTATCCAGATCAGTCAATTGAATGTCATACGTGATACACGGTTAGACGATCATGTCTCTTTTGGTCCATGACTGATTAAGCAAAATATTTTCCCGCAATAGGTTGCCATTATTTTCTGTGGTAGACTGGTTACCTACGAAGGCTATAGAACCAATCTGTTCTGCTAGTATGGAGGGAAAACAGATGGATTAATAGATTGGGTCACCATCAAGGATGACCGGAAAGATTTTAGTTTTGCGGATCAAAATATCCACTTCTGAATCAAGAGAAGTGAAGCTATAAAATGTTTCTTTAATTCGGCCTTGTGTCAGACTTAACCGAACTCCCTACAGCTTACAAGTTTTATCCAGAATTATCATCATCAGAATTATCAGAAGGTTATTTAGGTTATCAGAAGGTTTGTTTGGTAGCCGGTTGGAATGTGTGAATAATGCAAGAATAGAATATACATTTTTCATGTTAAAAAAGAAAGGAAAGATTAACACAAGTTGTAGAATATAATGTGCAATTAGAAACATTATTAAGAAGTTAAGAATATAATGTGCAATTAGAAACATTAATAAGAAGTTAAGAATATAATGTGCAATTAGAAACATTATTAAGAAGTTAAGAATATAATGTGCAATTAGAAACATTATTAAGAAGTTAAGAATATAATGTGCAATTAGAAACATTATTAAGAAGTTAAGAATATAATGCGCAATTAGAAACATTATTAAGAAGTTAAGAATATAATGCGCAATTAGAAACATTATTAAGAAGTTAAGAATATAATGTGCAATTAGAAACATTATTAAGAAGTTAAGAATATAATGTGCAATTAGAAACATTATTAAGAAGTTAAGAATATAATGCGCAATTAGAAACATTATTAAGAAGTTAAGAATATAATGTGCAATTAGAAACATTATTAAGAACTTAAGAATATGATGTGCAATTAGAAACATTATTAAGAAGTTAAGAATATAATGTGCAATTAAAAACATTATTAAGAAGTCAAGAATATAATGTGCAGTTAGAAAAATTATTAAGAAGTTAAGAATATAATGCGCAATTAGAAACATTATTAAGAAGTTAAGAATATAATGTGCAGTGAGAAACATTATTAAGAAGTTAAGAATATAATGCGCAATTAGAAACATTATTAAGAAGTTAAGAATATAATGTGCAGTGAGAAACATTATTAAGAAGTTAAGAATATAATGCGCAATTAGAAACATTATTAAGAAGTTAAGAATATAATGTGCAGTGAGAAACATTATTAAGAAGTTAAGAATATAATGCGCAATTAGAAACATTATTAAGAAGTTAAGAATATAATGTGCAATTAGAAACATTATTAAGAAGTTAAGAATATAATGTGCAGTTAGAAACATTATTAAGAAGTTAAGAACATAATGTGCAATTAGAAACATTATTAAGAACTTAAGAATATAATGTGCAATTAGAAACATTAATAAGAAGTTAAGAATATAATGCGCAATTAGAAACATTATTAAGAAGTTAAGAATATAATGTGCAATTAGAAACATTATTAAGAAGTTAAGAATATAATGCGCAATTAGAAACATTATTAAGAAGTTAAGAATATAATGTGCAGTTAGAAACATTATTAAGAAGTTAAGAATATAATGCGCAATTAGAAACATTATTAAGAAGTTAAGAATATAATGCGCAATTAGAAACATTATTAAGAAGTTAAGAATATAATGTGCAATTAGAAACATTATTAAGAACTTAAGAATATGATGTGCAATTAGAAACATTATTAAGAAGTTAAGAATATAATGTGCAATTAGAAACATTATTAAGAACTTAAGAATATGATGTGCAATTAGAAACATTATTAAGAAGTTAAGAATATAATGCGCAATTAGAAACATTATTAAGAAGTTAAGAATATAATGTGCAATTAGAAACATTATTAAGAAGTTAAGAATATAATGTGCAATTAGAAACATTATTAAGAAGTTAAGAATATAATGTGCAGTTAGAAACATTATTAAGAAGTTAAGAATATAATGCGCAATTAGAAAATTTAAGAAGTTAAGAATATAATGTGCAATTAGAAACATTAATAAGAAGTTAAGAATATAATGTGCAATTAGAAACATTAATAAGAAGTTAAGAATATAATGTGCAATTAGAAACATTATTAAGAAGTTAAAAATATAATGTGCAATTAGAAACATTATTAAGAAGTTAAGAATATAATGTGCAATTAGAAACATTAATAGGAAGTTAAGAATATAATGCGCAATTAGAAACATTATTAAGAAGTTAAGAATATAATGCGCAATTAGAAACATTATTAAGAATTTAAGAATATAATGCGCAATTAGAAACATTATTAAGAAGTTATGAATATAATGTGCAATTAGAAACATTATTAAGATGTTAAGAATATAATGCGCAATTAGAAACATTATTAAGAAGTTATGAATATAATGTGCAATTAGAAACATTATTAAGAAGTTAAGAATATAATGTGCAATTAGAAACATTATCAAGAAGTTAAGAATATAATGTGCAATTAGAAACATTATTAAGAAGTTAAGAATATAATGTGCAATTAGAAACATTATTAAGAAGTTAAGAATATAATGTGCAGTTAGAAACATTATTAAGAAGTTAAGAATATAATGTGCAGTGAGAAACATTATTAAGAAGTTAAGAATATAATGCGCAATTAGAAACATTATTAAGAAGTTAAGAATATAATGTGCAATTAGAAACATTATTAAGAAGTTAAGAATATAATGCGCAATTAGAAACATTATTAAGAAGTTAAGAATATAATGTGCAATTAGAAACATTATTAAGAAGTTAAGAACATAATGTGCAATTAGAAACATTATTAAGAACTTAAGAATATAATGTGCAATTAGAAACATTATTAAGAAGTTAAGAATATAATGTGCAATTAGAAACATTATTAAGAAGTTAAGAATATAATGTGCAATTAGAAACATTATTAAGAAGTTAAGAATATAATGTGCAGTTAGAAACATTATTAAGAAGTTAAGAATATAATGCGCAATTAGAAACATTATTAAGAAGTTAAGAATATAATGTGCAATTAGAAACATTATTAAGAACTTAAGAATATGATGTGCAATTAGAAACATTATTAAGAAGTTAAGAATATAATGTGCAATTAGAAACATTATTAAGAACTTAAGAATATGATGTGCAATTAGAAACATTATTAAGAAGTTAAGAATATAATGCGCAATTAGAAACATTATTAAGAAGTTAAGAATATAATGTGCAATTAGAAACATTATTAC
>JBBBDQ010001776.1:0-362500 GCA_037127315.1 Ascarosepion bandense
GTGTGTGTGTGTGTGTGTGTGTGTGTGTGTGTTTTGTTTTTTTTTAAATTATTCTGATTTAAAAACTTATTAAACTAAAACTGCCACAAAAAAGGAGTGGGGATTGACTTATTGAATTAATGTTAATGAATTACTGTCACAAATTATTGAATTTCCTTTTTAATTTTCCGTACAAAAGATAATTTAACTGTTATAAAAATAAAAAAATAAAAAATAAAAAATTCTTTAAAAATATTCACGTTCAAACCTGGAATTTTTTCGTGTCTTCAAACATATTTGATGAAAGAAACGCATTTCTTATTCGCACTGAACAAGTGCGATTTTGAATGAATGTGCGTTGTGGTGCAGTGGATATCGACTCGGAACGTTAAATCGGGGAGCCGAGTCCGAATTCCAGTTGAACTCCTTGAATTTATTTCCGCACAAACACCCTTGGGAAAGGTATTAATCCGTCTCTTCCTCCCTGTTATGGGTTAAATAGCAGAACAGATTGGGTTCAATAGCCTTGGCTGGCAACCAGTCTAACGCTGAAAGTGAATGGCAACCTACTGCGGGATAATCATCTGCCCAGTCAGTCATGTCTCTTTCGAGACATGATCGCCCAAAGCGTGTATCACGTATGGCACTTGACTGAAGAAGTACTTTTTTTAACAATAAATATTGAATTGAATGTAAATTGTCAGATCTGAAGGAAAACAATGTTTTATTAATTTATACAAATACCGATTCTCAACAAAAAAATTGAGTTTTATTGAATTACTATTTTTAATTTTTATTTATTTATTTATTTAATTGACGGAGGAGGAACAATTTTCAGCATGCTATTGTTCATACTTGATATCGCCTCTTTTTTCTTTAGCTGTAAAAATTTCGCGAACGCCCCCATTTGCGATCTATGGAAAAGTGCAGTAGGGAAAGTACACCCGCCGAGCCCATTATTCGACAAAAGGTTCTAAAAACGACATCTATTCAACATAAAGTTCATTCATTAAAACTGAAAATTTGATTTAAGTCAAATAATTATCTGATTTTGAGCGCACGGACATGACTGATTGAATATGCGGTTGAAAAGTCATCTCTCAAAAGTTGATAATTTCCATTTCTATTTGTTTTTTGTTTTTTTGTTTTTTCAGTCAGTTAAGTGCCATACGTGATTCACGCTTTGGGCGATCATGTCTCGAAAGAGACATGACTGACTAAGTAGAATCTTATCCCGCAGTAGGTTGTCATTACTTTCTCCGGTAGACTGGTTGCCAGCCAAAGTTATAGAACACAATCTGTCCTGTTATTTAACCCATAACTGGAGGGAATAGACGGATTAATACCTTTCCTAAGGGCATTTGCGCGTAAGTGAATGCAACGAATTTGACTGGAATTCGAACTCGGCTCTCCGATTTCTCGTTCCGAGTCGATATCCACTGCACCACAACGCACATTCTTTTTTCACCCTCACGGATTACTACGCCCACAGCGTAACCAAGATAAGAAAAGTGTCATTAATTCATAAAACGACGTTCCCGTGCCCGTGCATTTAATTTCATCTTTAGTTTTCAGTTATCTTAGTGTGAAAAACTATTTACCTAAACATTTCTTTAGTAATATAATTATGTATGATTTTTTTTAATAATCATATCGCCCCAAGCAAGGTATTTTACTGCCACTGTTGAGCAGGGGGTTACATAGGTGGAAAGTTATGAGAAAGAGTGACAGGTTATATGGGGTGTCAGGAAGTGGGCAAGAGAAGGGTGGGAATACTGATGAGTAGAATGGACGGAGAAACGAGCATGAGAGAGAGAGAGAGAGAGAGAGAGGACACAGGTTAATGAGATAGGAGATGACTATTGACTTTACATTTAAATTCTTGGAGATTGTAGCTGTCGGTGAAGCAAGTAAACGGAAGAGAATTCCACAGGCAGGAAGTGCGAGAAAAGAAGCTGATGGAGTAGAATTTGCGTTTATATCGACAAAAGAGGAGATACAGTGCCGAAGTACATGTATTTTTCGTTCTATTTTAAAAAGTGAGTCATATTTTGACAAAATCTGATTAATTAATCTCTAAACTAAATATTTTTCTGTGAAGCAAATATCTGAGAGAGAGATTGGAATTTTAAAAGATTTGTAAAATGTTTTAATTTCTTTTTGTCGACATCTATCAAATTAGATAATTGAACACGGCTGAAGTTTTTTTTTTATAATCATTTCACCCCAAGCAAGGCAATACTGCCACTAGTGCGCAGTATTGCCTTGCAGGGGACGACATAGGAGAAGTGTGACGTGCAAGAAGGTACACGGTACAGGGAGTGTCAGAAAATGGGTAAGAGAAGAATGAAAACACTGGTGTGAAGAGTAGAATGGACAGGGAAAAGAACATGATACAAGGGTTGTCAGGGAAAGGATGCGAGTCAAGGAGATAGGAGATGGCAATTGACCTTACATTTAAATGCATGGAGATTGCAGCTGTTAAGAAAGCTGGTATACGGAAAGGAATTCCACAGGCGTGAAGTTCGAGAAAAGAATCTGTTAGAGTAGAAGTTGCGGTTATATTTTATTGGTTTCACTGTAAATGGTGGGACATAGTCACTAGTCTAGTAGCTCGACCAAATTTATACAGAGGGAGCACCAAGGGGGCAAAGCTCGTCAGAGCAGAAACTGTGAAAGTATTTGTAGAAGAGAAGAAGGGAAGCCACATTACGTCGGTGAGAAAGTGACTGAAACTGAGCTACCAGGTCATGATTGATCATATTGCAGATTCTCCGTTGGATTTTATCAAGAACCCTGACATGAATAGTAGGGGGTACCCGACCAGATGTGACAGCAGTATTCAATGCACGGGCGGATGGTAGATTTATATATATGTAGGGAAAACTTCCTGGTAATACACAGTGAACCGACCTTCCTTGCAGCAGATTTAGCTATGGATTCAATGTAGTCATTCCACTTGAGGTCGGCTGGCCAAGAAGGCGCGATGTTTTGCTTTCAGGCAGATTAGCCTGGTTCCTGTTAATGGGGGTGGGTAGGAGAGATTGTCTATTGTGGCTAACAGACAGCAACTTCGTTCTGGAAGCATTAAAATTAACGAGCCATTTCTTACCCCCAGTCCAGCACAGATTGGAGGTTATTCATTGTCGGATTTTTTCAACAGCTATTTTGCAACTTATTGACATGAGTGTTTCATCTTGTTTTTGACGTCTTTGTTCTTGTCTAGTACAGTTTTTATTGTTGTTGCGAACTTTTTTGTGTGTTTCGACGAGGTGGGGGGGGGGTGCAAACGACCATTATGCCCAAGTCTCTCCAGACATCTTCTACACCAACGGCTTCTCCGTCGGTATGGACGAAGTCAATGAAACGGAGGGACGCCAGCTATTACAATATGAGAGTGAAGTTGAAGGACTTCATTAACAGAACCGAGTTTCTTTCAATTCCAAAAGTCGTAGATGTTATTGCAACAAAGACCATCGCCCTGCTGACATCAGATGTCAAAACGCTTCAGTTTATCAGTGTCAGCAGGGAGACTATGGAGGAGGATCTAAAAAGCCTCAAAATCGTAGTAAAAATCCTGGCGCGTCGTTCAAGAATAATTTGGGACGTGTTACTGAATTCGGAGGAGGAAGCCAAATTGTTGGCAGTGTCCTGACCACAAACAGAATATATGAGCACCCGGCGGACACGTATTATCGTTCATGGTGTGCCAACAGATATTTCGTGCGACCACATGGGAGCGTATTTTGCAAAGTTCGGTGCAGTGGAAGAGGTGTCCGTCCCGTGTGGCCACCAAGTCGTGGGTGCCGACCGAAGATTTTTGTTCAAGTGACGCTAGACAGAAACAATTTTATTGTGATACCGGATATATTGACATGCAGCGGAAGGAAGCTATGTGTAGTCTTCGAAGGAAGACATCCATATTGCTGGACTTGTGGTAACGCAGGGCATTTGGCTAAGGGATACCCTACAAGGAATCCGGAAGCAGCACTAGCAACACCGGTAGTGAAAAAACCGACACTAACAAAGGAATCAGATGCTGCTAATTCAAATAAATGAACGGAGGTTGTGAGGAGGGGAAAGAAAGTAGTTCCCACCCTCCTCAGCAGGACACTCAACCAAGAAGGGATCATGAACCCGCAAAGAAACAACAGCAAAAGCAAGAACCGGCAAAAACAATGGTAAAAGAAACAAATATGGACACCGAGAAAATGCCTCCGCCTCGTTCCTCATCATTGAAAAGAGGGAGGGAGGATGAAGAGGAGGAGAAAAATAAGCAAAAAGGAAAAATAAGCAAACCGGAGCAGAGCAGAAAGGACCCTGGTTGCCGCCAAGGTTCAATCCGCTTCTGCTTCGCCTGCTAAAACTCAACAACCAGAAGTCTCCTGTTCGAATACCTTCAACTCCCTCCCCCAAAGCCTCTCAATATCTCCCCTCAAACCAGATCCTTCCCCAAATCAAACTCGAAAAAGAATAAACCATTTCTGATATATAAAACTGAAAAGGTCTGCCAGATTGACAGACAGGTCCTAGAAAGGGACCTCTCCTCTCAACGGAAGACACTGTTAAGGCCATTGTTTAAATTGTCCGCTGAGGGTGGGGGCAAATAAGTTGAAAACACAAATAACTTTTCCGACACCTCCAGAGTACTGACCCTGGTACGTAACACCGGAGGCAACCTGAGAGTATGGAACTTTATAGAGGGGACAATAGAAGCGTTCCCTAAAATTAAGATGCCCTAAATAGGGGCACCAAATTAAAAAAACTGTCAATGATGATCCTCCACCCCTCGTTATATAGGACAGCAAAACTTACATTCCCGACGGATGTCGGCGGCATTCACAGACGAACAAATTACGTCCAAGATAGGCACTGGTAGTCTGGGACAATCCGTTGGGCTTCTGACTACTGCAGACAGAGGTCGGAATGGCGGTCGAGACTTGGCTTCGGCGGAGATTGTCCATGAGGGGATGGCTGAGGCGTCTGTTACATACGTCTTTCCATTTACCTAGTTAATGTGAATGAATGTCGTTCCTAGCCTGTTCCCGGCGTTCTCTTTTGTTATGATCCAAGTCGAGATTCCCAACCTCCCCAGTTTGTTTTTGACCCCATTTTTCATCTTGACTGGGTCAGTCTTTGATTTTCCCGTTCCATTATTTCCTTTATCCCTCCCCTCTCCCTTAGCGAATGTGTTACTTAATTTCGCCGTGTGGCGGAATACAGCAGCTACTCTTGATTTTGTCGGGTGGACCGGTCCTACTATGTTTGTTTTGTCTGAATATTTTGTTATATTTTTGGTTTGTTTTGAGTTATTCTTCCCCTCGCCCACTCATTTTCATATCATTATATTTTTATATATATATTTTATACAAAATTATTGTATATAAATTTTTATCTCGTGGGTTTGTTACCCCGTTTTAGGTTCCCCTGTGTATATGTGATATTGTAAGATGAGGGACGAATTTTTGTGGTAAATGGAGAAATTGTTAAGAGTGGTTGGGACATATTTAGGGATCAGCTAGGTATAGGTCGTGGATCAGCTAGGTATAGGTCGTGGATCAGCTAGGTATAGGTCGTGGATCAGCTAGGTATAGGTCGTGGATTAGCTAGGTATAGGTCGTGGATTAGCTAGGTATAGGTCGTGGATCAGCTAGGTATAGGTCGTGGATCAGCTAGGTATAGGTCGTGGATCAGCTAGGTATAGGTCGTGGATCAGCTAGGTATAGGTCGTGGATCAGCTAGGTATAGGTCGTGGATTAGCTAGGTATAGGTCGTGGATCAGCTAGGTATAGGTCGTGGATCAGCTAGGTATAGGTCGTGGATCAGCTAGGTATAGGTCGTGGATCAGCTAGGTATAGGTCGTGGATTAGCTAGGTATAGGATAGTTGACAAAGACCACTCTCTACCCCTCCTTTCTGCCATGTAATACATTTTTGTATATTTTATATACAAAATAAATAAAAGGAGTAGAGCTGAGAAAGCGGAAACCATACTGTTTGTCAGAGAAGAAACTGTGGGCTGTGAGATGTTGAACCACTTCGGCATTGATAATAGCCTTGAACACTTTGCCAATATTCTGTAGGAGGCTGATAGGGCGATAAGTAGAGGGGAGTAAGTTTGGTCTTACTTTTTTGCTTTAAAATCTTTACTTAAACAACTAATTTTGTTCGTTTTGGGTGGATTATATTTAGTCTACATTTTTCAAATAAAACTAAAATTAAATTTCAAAGAAGTCAGTGAAATTTTTTAAAATTTGCTTTTTATTCATTTTTAGTTTTATAAATTTGTGGAAGTATCTCTGACTTTCCTGAAATTTCTCTCGCGATAAAATATTTTATCCTTTCCAAATTTGCCAACTTACAGGAAAAAACTTTTGCCTAAAACATTTGCCTAAAACATTTTCCTAAAACATCTGTAATAAAATATTTTATCCTTTCTAATTTACGGCTCTTAAAAAATAATAATTTATTCTCGCTATTTGCACTTGATTTGCGTGAAATATTCCAGTATTTCAGTATCTGTTATTCCAGTATTCCACTATTCCAGTATTCGGAATGTTGGTTTCCTTGTAAAATTATTTCAACTTTCATAATTTTGACCAATTTGTAAACTTTTTATGGTAAATTTTCGTTTCAGGTCCCAAAGTACTTTTAGTACTTCCTTTACTGAAATTTCCGCCTATTTACTTCCTGTAATGAAAGTAATACGCGTAGAAAAATATCGCGTATAACTTTCATTACAGGAAGTAAATAGGCGGAAATTTCAGTAAAATAAATAGACCGAAAATAGACCGAAATTTGTTGCCTACGCCGAAAGTCATTCAGCAGTTAATTACATGATTTCGTGAGAGTTACGGGAGACAAAATGAGCGAGATGTAGTTCGATTTTTTCTGGTCGTTCAGATCAAAAAAGGTAGGTTTCTTCAATAACTAATTGTTGATTTGAGTTCAGCATATACATTTGCACAGAAATAATGCTATCTTGGATAAATTTGAAGAGGGGAAAAAGCCTTCGGGAACAAAAACGAAAATTTACCCTTTTATTTGAGTTTGCTACAAATAAAAAAGACAATATCTTTACTTCATGTAATTGTTGTTTTCTCGTCAGATGGACATTGTTATAATGGATGCCATGAATGTCGCCAAAACCGTTCAGAAATATCTAAACTGTCAGCTCTATACAACCACATTTTCAGATCAATGGTTAAAATGGCTTTGCACAAATGAAACCTGTAGGATTCAGCAAGGACCATCCTTCTTCAAATCTTGTGTACAGCCGCTACACAATCGCAAACAAAGAACTGTACCAGATAATAGAAACCACATCACTTGAAAACATTCAACAGCATCAGCAACTAAAATGGATGGCACATGGAATTTGTAGTGAAGACGAAATAAAATAACTTTCTTTTCTTCACGATTTTCAAACTCACGATGTCATTCGATAAAAAAAAATCTACTTAATTATCATAGGACAATTTACTAATCTCAGCTTGACGACAATTTACCTATAGGTTTATTTTTAATAGTCAAATTTTGTGCACTTTTTGAAAATAGGCTTTCTTAAAACAGCCAGCTTTCTTAATGTTTATAAAACTCGCAGTCTGATTGACTAATTTATTTTTAAAAAGAAATATTTCTGCATGAGATGAGATTTTCCTGCCGAGGCGTCTTGAGCCACTCCTGTTAATGAATGAATGAATGAATGAATAAATAAATAAAGACCCGGCAAGTCAGTCGGCGCCAGATGAAGGAAAGCAGAGACAACACTTAATCAATGTCACAATTTGCGCTAATATCTTT
This sequence comes from Ascarosepion bandense, assembly GCA_037127315.1. Classification (NCBI taxonomy): domain Eukaryota; kingdom Metazoa; phylum Mollusca; class Cephalopoda; order Sepiida; family Sepiidae; genus Ascarosepion; species Ascarosepion bandense. The sequence continues at coordinate 7,782 of JBBBDQ010001776.1, forward strand.
AATAACATGATTTGCAAAGACTCTTTCCATTGTTGAAGCTAAGTACCTAACAATACATCTTTTCTATTGAATTCCATTGAAATATTTTAATGTGAAAAATAAACTCTTTCAATTTTCATTTTGGTAACCTTGTTTATATGGGATTCAGCATAAATATTTTGTGTGGAAACGAATTTTGAAAACTTAGTGTCTGATATTTTAATATGAACATTTGTTATGTTTATCAAATCTACAAACTTAAATCTAATTACTTGTGCCAGAAGTAAAATGGCAATTGCAACTGTAAATTTGTAAATAAATTCCTTATTTTTGTTAAATATGCACATGTTTCCTCGTCATTACACGATCGCCCCACTTCTTCAAACACAAAGAGAGTATAACGAAATAAAATCAAGACTAGAAAGACCCGTACAAATTTCACGGCTTTCCTATTTAAATTTTCTGATGACTCTTAGTCTTACTCTTAAAGTTAATGATTGAATAAATCCATGGCAAGTTGTACGGCAACAAAAATATCCGGCGAAATTCCCTCATCGCATCGTTTAATGTTTAATTCTTAGGTTAATGATTGAATAAGCCCATGACGAGTTCTACGGTAATAAAATATCCGAAATTCCTTCATTGCGTCGTTAAATATTTAATTCTTTGTTAATGATTGAATAAGCCCATGGTGAATTCTATGGCAATAAAATATCCGTCGAAATTCCTTCATCGCAATATTAAATATTTGATCTTAACAATTTTAACAAAAATATTGCAAATAGCAATCATAATGTGAATGCCGGTCCTTATTTTAAGTGGGTAGAAATGCAAATCTTTGAACTTGACAATGTCTTCTATTTCACTAAAACTGATTTTAAACACTTCTATCTCGCCTTGTTTATTTTTTTCTTTTAATTTTCTCACAAAAATCAAGTATTGTCTTTTCCCCTCTTTCTAAGCGATCAAAACGGAATATAGTCCATTATTGGCAGAAGACGTTAAAAAATTTTTTTTGTTTCTCAGCTTTTTCAGTTCGAATAATTTTAAACTTTGTGCCTCTACTCATTTTCGATATTTAACTTTTAAATTGAATTTTTAAAAACATGCGGGCGTGAAACGAACACTATACTTTGCCAGACTTACCGACCCACTAGTGTCGAAAGAAATCGTGCGATCGGTTGTCAAAGCCTGCGAAGCCTGCCAGTCAATAGATCCGGCGCCAGTTCATTGGAAAAAAGGAAAATTGAGCGTGAAAAACAACTGGAGTAGAATAGCAATGGGCATAACCCATTACAATGGCGAGCATTTTCTAACGCTCATTGATTGCGGTCCCTCCAGGTTTGCAATTTGGCGGACATTGCGTCGGCAAGATGCACATAGTGTCATTCACCAGTTGAGGTTGATTTTCTTTGAACGGGGCCCACCAACCGAAATATTAACTGACAATGACCCTGCCTTCACTTGCAGACACTTCAAGGATTTTGTGAACAGCTGGGGTGTGCAGTTGAGGTTCCAGTGCGCATATTCACCGGCTGGTAATGGAATTGTGGAACGCAGCCAAAGAAGCATTAAGATCATCGCAGGAAAGGTTGTTTCGCGATGGAGGCCGTTTATTGGTATAATGTCACGCCAAAGGACGATGTCTCACCTTCCACAGCACCGGCTGATGTGCTGCATAACTACCACGTCAGAGTAAAAGGCATTGAAGCCAAACCCCAACCAGAACCACGGATTATCGGAGGGGGATATGAAGAAGGTGACGTTGTTTGGGTTAAAACTCCGCACGGCAAATGCACAACCAAGTTCAGGACCGGGCGGGTAACCGAAATTGTCAGCTCGCAGACAGTGCCACGCCATGTCAAAGACCTGCGGCCATTTTCAGGATCATATGCATTGTCGGGCGATGAAACCGACACAGAAGAGAGTGAGCGGTTTATTTACTTGGGGTCAGGTCAACCAAGTGATGGCTTCGATAGTCCAACAGCGGACGCTGACGTGCATAACGAAACCTCAGATAACAGCCCGTCTGAGAACGAACCTTGTGTCGTGCCCCTCCGAAGGGGCACCCGCCAAAAGAGAACCGCTCCCGAATGCACTTTTTGTGATGAGATCAGGGGGGAGTGTGGTGGAGACTAACCTCGCCGAAGCAAGAGAAGGCGGTTTGTCTGCACGTGCGTTCGTAGACGTAATGGAACCGCGAGGCGAGCTCATGCAAGGCCGTTTTTCGAATGGCACGGCGCATGCGTCATTGGTGACAGCGAGGCTTTTCAGGAGCGAGAAATTACGAGACCAAAAATACATAAAGAGCCAACTTCTGTTTAGGAGGTAGTACGCTGTGAGATTCGTGAAGGCTACACCGGTGTTCGGGAGACAGCGGTTTGCTTATGGTGTTCCAGGTTCTACGAGAAGCAGCTGGGAGAACAAATCCAAGTGGTCATTAATTTGTCTACCAACTACACTCCGAGAAGACACAAATACCCACAGTTTTAATTTTAAAAATTGACTTCAATAACGTGTCAGCGACGTATATTTTATTTTTGCCAGATTTTTAAAACAAATGTGGCTACTGTTTAAATGTGTCGATCAATCAAAAAAATGGCGGTACGTTTAAATTTTTTTTTTAATCTGAAAAAATTTAGATTCCAATCAATATAATTTTGGTTTAAAATACGCCAGTGTATTTTGTTTACTGGAATTACTAAATTTAATCCGTTGGCTTTAAAGCTAATTTTAAAGCTTGAAGATAACTTATTCTTAAAATTTAAATTTAGGTATAGAAAAATAAGTGTAGGTACCTACCCCCAGATTAGAAACACTCGCTTTGGGGTCGAGTAAAAGACAATGACGAGATGTTGAGCGTATTCAACAACTGAATCCTTAGAGAAATTTCTGAATAAAGCCGTTCTTGGGGTTTCCGAAGAAGTTGCCATTGTAAGAACAGTCGTACAGGTCCGCCATAAAATCAATTAAAAGAAAAAAGTTTATCTAAATTAGAAATAGTGTAGTTTTAAATGCATTTTTGACTTTACTATTCGGAGCCATTTTCCTGAAAAATGGTCTCGTAATTAAAAAAAATTACATGATTTACATTCCCCCAACAACTATAATAATAAATAAAAGATGAGTTTCTAGAAGTTTCATGCAATTGAAGTGGGGATAACAGATGTAAAAAAACAAAAAACTTAGCTACGCAATTACATTATGCCTTTCAAACTCTGGTAAATATTTGGTGACCCGCTAAAAAAAAAAAATTAACCAAAAATTTCGAACGCGTCAGAAAGAACTAAAAAAACTGAAATAATTTTAAAATATTTTGATAACTTCCCATAATAAATAACCTAAACATTTTGATGGAAAAACTTCGTTTTCTATTAAGTTTGGGGCATTTTTGTTTTCTTCATACAATAGTAATTTTTTTTATCAATTTAGTAGAGGTAACTGATAAATCTTTCCTTGAAAAGATGTTTTAAGAAAAAGATCTTATAAATTTCAACCGACAACGGCACTGGCTGCTCGGTCAATAAAAGCCAGATGATTCCTTATAATGAAACTGTTAATTACTTTGCATTATCATTATTTTGTCAAGAGATACCGAAAAAAAAATGCAGAAAATTTTAAATTTTGTAGATATTTTATTATAAATTCCGAAATACTCGTTATCTTCCAAACATTTTAAAACCTTCAATCAGTTAAGTGCCATACGTGAAACACGCTTGGGTGATCATGTCTAGAAAGAGACATGACTAAGCAGAAGCTTATTCTTGCTATTGCTTTCTGCGGTAGACTGGTTGCCGACCAAGGCTATAGAACACAATCCGTCCTGTTATTTGAATCATAGGTAGAGGGCAAGTGATATATATTTAGTAATTAGTGGGGAATCAATTTATTACTTCATAACAATATAAAACCGAACCCCCACTTTATGCCCAGTAGAAGCCTTAATCATGTTTTCAAATATTATATTCAGTCAGTTAAGTGCCATACGTGATACACAGTTTGGGCGATGATGTCTCGAAAAAGACATGACTGACTGGGCAGAAGATTATCCCACTAGGTTGCCATTGCTTTATGCGGTAGACTGATTTGCCAGTTAAGGCTATAAATCCAATCTGTCCTGCCATTTAACTCATAGCTGAGAAGAGATAGATTATCATTACATTATCATATTAAGTATAATTCGTGGGTGATCAGTTTATTTTACAACAGATAAATGATCCCTCACTTTATGCCCAGTATAAGTTTTGATTTTCTCAACTATTCAGTCAGTTAAGTGCCACACGCGATACACGCTTAGGCCGATCATGTATCGAAAGAGAGATGAATGACTGGACAGATTATCCCTCAGTAGGTTGCCATTGTTTTCTGCGGTAGACTGGTTGCCAACCAAGGCTATAGAACCTAATCTGTCCGGTTATTTAACCCATAACTGGAGGGAAGAGACGGGTTAATATCTTTCCCAGAGGTATTTGTGTGTAAGTGAATGCAAGGAATTCGACTGGAATTCGAACTCGGCTCCCACAACTGTAAGCAGAAATACAAAATTCTAAATTGGTTGTCATCTCCTATATTCCCGTCAATATATTGACTTCAGTCCGGTCTTAAAAAACTCTTTCACTTGCAATATATATATATATATCAATCAATCCTCTGTAGTCTTCTTCCTACCCCCCATCATATTGTACCCATCTGTTAAAATAATCAGGATAACTACACCTTTCAAAAATGACTTTGTGTAGCTTCATATAACTCAAGTGTGGAACTTTTGACGGTTTTTCTTAGAAAAGGTTAGTTCAACGATTGTGCTAAAGTCGTTGAACTTTTACGCTTGAAGAAACCAATTAATCCGTTGATTTGAAAAAAAAAAAAGAGAAATCGGGTTGGTGTTCAAAAATTCAATAGCTGATGTTGTTGAACATAAGGATGGGTTATTGACGTTGACCTACAAAATTGTCAGTTGAAAGTTAAAACGAATTTTAATTATATTTTTTCAAGCACTTTACTTCACAAAGTGCTTGAAATTATTGGGCAAAATTTCTTCATCAAATTCAAAAACATTATTTCAGTAAATATTGATTTAGAAAATAAATTCACATTTTTTTAAACTTTAAAAATACATAAATTGTTGTTTCATGGTACCGTTTACACGTCGCTATTTTTTCTTTTTATATCATATCGCCCCAAGCAAGGCATTTTACTGCCACTGTTGTGCAGGGTGTTACATAGGAAATTTATGAGAGTGACAGGTTACAGACGGTGTCAGGAAGAGAGTATGTGAAGGAAGAGAATACTGATGAGTGAGGTGAACGGAGAAAAAAGCATGAGAGGATGTAAGTTAGTGAGACAGGAGATGACTATTGACTTTACATTTGAATTCTTGGAGATTTTAGCTGTCGGGAAAGCAAGTAAATGGAAGGGAATCCCACAGGCGGGAAGTGCAAGAAAAGAAGCTTCTGGAGTAGAATTTGCGTTTACATTTTATTGGTTTCACAGTAAAAGGGTGAGGCCTAGTTGCTAATCTTGTTGCTCGAGGAAATTTATATATAGGGTGGTAAATTCATCGAATAATGAAAATAGTGTAAAATACTACCTCATCTCAGAAATTCAGACAAATACGAAATTTAATAATTCAATTTTGTTTCGAAAATTCATGAAATTTCAAGACATTAAAATTTAATGTCTTGAAATTTCAATAGTGGTAGGTAACAGATATAAAAATAAATATTTATACCAATTTTCTAAAACTAATGATTTAAAAAATAATTTCATTTACTTGTACATAAGTCCGGTAAGTTTAATTAAAATCAGACAATTATTTGATTTTTGCAAGAGGTTCCAAATTAATGTGTTTTCACCGGGAAAGAAATGAGTTGCGTTACATTAGAAAAACTTTTGGTTACCCGCTGACTAAAAGACTAATTTTTATTTTTCTTCTTTTTTTAATAATGAAAGTTTAATTTAATTTTTCCTCTTAATAATTATTATTTTGACGGAAGAACTTGATTTTTGGATCATTTTTTTTTGTTTTGCTTCATGCCATGCTGCTTTCTCAGCAAAATAGTTGAGGTACCTGGGAAGTTTAAATTTCAAAGTAAATACCCCTAGATTTCACATTTCCAATTAAAAAAAACCCAACCCTTTCAGAACAAGAGCGCTCCTGACTCTTGACTATTTCTTTAGTCTTTTGCTATCAGCTTTACTTGATGACCCCTCTTTGCGATAAATGATTTTTTTTTTTTTTTTGTTAAACCTGTCAATCAAATTCAAACTTCCAGTTACACTTTTGTTTCAATTGCTTTTGACATGTCCTGTAAGTGCTAAATTCACTAAAATTTGAAACCTTTCCTTATTGGGCTCCCCACCTCCCAAATTCTGCTGTCCATAATGTCTACAGTTGGCATTTTTAATTATATTAGGATTATTGTCCTACTATTAAACCCATAGCTGGTGGAAAAAGAGCTGGATTCATGCCTTTTTCAATGTTATTTGCGTGCAAGTAGCCTGACCGGAATGGGAATTCGGCGGTGTCCGATTTTTGGTCCTGCTACTTTGTCCATAAAGAGAAGTAGCAATCGAAAATACAGTCTTTTAATCGAATACTTAAGACAACGCCAGTGGGAAATACCCAACTACTTTAGCCATTGGGGGATCTTCAACTCTTTCCTTAAATGATAGTGTAATAGACTAAAAAGCCAAACGAGTCAAAATTAATTTGGAAAATTTAGTGGCTCCAAATAAAACAGAAGTTTAAAAAACGATGACATTTGATTGTTACTTAAACTTGTTTTGTGCAAAGATAAACGGAGGATACAATAATAGGAAGATTGTGCTGCGTCAAATGCAAATAACTTTTCTTTGACTTTCACTATTTAATCCGAACTAATACTAATCTGAATTTATCTTAGGATGGTACAAAGCAAAACAGTGAAAATAAAGATTATGTTGCGCCAACTTTTCAAGTTGGAGTAGCTAACAGTAACTCTCTTCCAGCTTCTTGCTATTCTATAGACTATGATCTTCACGAATGTAAATGTGACGTCAATAGACGTTTTTGTCTTTTTCAACCCGTTCTTTTATTGTCCTTTTTCGATAACATTTTCCTTTTTTTCCCCACTGTCACCCCGAGCAGCTCAGTGGCTTTATCAATTTGGGGTGAAATTAAACATTTCCTGCTTTAATATTTTTGCTGTTGATTTTTCTTCTGATTTTATATTCCAAGTTGTATTGTTGACTCCCTAGACTTAAATGATATTTTGAAAGCAGAATCAAAAATGATGAGGAGGAAACTATTTAAATCAATAAGTGCAATCGTAATTAATACTTCGTTATTTGTCTCTGTCTTTAATAACATCTTAAATGGCAGCGCTGAATTTAATAAGCAACTTATAAGAATGCATATTTTTATTCGAAAGACGATCTGAATAATTCGTGTTTGTAGTTTGGTATTGAAATGTTTACGCGATCGCCGAAATCATTGTTGAGATTCTTGTCTTTGCTTCAGATTATTTGACTTTTACTCCAGTTTAGTCCGTGAAAAAAAGGGTGGGGGGGTCGGTTTTGTGATGGAGAGTTCATCGAACCTGGTTTAATCAGTGATAGTAATCAATGGATATTACGTTCAATGAATTGATATCTTCATAGAAACGGAATTTGGCATAGCATCCGTGAAAAAAGGTCGGATATGTTTCACAGTAAAAGGGTGGGACCTAGTTGCTAATCTTGTTGCTCGAGGAAATTTTTATATAGGGTGCTAAATTCTATGAACAAGAACCGTCTAACTTGATTATGCGCCCAAATTCCGAGGCTGCACCGAAGACGTTCTCCTATGAGAGAGCAGCTTGTCGAGTTCTTCTAAGTTTAACAGGTGAACAATTAAAAGTTGAGTGCATCTCTGTAACTATTGAACAATATATGCCTTATATAGGCTACACAACAACCACTCTTTCACGCAAACACAAATGACATTTATCCATAGAAAGTTATATCAGGCAGTACATTGATATGCACCACAAGAAGTACATTAACAAGCAGCGCTTTAGGAATAACTACAAATCTAGTGGCAAAAAGACATGAGATTATTGATGGCATTTACATCCAACATAAAAATCCAAGCGTCAACAAAAATAGTTTTCAATTCCACCTTCTACGCCCCCCACCCCCACACGGGGATCGTGTTAGCATCTGTCTATTAAAAAACTTTCAAAACTCCATTTCCACTGTTAAATAAGTGTAAGGTCGATGGTAGGAGAAAATTGTTTGATATATAGTACCTCTCTTATAGCAAGGTACCTTTTTGATTTTAATAGTATTTTTGTATTCTTAACCAAAATTGTTTTAATGGTTCTTGTAAGTAACGAGTTAATGTTTTTTTTATTGCACTATTATTATTAAATAAGTGGTAGTATGGTCATTATAGGTAATTGATTTATAACACGAAACAGTCTTGTACAAGGAATTGAAATTCATACTCTATATTAACCATCGCTAGTTTAGATCTGATAGGGTTGTTATTATTAGAAACAAGGTTTTCTGTCTTCCATTTTCTATAATATATGATAAATGTTAAATGTCTTTGAGGAATTACGGTAGAAATAAGGTGTTAAATTTTTGTATAGAAAATTCGCTTTGTTTATAATTAATATGCATTTGGCTGCAATAAAATGTGTTGATACTTTCTTGTATATTATTTTTAATGTCATGTGTTTTTTTTTATAAGAATAATTTTATTTCTTTATCAATGATGTAGTTGGGAAAATTATCGTTGGCTAGTGTTTGTTTGATGTGTTTTAGTTCGCTCGAAAATATTCTTTGGGAGAAGGAATTCTAATGTACTCTATTTAAGAAGTTCGTTATTATTGCTATTTTATGTTTCTGGCTATTGGCTATTATAATTAAGACAAGACTGGTGTTTCATTATATAGATAAGTGATAAATTCGTTGTGTTTTAGCCCCATATTGACGTCAAGGAGGGGAATCCATTTATCTCTATCTCGATGTGTAAAGTCAGAAACTTATTCGCCTGAAGAGAGTCAGCTTTGTACTCGAAACACTTGTAGGGACACAAATACCAATATAGACACTTCATGTATTATAAAAAAAAGATTAATAATAATAAATCTACACATTAAACTAAACGTTTACAGCCTCTTAAACTTATTAGACACATATACGTCTGTGTGTGTATATATATATATATATATATATATATATATATATATACACACACACCACATCATAGCACAAAAAGTCTTGCGTTTGATTTTATCCGATTCAATTGAAAAATATAACAACGCCTAAAAATCTAGTACTTCAAACACTTCTGATTTTTTTCACCATAATTTTTCACACTTATAATCACTTTGTATGAGTCGAAAGCTCCTACATCCTTCATTTCAAATATTTGGCGCATCTGCTACAATCAGGTTTGCAAAACATTACTCACCATTTAAAAAAGATTGACAAATTTAAGACATGCAATATCTACACTTTTTAATGCATGCTTATAAGAACTGCTACCTAATTAAACGTTATATATATATTTATTTATTTATTAAGGCAAGATGTGTGTGTGTGTGTGTCTTTATCTGCCTGTATGTCTGTATTTTTTTTTTCAGTCCTTTTATTTTAGTTTTTGCTTCGGCTTTGGTTCTAAGTAGGTATAATTGTAGTTCTTAGTGTCAGCCATGATACCATTTACTCAGAGGACTTATTTAGCCTTCAAAATTCAGTTTACAACGAAAAAAACTTATGATATCGATACCAGGAAATCAAAATTTGACCTACATCCATTCATTTTTCTTTCAGTCTACGGTTTCGCTTTAACTGGAAACAACGTTTGCTTTTTAGTCTTTCGTGCCAACGTCCAAAGAGTCTGAGTTCCAGGACCATGGATTAGTTTTAAACCTTTCATTACACCCGAGCAACGCCGGGCTACATTGCTAGTATATATATATATATATATGTACTATGCTAGTGCGCGCGTCTACGCATGTATTTCAATCATTACCTGAAAATTAAGTTGCGCAAAAACAGTGCCGTGCCACCGGTGAGAAAAAATGAAAATGTATTTTTTAACATATAATTTATAGCTCTTTCGTTTTGCATTTATTTTATTAACAACAGCACAAAATTCGTAAAATAATATATATATATATATATATATATATATATATACACACGCTCTCACAGCCTGACTGAGAGCTCTGGAAGAATGGTACTTTAAAAAACAGTAGTTACTTTAGTGCGCATCGCTCATTCAGTAATGAATTAGAACACTATAACTATTGGCGTATGATATATCATACACTAAAAGTCCGCTTCCTTCTGCCGACTGACACCATTTCGGTCGGGTTTCAATCCTAGGTTAAAAGTAATCGGATGTCTAATCGTATTGATGAGCTGTGATACAGCGAAACAGATCTTTCTGTGGATTATATATATATATATATATATATATACATATATATATAATACTCGTCTCGAGAACTATCGAACGAAGGAAAAAATGGTTGTAAAAAAAGAAAGAGCCTAGGGCATTTTCATGTCAAAAGTGTTCGGACCGAAATCGGCACGAAGCCCAAAGAAAAAAACCCGACACGAGTAACCATCTAACAGAAAGTGCTCAATACAAAGGTAGAGCAAACTAAATAGCACCTAATGAGCCAGACGAACCTACCTAGGTTTCTCCTAAACGGATCGTCAGGGAAGTTTCCCTGACGATCAGTTTAGATCCTATATATAATTTACCATGTTTATCGGTCACGCAAGTTAATCTTTTCTACTAATGCAAACAGAACATTACTTGACTCTAAGAGGCGAACATTTCTCATGTTACCATAACTACTGAATATCTCATTTGTAATGAATATTAGTAGGTTGCTAATTTATTACGATTTATTTCTTTAATTTTAGTCTTGGTTTTTTATATATTTTTTAGTTTCATGATTTTAAAAGCGAAATCCTTTCTTACATTTGATAACAGTTTACGATATCCATAAAAATCCCAAATTTCATTTGCAGAAAAAATAAAGAAATAATGCAATTGAAAAGATCCGTTAAATTTTCGTAGTTTTTGACGGTGCGACAGAAGTTGGTGTTACAAAGAAAAGAAAAAAATAACCAAAACAAAAAAAAAAGAGTAAAATAAAACGAAAAACTGTAAAGTTGTTTCTACTGGTTATTAATATTTTCTGTAATTAAGTATGAAACAAGGTCATTAATAAAGAGAGATCAGTCAATTAAGTACCTCACGTGATACACAAGTTGGCGATAATTTCTCTTTCGAAACAGACGATTTTCTCGCGATATGGTGCTGTTTCTTTCTGCAGTAGACTGGTCGCCAACCAAGGCTTTAGTCTGTCCTACTATTGAACCCATAGGTGGCGGAAAAAGTTGGATTCATGCCTTTTTCAATGTTATTTGCGTGCAAGTAACCTGACCGGAATGGGAATTCGGCGGTGTCCGATTTTTGGTCCTGCTACTTTGTCCATAAAGAGAAGTAGCAATCGAAAATACAGTCTTTTAATCGAATACTTACGGCAACGCCAGTGGGAAATACCCAACTACTTTAGCCATTCGGGAATCTTCAACTCTTTTCTTAATTGTGTATAGTGTAATAGACTAAAAAGCCAAAAGAGTCAAAACTGATTTGGAAGATTTAGCGGCTCCAAATAAAACAGAAGTTTAAAAAACGATGACATTTGATTGTTACTTAAATTTATGTTTTGTGCAAAGATTAACAGAAAATACAATAATAGGAAGATTGTGCTGCGTCAAATGCAAATAACTCAACTTTTAATATATAATACGAACTAATACTAATCTGAATTTATCTTAGGATATTTATCTTTTTTTTGTCGTCGATTGACAGATTTGCAAACAAAATTCATTCTCAGGCTTAAAAAAAAAATCTTGCAAATTTAAAAAAAATTCACACGCTATTTTAATTACCTAAAGAAAAATTGACTTGAAGATTTGTACAACTAAAAACTTTTCAATTTTTCATTAGTAGGTCTTCAAATTAGCTTAACCTAACCGCGAAAAAGGCTTTTTGTTTTTGAAGAATTTTAAAAATTATTACAATCAAAAAAAGAAAAAAATATAGTTTTTGAAAAAACAAACCATTATTCATCGAATTTTGTTTTCAGACTATGCATTTCAATAAAACTTATGTCATCAAAAAGCTTATCATTGCATTTTTTATTGTACTAATCGGGGCAGATTTTCGGAAAAACAGCTTGAAAATAAGTGATTTACATTCCCCAAGGAATGTTTAACTAAAACAAATTTTCCAAACAAAATTTAATAACACTATAATCGGACTATTTTTCAATTGTCGTCATCTTGGTTGCCAGTTTTGTTCGACGTTTACTTTTGACCGTAGACCGAATAATGGGGGAAAAAATAGTGTAAGATGCTACCTCATCTCAGAAATGCAGACAAATACGAAATTTAATAATTCAATTTTGTTTCGAAAATTCATGAAATTTCAAGACATTAAAATTTAATGTCTTGAAATTTCAATAGTGGTAGGTAACAGATATAAAAATAAATATTTATACCAATTTTCTAAAACTAATGATTTAAAAAATAATTTCATTTACTTGTACATAAGTCCGGTAAGTTTAATTAAAATCAGACAATTATTTGATTTTTGCAAGAAGGTTCCAAATTAATGTGTTTTCACCGGGAAAGAAATGAGTTGCGTTACATTAGAAAAACTTTTGGTTACCCGCTGACTAAAAGACTAATTTTTATTTTTCTTTTTTTTTCTTTTTTTTTTTTAATAATGAAAGTTTAATTTAATTTTTCCTCTTAATAATTATTATTTTGACGGAAGAACTTGATTTTTGGATCATTTTTTTTTGTTTTGCTTCATGCCATGCTGCTTTCTCAGCAAAATAGTTGAGGTACCTGGGAAGTTTAAATTTCAAAGTAAATACCCCTAGATTTCACATTTCCAATTAAAAAAACCCAACCCTTTCAGAACAAGAGCGCTCCTGACTCTTGACTATTTCTTTAGTCTTTTGCTATCAGCTTTACTTGATGACCCCTCTTTGCGATAAATGATTTTTTTTTTTTTTTGTTAAACCTGTCAATCAAATTCAAACTTCCAGTTACACTTTTGTTTCAATTGCTTTTGACATGTCCTGTAAGTGCTAAATTCACTAAAATTTGAAACCTTTCCTTATTGGGCTCCCCACCTCCCAAATTCTGCTGTCCATAATGTCTACAGTTGGCATTTTTAATTATATTAGGATTATTGTCCTACTATTAAACCCATAGCTGGTGGAAAAAGAGCTGGATTCATGCCTTTTTCAATGTTATTTGCGTGCAAGTAGCCTGACCGGAATGGGAATTCGGCGGTGTCCGATTTTTGGTCCTGCTACTTTGTCCATAAAGAGAAGTAGCAATCGAAAATACAGTCTTTTAATCGAATACTTAAGACAACGCCAGTGGGAAATACCCAACTACTTTAGCCATTGGGGGATCTTCAACTCTTTCCTTAAATGATAGTGTAATAGACTAAAAAGCCAAACGAGTCAAAATTAATTTGGAAAATTTAGTGGCTCCAAATAAAACAGAAGTTTAAAAAACGATGACATTTGATTGTTACTTAAACTTGTTTTGTGCAAAGATAAACGGAGGATACAATAATAGGAAGATTGTGCTGCGTCAAATGCAAATAACTTTTCTTTGACTTTCACTATTTAATCCGAACTAATACTAATCTGAATTTATCTTAGGATGGTACAAAGCAAAACAGTGAAAATAAAGATTATGTTGCGCCAACTTTTCAAGTTGGAGTAGCTAACAGTAACTCTCTTCCAGCTTCTTGCTATTCTATAGACTATGATCTTCACGAATGTAAATGTGACGTCAATAGACGTTTTTGTCTTTTTCAACCCGTTCTTTTATTGTCCTTTTTCGATAACATTTTCCTTTTTTTCCCCACTGTCACCCCGAGCAGCTCAGTGGCTTTATCAATTTGGGGTGAAATTAAACATTTCCTGCTTTAATATTTTTGCTGTTGATTTTTCTTCTGATTTTATATTCCAAGTTGTATTGTTGACTCCCTAGACTTAAATGATATTTTGAAAGCAGAATCAAAAATGATGAGGAGGAAACTATTTAAATCAATAAGTGCAATCGTAATTAATACTTCGTTATTTGTCTCTGTCTTTAATAACATCTTAAATGGCAGCGCTGAATTTAATAAGCAACTTATAAGAATGCATATTTTTATTCGAAAGACGATCTGAATAATTCGTGTTTGTAGTTTGGTATTGAAATGTTTACGCGATCGCCGAAATCATTGTTGAGATTCTTGTCTTTGCTTCAGATTATTTGACTTTTACTCCAGTTTAGTCCGTGAAAAAAAGGGTGGGGGGGTCGGTTTTGTGATGGAGAGTTCATCGAACCTGGTTTAATCAGTGATAGTAATCAATGGATATTACGTTCAATGAATTGATATCTTCATAGAAACGGAATTTGGCATAGCATCCGTGAAAAAAGGTCGGATATGTTTCACAGTAAAAGGGTGGGACCTAGTTGCTAATCTTGTTGCTCGAGGAAATTTTTATATAGGGTGCTAAATTCTATGAACAAGAACCGTCTAACTTGATTATGCGCCCAAATTCCGAGGCTGCACCGAAGACGTTCTCCTATGAGAGAGCAGCTTGTCGAGTTCTTCTAAGTTTAACAGGTGAACAATTAAAAGTTGAGTGCATCTCTGTAACTATTGAACAATATATGCCTTATATAGGCTACACAACAACCACTCTTTCACGCAAACACAAATGACATTTATCCATAGAAAGTTATATCAGGCAGTACATTGATATGCACCACAAGAAGTACATTAACAAGCAGCGCTTTAGGAATAACTACAAATCTAGTGGCAAAAAGACATGAGATTATTGATGGCATTTACATCCAACATAAAAATCCAAGCGTCAACAAAAATAGTTTTCAATTCCACCTTCTACGCCCCCCACCCCCACACGGGGATCGTGTTAGCATCTGTCTATTAAAAAACTTTCAAAACTCCATTTCCACTGTTAAATAAGTGTAAGGTCGATGGTAGGAGAAAATTGTTTGATATATAGTACCTCTCTTATAGCAAGGTACCTTTTTGATTTTAATAGTATTTTTGTATTCTTAACCAAAATTGTTTTAATGGTTCTTGTAAGTAACGAGTTAATGTTTTTTTTATTGCACTATTATTATTAAATAAGTGGTAGTATGGTCATTATAGGTAATTGATTTATAACACGAAACAGTCTTGTACAAGGAATTGAAATTCATACTCTATATTAACCATCGCTAGTTTAGATCTGATAGGGTTGTTATTATTAGAAACAAGGTTTTCTGTCTTCCATTTTCTATAATATATGATAAATGTTAAATGTCTTTGAGGAATTACGGTAGAAATAAGGTGTTAAATTTTTGTATAGAAAATTCGCTTTGTTTATAATTAATATGCATTTGGCTGCAATAAAATGTGTTGATACTTTCTTGTATATTATTTTTAATGTCATGTGTTTTTTTTTATAAGAATAATTTTATTTCTTTATCAATGATGTAGTTGGGAAAATTATCGTTGGCTAGTGTTTGTTTGATGTGTTTTAGTTCGCTCGAAAATATTCTTTGGGAGAAGGAATTCTAATGTACTCTATTTAAGAAGTTCGTTATTATTGCTATTTTATGTTTCTGGCTATTGGCTATTATAATTAAGACAAGACTGGTGTTTCATTATATAGATAAGTGATAAATTCGTTGTGTTTTAGCCCCATATTGACGTCAAGGAGGGGAATCCATTTATCTCTATCTCGATGTGTAAAGTCAGAAACTTATTCGCCTGAAGAGAGTCAGCTTTGTACTCGAAACACTTGTAGGGACACAAATACCAATATAGACACTTCATGTATTATAAAAAAAAGATTAATAATAATAAATCTACACATTAAACTAAACGTTTACAGCCTCTTAAACTTATTAGACACATATACGTCTGTGTGTGTATATATATATATATATATATATATATATATATACACACACACCACATCATAGCACAAAAAGTCTTGCGTTTGATTTTATCCGATTCAATTGAAAAATATAACAACGCCTAAAAATCTAGTACTTCAAACACTTCTGATTTTTTTCACCATAATTTTTCACACTTATAATCACTTTGTATGAGTCGAAAGCTCCTACATCCTTCATTTCAAATATTTGGCGCATCTGCTACAATCAGGTTTGCAAAACATTACTCACCATTTAAAAAAGATTGACAAATTTAAGACATGCAATATCTACACTTTTTAATGCATGCTTATAAGAACTGCTACCTAATTAAACGTTATATATATATTTATTTATTTATTAAGGCAAGATGTGTGTGTGTGTGTGTCTTTATCTGCCTGTATGTCTGTATTTTTTTTTTCAGTCCTTTTATTTTAGTTTTTGCTTCGGCTTTGGTTCTAAGTAGGTATAATTGTAGTTCTTAGTGTCAGCCATGATACCATTTACTCAGAGGACTTATTTAGCCTTCAAAATTCAGTTTACAACGAAAAAAACTTATGATATCGATACCAGGAAATCAAAATTTGACCTACATCCATTCATTTTTCTTTCAGTCTACGGTTTCGCTTTAACTGGAAACAACGTTTGCTTTTTAGTCTTTCGTGCCAACGTCCAAAGAGTCTGAGTTCCAGGACCATGGATTAGTTTTAAACCTTTCATTACACCCGAGCAACGCCGGGCTACATTGCTAGTATATATATATATATATATGTACTATGCTAGTGCGCGCGTCTACGCATGTATTTCAATCATTACCTGAAAATTAAGTTGCGCAAAAACAGTGCCGTGCCACCGGTGAGAAAAAATGAAAATGTATTTTTTAACATATAATTTATAGCTCTTTCGTTTTGCATTTATTTTATTAACAACAGCACAAAATTCGTAAAATAATATATATATATATATATATATATATATATATATACACACGCTCTCACAGCCTGACTGAGAGCTCTGGAAGAATGGTACTTTAAAAAACAGTAGTTACTTTAGTGCGCATCGCTCATTCAGTAATGAATTAGAACACTATAACTATTGGCGTATGATATATCATACACTAAAAGTCCGCTTCCTTCTGCCGACTGACACCATTTCGGTCGGGTTTCAATCCTAGGTTAAAAGTAATCGGATGTCTAATCGTATTGATGAGCTGTGATACAGCGAAACAGATCTTTCTGTGGATTATATATATATATATATATATATATACATATATATATAATACTCGTCTCGAGAACTATCGAACGAAGGAAAAAATGGTTGTAAAAAAAGAAAGAGCCTAGGGCATTTTCATGTCAAAAGTGTTCGGACCGAAATCGGCACGAAGCCCAAAGAAAAAAACCCGACACGAGTAACCATCTAACAGAAAGTGCTCAATACAAAGGTAGAGCAAACTAAATAGCACCTAATGAGCCAGACGAACCTACCTAGGTTTCTCCTAAACGGATCGTCAGGAAGTTTCCCTGACGATCAGTTTAGATCCTATATATAATTTACCATGTTTATCGGTCACGCAAGTTAATCTTTTCTACTAATGCAAACAGAACATTACTTGACTCTAAGAGGCGAACATTTCTCATGTTACCATAACTACTGAATATCTCATTTGTAATGAATATTAGTAGGTTGCTAATTTATTACGATTTATTTCTTTAATTTTAGTCTTGGTTTTTTATATATTTTTTAGTTTCATGATTTTAAAAGCGAAATCCTTTCTTACATTTGATAACAGTTTACGATATCCATAAAAATCCCAAATTTCATTTGCAGAAAAAATAAAGAAATAATGCAATTGAAAAGATCCGTTAAATTTTCGTAGTTTTTGACGGTGCGACAGAAGTTGGTGTTACAAAGAAAAGAAAAAAATAACCAAAACAAAAAAAAAAAGAGTAAAATAAAACGAAAAACTGTAAAGTTGTTTCTACTGGTTATTAATATTTTCTGTAATTAAGTATGAAACAAGGTCATTAATAAAGAGAGATCAGTCAATTAAGTACCTCACGTGATACACAAGTTGGCGATAATTTCTCTTTCGAAACAGACGATTTTCTCGCGATATGGTGCTGTTTCTTTCTGCAGTAGACTGGTCGCCAACCAAGGCTTTAGTCTGTCCTACTATTGAACCCATAGGTGGCGGAAAAAGTTGGATTCATGCCTTTTTCAATGTTATTTGCGTGCAAGTAACCTGACCGGAATGGGAATTCGGCGGTGTCCGATTTTTGGTCCTGCTACTTTGTCCATAAAGAGAAGTAGCAATCGAAAATACAGTCTTTTAATCGAATACTTACGGCAACGCCAGTGGGAAATACCCAACTACTTTAGCCATTCGGGAATCTTCAACTCTTTTCTTAATTGTGTATAGTGTAATAGACTAAAAAGCCAAAAGAGTCAAAACTGATTTGGAAGATTTAGCGGCTCCAAATAAAACAGAAGTTTAAAAAACGATGACATTTGATTGTTACTTAAATTTATGTTTTGTGCAAAGATTAACAGAAAATACAATAATAGGAAGATTGTGCTGCGTCAAATGCAAATAACTCAACTTTTAATATATAATACGAACTAATACTAATCTGAATTTATCTTAGGATATTTATCTTTTTTTTGTCGTCGATTGACAGATTTGCAAACAAAATTCATTCTCAGGCTTAAAAAAAAATCTTGCAAATTTAAAAAAATTCACACGCTATTTTAATTACCTAAAGAAAAATTGACTTGAAGATTTGTACAACTAAAAACTTTTCAATTTTTCATTAGTAGGTCTTCAAATTAGCTTAACCTAACCGCGAAAAAGGCTTTTTGTTTTTGAAGAATTTTAAAAATTATTACAATCAAAAAAAAGAAAAAAATATAGTTTTTGAAAAAACAAACCATTATTCATCGAATTTTGTTTTCAGACTATGCATTTCAATAAAACTTATGTCATCAAAAAGCTTATCATTGCATTTTTTATTGTACTAATCGGGGCAGATTTTCGGAAAAACAGCTTGAAAATAAGTGATTTACATTCCCCAAGGAATGTTTAACTAAAACAAATTTTCCAAACAAAATTTAATAACACTATAATCGGACTATTTTTCAATTGTCGTCATCTTGGTTGCCAGTTTTGTTCGACGTTTACTTTTGACCGTAGACCGAATAATGGGGGAAAAAATAGTGTAAGATGCTACCTCATCTCAGAAATGCAGACAAATACGAAATTTAATAATTCAATTTTGTTTCGAAAATTCATGAAATTTCAAGACATTAAAATTTAATGTCTTGAAATTTCAATAGTGGTAGGTAACAGATATAAAAATAAATATTTATACCAATTTTCTAAAACTAATGATTTAAAAAATAATTTCATTTACTTGTACATAAGTCCGGTAAGTTTAATTAAAATCAGACAATTATTTGATTTTTGCAAGAGGTTCCAAATTAATGTGTTTTCACCGGGAAAGAAATGAGTTGCGTTACATTAGAAAAACTTTTGGTTACCCGCTGACTAAAAGACTAATTTTTATTTTTCTTCTTTTTTTAATAATGAAAGTTTAATTTAATTTTTCCTCTTAATAATTATTATTTTGACGGAAGAACTTGATTTTTGGATCATTTTTTTTTGTTTTGCTTCATGCCATGCTGCTTTCTCAGCAAAATAGTTGAGGTACCTGGGAAGTTTAAATTTCAAAGTAAATACCCCTAGATTTCACATTTCCAATTAAAAAAACCCAACCCTTTCAGAATAAGAGCGCTCCTGACTCTTCACTATTTCTTTAGTCTTTTGCTATCAGCTTTACTTGATAATTTATGACCCCTCTTTGCGCTAAATGATTTTTTTTTTTTTGTCAAACCTGTCACATTCAAACTTCCTGTTACACTCCTCTGTTTCACTAATTGGAATTCGGCGGTGTCCAATTTTCGGTCCTGAGCCGTTCTCCATTAAGAGAGGTCAATCAGTTAAGTGCTACACGCTTGGTTGATCATTTATCAAAAGAGAGCCATGACTGACTGGGCTGAAGATTATCCCGCGGTAGGTTGCCCTTGTTTTTTGCAATCGACTGGATGTCAACCAAAGCTATAGAACCCAATCTGTCCCGTTATTTAACCCATGACTGGAAGGAATAGACGGATTAATACTTTTCGCAAGAGTATTTGCGCGTAAATGAAGGCAATGAATTCAGCTTGAATTCGAACTCGGCTCCCCGATTTCTCGTTCTGAGCTGATATTCAATGCCCCACAAAGAGGTAGCAATCGAAAATAGTCTTTTAATCGAAAGCTTACGACAACGCCAGTGGGAAATACCCAACTACTTTAGCCATTCGGGAATCTTCAACTCTTTCCTTAATTGTGTATAGTGTAATAGACTAAAAAGCCAAAAGAGTCAAAATTGATTTGGAAGATTTAGTGGCTCCAAATAAAGCAAGTTTAAAAAACGATGACATTTGATTGTTACTTAAATTTATTTGTTTTGTGCAAAGATAAACGGAGGATCCAATAAATGCAAATAACTTATCATAATTAATTTGCTTTTTGTCGTGATTGTTTGATCTCATTTCAAAATACAAACAAAAGTATTTGATTTTATTAAAACCCGAAAGAATATTACTTTCTGAAGTTTTATTTAAAGTTTTTATCAGATTTAGGTACTTCCACTTACATTCGATACCGAAGTTTTAAATTGTAATAAAAAATATTTTTTTTTCTTGAAGCTTTAATTGAAAGCTAAATGATTTAAATTTACTATTTCCAGTAAACAAAATGCTCTGGATTTCAAAGAGAAATTCTCAAATGTTTGAGAGTTTTCAAAGTTTGTTTTGGTTTTTTTTGTCGTCGATTGACAGATTTGCAAACAAAATTCATTTTCAGGCTTAAAAAAATCTTACAAATTTAAAGATTCACACGCTATTTTAATTAATTAAAGATTTGACTTGAAGATTTGTACAACTACAAACCTTTCAATTTTCCATTAGTAAAATTATAGGTCTTCAAATTAACCTAACCCCGAAAAAGGCTTTTTTGTTTTTGAAGGATTTTAAAAATATTTTTGAAATTTTAAAAGTTATTACAATCACAAAAAAGAAGAAAAAAGTACATTCATCGAATTTTTCTTCAGACTATATGCATTTCATTAAAAGCTTATCATTGCATTTTTATTTTAGTAATTGGGGCAGATTTTCGGAAAAAACAGCCTGAAAATAAGTGATTTACATTCCCCAAGTAGTCCTCTACGTTTAACTACAACAAATTTTCCAAACAAAGTTTAATCACACTGTTCAGTCTATTCAATTGTCCCCATCTTGGTTGCCATTTTTGTACGACGTTTACTTTTGACCGTAGACCGAATAATGGGGAAAAAAAAATAGTGTAAGATACTACCTCATCTCAGAAATGCAGACAAATACGAAATTTAATAATTAAATTTTGTTTCGAAAATTCTTGAAATTTTAAGAAATTAAAATTTAATTTCTTGAAGTTTTAATAGTGGGAGGTAACAGATATAAAAAGAAATATTTTTACCAATTTTCTAAAAATTATTTCAAAAATTTAATTTATTTGTACATATGTCCTGACAGTTTAATTAAAATCAGACAATTATTTGATTTTTGCAAGAATTTCCAAATTAATGTGTTTTCACCGGGAAAGAAATGAGTTGCGTTACATTAGAAAAACTTTTGGTTACCCGCTGACTAAAAGACTAATTTTTACTTTTTTTTTAAAATGAAAGTTTACTTTAATTTTTTTTTTTTTAATAATTATTATTTTGAGGGAAGAACTTTATTTTTGGATTATTTTTTTTTTTTTTGCTTCATGCCATGCTGTTTTCTCAGGGAAATAGTGGAGGTACCTAGAAAGTTTAAATTTCAAAGTAAATACCCCTAGATTTCACATTGCCAACAATAAAAAAAAACCCAACCCTTTCAGAACAAGAGCGATCCTGACTCTTCACTATTTAGTTTTTGCTATCAGATTTGCCTGACAATTTATGACCCCTCTTTGCGCTAAATGATTTTTTTTTTTTTTGTTAAACCTGTCAAATTCAACCTTCCAGTTACACTCCTCTGTTTCACTTTTTTTTTATAAGCGTTTCACCCCGAGCAAGGCATGTCACTGCCACTACTGTGCAGGGGGCTACGTAGAGTGGAGAAAGGCTGATTAAATATAGGAAATAACAGAGGGTAGGTGATAGGCGGGTGAGGATACCGAGAATGAGGGTTGGGTAGATGAGTGTTGTGAGAATAGTTGGGAGTTAGTGTGATAGGAGGTGTCTATTGACCCTACATTTAAACACCTGGAGGTTGTAACTGTCGGGAAAGTAGACTTGTGGAAGGGAGTTCCACAGGCGGGAAGCGCGAGAAAAGAAGCTGTTGGAGTAGAATTTACGGTTACATCTTATTTGTTTAACTGTAAAAGGGTGGGACCTAGTTGCTAATCTAGTATCTCGTGTAAATTCGTGCTTAGGCGGCACCAGTGATCTAAGCTCATCGGAGCAGAAGCCATGAAAGTACTTGTAGAAGAGGCACAGGGAAGCTACATCACGCCGGTGAGAGAGTGTGAGAGCGGCTGCAGCCGGTCTGCCAAGTCAGTATCAACCACGTTACAGATCCTCCTTTGTATTTTGTCAAGAAGCCCAAGGAGAGCAGCAGGGGCACCCGACCAGATATGGCAGCAATATTCAATACACGGGCGGATGGTAGATTTGTATATGTGCAGAATAGTTTCAGGTGGGAAAAATTTCCGGGCCCTGCACAGGGAGCCCACTTTCATAGCAGCAGATTTGGCAATGGATTCAATATAGTCATTCCATTTTAGGTCCGCCGAGAGTGTAAGTCCAAGGAGGCGTAGTATTTTACTCTCTGGGAGGCTAGCCTGTCCCATGCTAATGGGAGGTAGATGCGATTGTCTATGGTGGTTAGTTAACAGCTTTGTTTTGGAGGCATTGAAATTTACCAACCATTTCCTACCCCAGGTCACTACGGATTGGAGGTCCCTTTCAAGTGCGGCAGCGAGGTTCACTTTGTCGTCCAGACCTGGTTTCTGATCGATGCGGGAGTAGATTGTTGTGTCGTCGGCATACATGCCAACTTGGGATCTAATGGTGTCGGGGAGATCATTAATGTAGATCAGAAATAACGTGGGACCTAGGATAGAACCTTGAGGGACGCCCGCGTTCGTCTGGTAGTTTTGGGAGGCATGCCCATTTAATACCACCTTTAATGTGCGGTTAGAGAGGAAGGACTGGATGAGGTCAAACAGATGTCCAGTTATCCCATAGCTCCGCAGTTTGCACAAGAGGCCAGCATGCCAGACCCTGTCGAATGCTTTGGAGATATCCAAGGCAACGGTTCGGGCTTCACCATTCTTGTCGAGTGCCTGGTATATGTACTCGGTAATGGTCGTTAGCATATCAGCAGTAGACCTGGTGAAGCGAAACCCATACTGTTTGTCAGAGAGAAGCCCGTTGGTCATAAGGTGCTGAATCACCTCGGCGTTGATAATGGCTTCGAAAACTTTGCCAAAGATTGGAAGGAGACTAATAGGACGGTAATTGGCGGGGTCTGAGGGTTCGCCAGAATTCTTAAATATAGGTACTACGCAGGAGGACTTCCAACAGGCAGGAAAGCAGGAAGCAGATAGGCAGAGGTTATAGAGTTTAGAGAGGACAGAGGAGAGTTCTGGGGCACATTTCTTCAGTACTATGACTGGGATTCCGTCACCGCCGCTCGCTTTGTGTGGGTCAAGTTGCGCAATTATCTTGGCGACCAGCGAGGGTGAAATGTGGACGTTATTTAGTTGAGCCTTAGTTCTGGGTGGGAAGTCTGGTGTAGGTATTCCTAACGAGTCCAGTGTCGAATTGGTTGAGAATCTACGGGCAAAGCATTCAGCCTTGTCGGCTGGGGAGGTGAGAACTTCAAATTCATTGATTAGTGGGGGTATTGAAGTCTTGTTCCTGCTGAGCACGCTTTTGCAGAGACGCCAGTAATCTTTGGAGCCAAACTTAGAGGATGCTATGCGTTGCCTAATTCTGGTAGCAAACGCCCTCTTGGCTTCGTTCAGTACTTTTTTACACTTGTTCCGTGCTGAGGTGAAAAGGCGCCTGTTTTGGTTCGACGAGCAGCTTCGATAGAGCCGGAAGAAATGGTTCCGGTGGGCAATAGCGGCCGAGCAAGCGGGTGAGAACCAGGGGGACGAATTAGGTTTTAGTTGGAATTTTCTGGCAGGAATAAAAGCATCGATGCCAGCCTTAACCCAAGAGGAGACTTCGGAGGCACAGTCTTCGACAGGAAGATCAAAGACGTTGTTCCAGGGGACGTCGCAGAGGAAGTCCCTGAACGAGTCCCAGTCGGCTCTTTGGTAGCAGTATGATATTCTGCTGGTCTGGTTTTCTTGGGTAGAGTTAGTGCGGATTGATATGTTTACGGAGACTACGGCGTGGTCAGAGTTTCCAAGGGGGCAGAGTTGCCTAGTAGTGCAGGAGTCTGGGATGGAGGTAAAACAAAGGTCGAGTAAAGAGTCCCTTCCGTTAGGGTTTTTAGAGAAACGCGTGGGGAAGTCCACCACTTGCGTTAGAGCTTGGGCTATTGAAAAGTGCATGGTGCAGTTTTGACATGTCCTTAAGTGCTAAATTCACTAAAATTTGAAACCTTTCCTTATTGGGCTCCCCACCTCCCAAATTCTGCTGTTCAGAATGTCTACAATTGGCATTTTTATTTATATTAGGATTATTGTCCTATTAAACCCTTAGCTGGCGGAAAAGAGCTAGATTCATGGCATTTTCAATGTTATTTGCGTGCAAGTACCCTGACCGGAATGGGAATTCGGCGGTGTCCGATTTTTGGTCCTGAGCAATTCTCCATAAAGCGAAGTAGCAATCGAAAATACAGTCTTTTAATCGAATACTTACGACAACGCCAGTGGTAAATACCCAACTACTTTAGCCACTGGGGGATCTTCAACTCTTTCCTTAAATGATAGTGTAATAGACTAAAAAGCCAAACGAGTCAAAATTAATTTGGAAAGTTTAGCGGCTCCAAATAAAACAGAAGTTTAAAAAACGATGACATTTGATTGTTACTTAAACTTATGTTTTGCGCAAAGATAAACAGAGGATTCAATAATAGGAAGATTGTGTTGCGTCAAATGCAAATAACTTAACTTTTAATATATAATCCGAACTAATACTAATCTGAATTTATCTTAGGATGGTACAAAGCAAAATAATGAAAATAAAGATTATGTTGCGCCAACTTTTCAATTTGGAGTAGCTAACAGTAACTCTCTTCCAGCTTCTTTCTATTCTATAGACTATGATCTTCACGAATGTAAATGTGACGTCAATAGACGTTTTTGTCTTTTTCAACCCGTTCTTTTATTGTCCTTTTTCGATAACATTTTCTTTTTTTTCCCCCTGTCACCCCGAGCAGCTCAGTGGCTTTATCAATTTGGGGTGAAATTAAACATTTCCTGCTTTAAGATTTTTGCTGTTGATTTTTCTTCTGATTTTATATTCCGAGTTGTATTGTTGACTCCCTAGACTTAAATGATATTTTGAAAGCAGAATCAAAAATGATGAGGGAAACTATTTAAATCAATAAGTGCAATCGTAATTAATACTTCGTTATTTGTCTTTGTCTTTAATAACATCTTAAATGGCAGCGCTGAATTTAATAAGCAACTTATAAGAATGCATATTTTTATTCGAAAGTCGATCTGAATAATTCGTGTTTGTAGTTTGGTATTGAAATGTTTACGCGATCGCCGAAATCATTGTTGAGATTCTTGTCTTTGCTTCAGATTATTTGACTTTTACTCCAGTTTAGTCCGTGAAAAAAGGGTGGGGGTCGGTTTTGTGATGGAGAGTTCATCGAACCTGGTTTAATCAGTGATAGTAATCAATGGATATTACGTTCAATTAATTGATATCTTCATAGAAACGGAATTTGGCATAGCATCCGTGAAAAAAGGTCGGATAGGTTTCACAGTAAAAGGGTGGGACCTAGTTGCTAATCTTGTTGCTCGAGGAAATTTTTATATAGGGTGCTAAATTCATCGGAGCAGAAGCCGTGAAAGGATTTGTAGAAGAGACACAGGGAAGCCACACTGTGTCGGTGAGAAAGCGACTGTATCCTAGCTGCCAAGTCGGGATCGATCACATTACAGATTCTTCGTTGGATTTTGTCAAGGGCACCTAGCTGGATCGCAGGAGAACCCGACCAGATATTTGACAAAAAAAACTGATAATACTTGTGGTATTAGCTGTCAATTAACGAGAAAGAACAGAGCTTGAATGTACCTGTATGAACAGAATCCCACAGATGTAACCAGGATTAACGGAGGTTGACTCGAAGAAGCTGCCCGACAAACCACGAACTCATTGGACCTAATGAACAAGAACCGTCTAACTTGATTATGCGCCCAAATTCCGAGGCTGCACCGAAGACGTTCTCCTATGAGAGAGCAGCTTGTCGAGTTCTTCTAAGTTTAACAGGTGAACAATTAAAAGTTGAGTGCATCTCTGTAACTATTGAACAATATATGTCTTATATAGGCTACACAACAACCACTCTTTCACGCAAACACAAATGTCATTTATCCATAGAAAGTTATATCAGGCAGTACATTGATATGCACCACAAGAAGTACATTAACAAGCAGCGCTTTAGGAATAACACTACAAATCTAGTGGCAAAAAGACATGAGATTATTGATGGCATTTACATCCAACATAAAAATTCAAGCGTCAACAAAAATAGTTTTCAATTCCACCTTCTACGCCTCCCACCCCCACACGGGCATCGTGTTGGCATCTGTCTATTAAAAAACTTTCAAAACTCCATTTCCACTGTTAAATAGTGTAAGGTCGATGGTAGGAGAAAATTGTTTGATATATAGTACCTCTCTTATAGCAAGGTACCTTTTTGATTTTAATAGTATTTTTGTATTCTTAACCAAAATTGTTTTAATGGTTCTTGTAAGTAACGAGTTAATAAATGCTTTTTTTTATTGCACTATTATTATTAAATAAGTGGTAGTATGGCCATTATAGGTAATTGATTTATAACACGAAACAGTCTTGTACAAGGAATTGAAATTCATACTCTATATTAACCATCGCTAGTTTAGATCTGATAGGGTTGTTATTATTATTAGAAACAAGGTTTTCTGTCTTCCATTTTCTATAATATATGATAAATATTAAATGTCTTTGAGGAATTACGGTAGAAATAAGGTGTTAAATTTTTGTATAGAAAATTCGCTTTGTTTATAATTAATATGCATTTGGCTGCAATAAAATGTGTTGATACTTTCTTGTATATTATTTTTAATGTCATGTGTTTTTTTTTATAAGAATAATTTTATTTCTTTATCAATGATGTAGTTGGGCAAATTATCGTTGGCTAGTGTTTGTTTGATGTGTTTTAGTTCGCTCGAAAATATTCTTTGGGAGAAGGAATTCTAATGTGCTCTATTTAAGAAGTTCGTTATTATTGCTATTTTATGTTTCTGGGTATTGGCTATTATAATTAAGACAAGACTGGTGTTTCATTATATAGATAAGTGATAAATTCATTGTATTTTAGCCCCATATTGACGTCAAGGAGGGGAATCCATGTAAAGTCAGAAACTTATTCGCCTGAAGAGTCAATTTTGTACTCGAAACACGTGGAAGGACACAAATACAAATACAGACCCTTAATGTAGTATACAAAAGATAAATAATAATAAATCTACACATTAAACTAAATGTTTACAGCTTCTTATTACACACACACACACACACACACATATATATATATATACCACATCGTAGCACAAAAAGTCTTCTTGCGTTTGATTTTATCCGATTCAATTGAAAAATATAACAACGCCTAAAAATCTACTACTTCAAATACTTCTGATTTTTTCACCATATTTTTTCACACTGATAATCACTTTGTATGCGTCGAAAGCTCCTACATCCTTCATTTCCAAATATTTGGCGCATCTGCTATAATCATGTTTGCAAAAAATTACTCACCATTTGAAAGAAGATTGACAAATTTAATAGACATGCAATGTCTACACTTTTCAATACAACATGTTAATAAGAACTGCTACCTTTAGCGCGCATCGCTCATTCAGTAATGAATTAGAACACTATAACTATTGGCGTATGATATATCGTACACTAAAATTCCGCTTCCTTCTGCCGACTGACACCAATTCGGTCGGGTTTCAATCCTGGGTTAAAAGTAATCGGATGTCTAATCGTATTGATGAGCTGTGATACAGCGAAACAGATCTTTCTGCGGATTATATATATATGTATATATATATATATATATATATATATATATATATATATATATTATACTCGTCTCGAGAACTGTCGAACGAAGGAAAAAATGGTTGTAAAAAAAGAAAGAGCCTAGGGCATTTTCATGTCAAAAGTGTTCGGACCGAAATCTGCACGAAGCCCAAAGAAAAAACCCGACACGAGTAACCATCTAACAGAAAGTGCTCAATACAAAGGTAGAGCAAACTAAATAGCACCTAATGAGCCAGACGAACCTACCTAGGTTTCTCCTAAACGGATCGTCAGGGAAAACTTTCCCTGACCATCCGTTTAGATCCTATATATAATTTACCATGTTTATCGGTCACGCAAGTTAATCTTTTCTACTAATGCAAACAGAACATTACTTGACTCTAAGAGGCGAACATTTCTCATGTTACCATAACTACTGAATATCTCATTTGTAATGAATGTTAGTAGGTTGCTAATTTATTACGATTTATTTCTTTAATCTTAGTCTTGGTATTTTGCATATTTTTTACTTTTCATGATTTTAAAAACGAAATCCTTTCTTACATTTGATAACAGTTTCTGATATCCATAAAAATCCCAAATTTCATTTGCAGAAAAAATAAAGAAATAATGCAATTGAAAAGATCCGTTAAATTTTCGTAGTTTTTGACGGTGCGACAGAAGTTGGTGTTACAAAGAAAAGAAAAAAATAACCAAAACAAAAAAAAAAAACAGTAAAAGAAAACGAAAAACTGTAAAGTTGTTTCTACTGGTTATTAATATTTTCTGTAATTAAGTATGAAACAAGGTCATTAATAAAGAGAGATCAGTCAATTAAGTACCTCACGTGATACACAAGTTGGCGATAATTTCTCTTTCGAAACAGACGATTTTCTCGCGATATGGTGCTGTTCCTTTCTGCAGTAGACTGGTCGCCAACCAAGGCTTTAGTCTGTCCTACTATTGAACCCATAGGTGGCGGAAAAGTTGGATTCATGCCTTTTTCAATGTTATTTGCGTGCAAGTAACCTGACCGGAATGGGAATTCGGCGGTGTCCGATTTTTGGTTCCTGCTACTTTGTCCATAAAGAGAAGTAGCAATCGAAAATACAGTCTTTTAATTCGAATACTTACGGCAACGCCAGTGGGAAATACCCAACTACTTTAGCCATTCGGGAATCTTCAACTCTTTTCTTAATTGTGTATAGTGTAATAGACTAAAAAGCCAAAAGAGTCAAAATTGATTTGGAAGATTTAGCGGCTCCAAATAAAACAGAAGTTTAAAAAACGATGACATTTGATTGTTACTTAAATGTATGTTTTGTGCAAAGATTAACAGAAAATACAATAACAGGAAGATTGTGCTGCGTCAAATGCAAATAACTTATAATTAATTTGCTTTTTGTCGTGATTGTTTGATCTCATTTCAAAATAAAAACAAAAGTATTTGATTTTATGTAAAACCCGAAAGAATATTACTTTCTGAAGTTTTATTTAAAGTTTTTATCAGATTTAGGTACTTCCACTTACATTCGATACCGAAGTTTTAAATTGAATTAAAAATAAAATTTCTTGAAGCTTTAATTGAAAGCTAAGTGATTTAAATTTACTATTTCCAGTAAACAAAATGCTCTGGATTTCAAACAGAAAATCTCAAATCTTTCAGAGTTTTCAAAGTTTGTTTTTGTTTTTTTTGTCGTCGATTGACAGATTTGCAAACAAAATTCATTCTCAGGCTTAAAAAAAAATCTTGCAAATTTAAAAAAATTCACACGCTATTTTAATTACCTAAAGAAAAATTGGCTTGAAGATTTGTACAACTAAAAACTTTTCAATTTTCCATTAGTAGGTCTTCAAATTAGCTTAACCTAACCGCGAAAAAGGCTTTTTGCTTTTGAAGAATTTTAAAAATTATTACAATCAAAAAAAGAAAACAATATAGTTTTTGAAAAAACAAACCATTATTCATCGAATTTTGTTTTCAGACTATGCATTTCAATAAAACTTATGTCATCAAAAAGCTTATCATTGCATTTTTTATTGTACTAATCGGGGCAGATTTTCGGAAAAACAGCTTAAAAATAAGTGATTTACATTCCCCAAGGAATGTTTAACTAAAACAAATTTTCCAAACAAAATTTAATAACACTATTCGGACTATTTTTCAATTGTCCTCATCTTGGTTGCCAGTTTTGTTCGACGTTTACTTTTGACCGTAGACCGAATAATGGGGGAAAAAATAGTGTAAGATGCTACCTCATCTCAGAAATGCAGACAAATACGAAATTTAATAATTCAATTTTGTTTCGAAAATTCATGAAATTTCAAGACATTAAAATTTAATGTCTTGAAATTTCAATAGTGGTAGGTAACAGATATAAAAATAAATATTTATACCAATTTTCTAAAACTAATGATTTAAAAAATAATTTCATTTACTTGTACATAAGTCCGGTAAGTTTAATTAAAATCAGACAATTATTTGATTTTTGCAAGAGGTTCCAAATTAATGTGTTTTCACCGGGAAAGAAATGAGTTGCGTTACATTAGAAAAACTTTTCTTGGGTAACCGCTGACTAAAAGACTAATTTTTTTTTCTTTTAAATCATGAAAGTTTTACTTTAATTTTTCCTCTTAATAATCATTATTTTGACGGAAGAACTTTATTTTTGGATCAATTTTTTTGTTTGTTTGTTTGTTTTGCTTCATGACCTGCTGCTTTCTCAGCAAAATAGTTGAGGTACCTGGGAAGTTTAAATTTCAAAGTAAATACCCCTAGATTTCACATTTCCAATTAAAAAAACCCAACCCTTTCAGAACAAGAGCGACCCTGACTCTTGACTATTTCTTTAGTCTTTTGCTATCAGCTTTACTTGATGACCCCTCTTTGCGCTAAATGATTTTTTTTTTTTGTTCAAACCTGTCACATTCAAACTTCCTGTTACACTCCTCTGTTTCACTAATTGGAATTCGGCGGTGTCCGATTTTCGGTCCTGAGCCGTTCTCCATTAAGAGAGGTCAATCAGTTAAGTGCTACACGCTTGGTTGATCATTTATCAAAAGAGAGCCATGACTGACTGGGCAGAAAATTATCCCGCGGTAGGTTGCCATTGTTTTTTGCAATCGACTGGATGTCAACCAAAGCTATAGAACCCAATCTCTCCCGTTATTTAACGCCCATGACTGGAAGGACTAGACGGATTAATACTTTTCGGAAGAGTATTTGACTTTTCGCAAGAGTATTTGCGCGTAAATGAAGGCAATGAATTCAGCTTGGAATTCGAACTCGGCTCCCCGATGTCTCGTTCCGAGCTGATATTCAATGCCCCACAAAGAGGTAGCAATCGAAAATAGTCTTTTAATCGAAAGCTTACGTCAACGCCAGTGGGAAATACCCAACTACTTTAGCCATTCGGGAATCTTCAACTCTTTCCTTAAATGATAGTCTATTACACTAAGAAGCTAAACGAGTCAAAATTGATTTGGAAAATTTAGTGGCTCCAAATAAAACAGAAATTTTAAAAACCATGACATTTGATTGTTACTTAAACTTGTTTTGTGCAAAGATAAACCGAGGATACAATAATAGGAAGATTGTGCTCCGTCGAATGCAAATAACTTAACTTTTACTATATAATACGAACTAATACTAATCTGAATCTTTCTTAGGATGGTACAAAGCAAAATAATGAAAATGAGGAAGATTATGATACGCCAACTTTTCAAGTTGGAGTAGCTAACAGTAACTCTCTTCCAGCTTTTTTTTGTCTTTTTCAAGCCGTTCTTTTATTGTCCTTTTTCGATAACATTTTCTTTTTTTTTCCCCCCTGTCACCCCGAGCAGCTCAGTGGCTTTATCAATTTGGGGTGAAATTAAACATTTCCTGCTTTAAGATTTTTGCTGTTGATTTTTCTTCTGATTTTATATTCCGAGTTGTATTGTTGACTCCCTAGACTTAAATGATATTTTGAAAGCAGAATCAAAAAAATGATGAGGAGGAAACTATTTAAATCAATAAGTGCAATCGTAATTAATACTTCGTTATTTGTCTCTGTCTTTAATAACATCTTAAATGGCAGCGCTGAATTTAATAAGCAACTTATAAGAATGCATATTTTTATTCGAAAGTCGATCTGAATAATTCGTGTTTGTAGTTTGGTATTGAAATGTTTACGCGATCGCCGAAATCATTGTTGAGATTCTTGTCTTTGCTTCAGATTATTTGACTTTTACTCCAGTTTAGTCCGTGAAAAAAGGGTGGGGGGGTCGGTTTTGTGATGGAGAGTTCATCGAACCTGGTTTAATCAGTGATAGTAATCAATGGATATTACGTTCAATTAATTGATATCTTCATAGAAACGGAATTTGGCATAGCATCCGTGAAAAAAGGTTCGGATAGGTTTCACAGTAAAAGGGTGGGACCTAGTTGCTAATCTTGTTGCTCGAGGAAATTTTTATATATAGGGTGCTAAATTCATCGGAGCAGAAGCCGTGAAAGGATTTGTAGAAGAGACACAGGGAAGCCACACTGTCGGTGAGAAAGCGACTGTATCCTAGCTGCCAAGTAGGGATCGATCACATTACAGATTCTCCGTTGGATTTTGTCAAGGACACCTAGGTGGATAGCAGGAGCACCCGACCAGATATTTGACAAAAAAAAAAACTGATAATACTTGTGGTATTAGCTGTCAATTAACGAGAAAGAACAGAGCTTGAATGTACCTGTATGAACAGAATCCCACAGATGTAACCAGGATTAACGGAGGTTGACTCGAAGAAGCTGCCCAACAAACCACGAACTCATTGGACCTAATGAACAAGAACCGTCTAACTTGATTATGCGCCCAAATTCCGAGGCTGCACCGAAGACGTTCTCCTATGAGAGAGCAGCTTGTCGAGTTCTTCTAAGTTTAACAGGTGAACAATTAAAAGTTGAGTGCATCTCTGTAACTATTGAACAATATATGTCTTATATAGGCTACACAACAACCACTCTTTCACGCAAACACAAATGTCATTTATCCATAGAAAGTTATATCAGGCAGTACATTGATATGCACCACAAGAAGTACATTAACAAGCAGCGCTTTAGGAATAACACTACAAATCTAGTGGCAAAAAGACATGAGATTATTGATGGCATTTACATCCAACATAAAAATTCAAGCGTCAACAGAAATAGTTTTCAATTCCACCTTGACCCCCCCACACACACACACACACACGGGCATCGTGTTAGCATCTGTCTATTAAAAAACTTTCAAAACTCCATTTCCACTGTTAAATAGTGTAAGGTCGATGGTAGGAGAAAATTGTTTGATATATAGTACCACTCTTATAGCGAAGGTACCTTTTTTGATTTTAAATACTATTTTTGTATTCTTAACCAAAATTGTTTTAATGGTTCTTGTAAGTAACGAGTTAATAAATGCTTTTTTTTTTATTGCACTATTAATTATTAAATAAGTGGTAGTATGGTCATTATAGGTAATTGATTTATAACACGAAACAGTCTTGTACAAGGAATTGAAATTCATACTCTATATTAACCATCGCTAGTTTAGATCTGATAGGGTTGTTATTATTAGAAACAAGGTTTTCTGTCTTCCATTTTCTATAATATATGATAAATGTTAAATGTCTTTGAGGAATTACGGTAGAAATAAGGTGTTAAATTTTTGTATAGAAAATTCGCTTTGTTTATAATTAATATGCATTTGGCTGCAATAAAATGTGTTGATACTTTCTTGTATATTATTTTTAATGTCATGTGTTTTTTTTTATAAGAATAATTTTATTTCTTTATCAATGATGTAGTTGGGCAAATTATCGTTGGCTAGTGTTTGTTTGATGTGTTTTAGTTCGCTCGAAAATATTCTTTGGGAGAAGGAATTCTAATGTGCTCTATTTAAGAAGTTCGTCATTATTGCTATTTTATGTTTCTGGCTATTGGCTATTATAATTAAGACAAGACTGGTGTTTCATTATATAGATAAGTGATAAATTCGTTGTATTTTAGCCCCATATTGATGTCAAGGAACGGAATCCATTTGTCTCTCTCTCTCTCGATATGTAAAGTCAGAAACTTATTCGCCTGAAGAGTCAATTTTGTACTCGAAACACGTGTAAGGACACAAATACCAATATAGACACTTCATGTATTATAAAAAAAAGATTAATAATAATAAATCTACACATTAAACTAAACGTTTATAGCCTCTTAAACTTATTAGACACATATACGTCTGAGTGTGTATATATATATATATATATATATATATATATATATATACACACACACACACCACATCATAGCACAAAAAGTCTTGCGTTTGATTTTATCCGATTCAATTGAAAAATATAGCAACGCTTAAAAATCTAGTACTTCAAACACTTCTGATTTTTTTCACCATAATTTTTCACACTTATAATCACTTTGTATGAGTCGAAAGCTCCTACATCCTTCATTTCAAATATTTGGCGCATCTGCTACAATCAGGTTTGCAAAACATTACTCACCATTTAAAAAAGATTGACAAATTTAAGACATGCAATATCTACACTTTTTAATGCATGCTTATAAGAACTGCTACCTAATTAAACGTTATATATATATTTATTTATTTATTAAGGCAAGATGTGTGTGTGTGTGTGTCTTTATCTGCCTGTATGTCTGTATTTTTTTTTTCAGTCCTTTTATTTTAGTTTTTGCTTCGGCTTTGGTTCTAAGTAGGTATAATTGTAGTTCTTAGTGTCAGCCATGATACCATTTACTCAGAGGACTTATTTAGCCTTCAAAATTCAGTTTACAACGAAAAAAACTTATGATATCGATACCAGGAAATCAAAATTTGACCTACATCCATTCATTTTTCTTTCAGTCTACGGTTTCGCTTTAACTGGAAACAACGTTTGCTTTTTAGTCTTTCGTGCCAACGTCCAAAGAGTCTGAGTTCCAGGACCATGGATTAGTTTTAAACCTTTCATTACACCCGAGCAACGCCGGGCTACATTGCTAGTATATATATATATATATATGTACTATGCTAGTGCGCGCGTCTACGCATGTATTTCAATCATTACCTGAAAATTAAGTTGCGCAAAAACAGTGCCGTGCCACCGGTGAGAAAAAATGAAAATGTATTTTTTAACATATAATTTATAGCTCTTTCGTTTTGCATTTATTTTATTAACAACAGCACAAAATTCGTAAAATAATATATATATATATATATATATATATATATACACACGCTCTCACAGCCTGACTGAGAGCTCTGGAAGAATGGTACTTTAAAAAACAGTAGTTACTTTAGTGCGCATCGCTCATTCAGTAATGAATTAGAACACTATAACTATTGGCGTATGATATATCATACACTAAAAGTCCGCTTCCTTCTGCCGACTGACACCAATTTCGGTCGGGTTTCAATCCTAGGTTAAAAGTAATCGGATGTCTAATCGTATTGATGAGCTGTGATACAGCGAAACAGATCTTTCTGTGGATTATATATATATATATATATATATATACATATATATATAATACTCGTCTCGAGAACTATCGAACGAAGGAAAAAATGGTTGTAAAAAAAGAAAGAGCCTAGGGCATTTTCATGTCAAAAGTGTTCGGACCGAAATCGGCACGAAGCCCAAAGAAAAAAACCCGAC
The DNA here is from genome assembly GCA_037127315.1 of Ascarosepion bandense. NCBI lineage: Eukaryota > Metazoa > Mollusca > Cephalopoda > Sepiida > Sepiidae > Ascarosepion > Ascarosepion bandense. The sequence goes on from JBBBDQ010001776.1 coordinate 43,787, forward strand.
ACGAGTAACCATCTAACAGAAAGTGCTCAATACAAAGGTAGAGCAAACTAAATAGCACCTAATGAGCCAGACGAACCTACCTAGGTTTCTCCTAAACGGATCGTCAGGGAAGTTTCCCTGACCATCCGTTTAGATCCTATATATAATTTACTATGTTTATCGGTCACGCAAGTTAATCTTTTCTACTAATGCAAACAGAACATTACTTGACACTAAGAGGCGAACATTTCTCATGTTACCATAACAACTGAATATCTCATTTGTAATGAACGTTAGTAGGTTGCTAATTTATTACGATTTATTTCTTTAATTTTAGTCTTGTTTTTTTGTATATTTTTTGCTTTTCATGATTTTAAAAGCGAAATCCTTTCTTACATTTGATAACATTTACGATATCCATAAAAATCCCAAATTTCATTTGCAGAAAAAATAAAGAAATAATGCAATTGAAAAGATCCGTTAAATTTTCGTAGTTTTTGACGGTGCGACAGAAGTTGGTGTTACAAAGAAAAGAAAAAAATAACCAAAACAAAAACACAGTAAAATAAAACGAAAAACTGTAAAGTTGTTTCTACTGGTTATTAATATTTTCTGTAATTAAGTAGGAAACAAGGTCATTAATGAAGAGAGATTAGTCAGTTAAGTACCTCACGTGATACACAAGTTGGCGATAATTTCTCTTTCGAAACAGACGATTTTCTCGCGATATGGTGCTGTTTCTTTCTGCAGTAGACTGGTTGCCAACCAAGCCTTTAGTCTGTCCTACTGTTGAACCCATAGGTGGCGGAAAAAGTTGGATTCATGCCTTTTTCAATGTTATTTGCGTGCAAGTAACCTGACTGGAATTGAAATTCGGCGGTGTCCGATTTTTGGTTCTGCTACTTTGTCCATAAAGAGAAGTAGCAATCGAAAATAGTCTTTTAATTCGAATACTTACGGCATCGCCAGTGGGAAATACCCAACTACTTTAGCCATTGGGGAATCTTCAACTCTTTTCTTCATTGTGTATAGTGTCATAGACTAAAAAGCCAAAAGAGTCAAAACTGATTTGGAAGATTTAGTGGCTCCAAATAAAACAGAAGTTTAAAAAACGATGACATTTGATTGTTACTTAAACTTATGTTTTGTGCAAAGATAAACAGAAAATACAATAATAGGAAGATTGTGCTGCGTCAAATGCAAATAACTTAACTTTTAATATATAATACGAACTAATACTAATCTGAATTTATCTTGGGATATTTATCTTATTTTTGTCGTCGATTGACAGATTTGCAAACAAAATTCATTCTCAGGCTTAAAAAAAATCTTGCAAATTAAAAAAAATTCACACGCTATTTTAATTACTTAAAGAAAAATTGGCTTGAAGATTTGTACAACAAAAAACTTTTCAATTTTCCATTAGTAGGTCTTCAAATTAGCTTAACCTAACCGCGAAAAAGGCTTTTTGTTTTTGAAGAATTTTAAAAATTATTACCATCAAAAAAAGAAAAAATATAATTCTTGAAAAAAACAAACCATTATTCATCGAATTTTGTCTTCAGACTATGCATTTCAATAAAACTTATGTCATCAAAAAGCTTATCATTGCATCTTTTATTGTACTAATCGGGGCAGATTTTCGGAAAAAACAGCTTGAAAATAAGTGATTTACATTCCCCAAGGAATGTACGACGTTTACTTTTGGCCGTTGACCGAATGTAAAAAAAATAGTGTAAGATACTACCTCATCTCAGAAATGCAGACAAATACGAAATTTAATAATTCAATTTTGTTTCGAAAATTCATGAAATTTCAAGACATTAAAATTTAATGTCTTGAAATTTCAATAGTTGTAGGTAACAGATATAAAAAGAAATATTTATACCAATTTTCTAAAACTAATGATTTAAAAAATAATTCCATTTACTTCTACATAAGTCCGGTAAGTTTAATTAAAATCAGACAATTATTTGATTTTTGCAAGAGGTTCCAAATTAATGTGTTTTCACCGGGAAAGAAATGAGTTGCGTTACATTAGAAAAACTTTTGTTCCCCGCTGACTAAAAGACTAATTTTTTTTTTCTTTTAAATCATGAAAGTTTACTTTAATTTTTCCTCTTTATAATCAGTATTTTGACGGAAAAAAACTTTATTTTTGGATCAACTACTTTAGCCATTGGGGGATCTTCAACTCTTTTCTTCATTGTGTATAGTGGCATAGACTATAAAGCCAAAAGAGTCAAAACTGATTTGGAAAATTTAGTTGCTCCAAATAAAACAGAAGTTTAAAAAACGATGACATTTGATTGTTACTTAAACTTGTTTTGTGCAAAGATAAACCGAGGATACAATAATAGGAAGATTGTGCTGCGTCAAATGCAAATAACTTTTCTTTGACTTTCACTATTTAATCCGAACTAATACTAATCTGAATTTATCTTAGGATGGTACAAAGCAAAACAATGAAAATAAAGATTATGTTGCGCCAACTTTTCAAGTTGGAGTAGCTAACAGTAACTCTCTTCCAGCTTCTTTCTATTCTGTAGACTATGATCTTCACAAATGTAAATGTGACGTCAATAGACATTTTTGTCTTTTTCAACCTGTTCTTTTGTCCTTTTTCGATAACATTTTCTTTTTTTTCCCCCCTGTCACCCCGAGCAGCTCAGTGGCTTTATCAATTTGGGGTGAAATTAAACATTTCCTGCTTTAATATTTTTGCTGTTGATTTTTCTTCTGATTTTATATTCCAAGTTGTATTGTTGACTCCCTAGACTTAAATGATATTTTGAAAGCAGAATCAAAAATGATGAGGAGGAAACTATTTAAATCAATAAGTGCAATCGTAATTAATACTTCGTTATTTGTCTCTGTCTTTAATAACATCTTAAATGGCAGCGCTGAATTTAATAAGCAACTTATAAGAATGCATAAAGGAAATAAAACGTTCGAAGAAATAAATAAAAAAATAAAAAAAATAGCGATAAGAAAATAAACATAAATAAAATTAAAATTCTTTCTGGTTTAACTAACATTATATTTTATAATTTCTTTGATTCAGTATTTATTTATCGTCATTGTTGTTCTTTGGACCTGAAGATTTTGTTTGTAATTCATTAGTGAAATGCACACAGATTTTCAAAACAGACCTGTGCAGGAGGAATTTAAGTGGAAAAATCGTTGTACTGGGGTAACACGAGGAATTGTTACAACTCGAGACCAACAGTCTTGTCATGGTTGTCGCTCTGACGAACTCCAGGGCACTTGCTTGATGACACCGCCCTCCCCACCCCAGAGTGGCCGCTGTTGCATGCAAACGTATTTGGCGCCACAGGTGAGCGTTGAGAACCAACACGGACGAACTTTGCCCAAAGGAGTACGACTGTCCGGCCGCCAGAGTTATTTAGCATTGGGCCATTTGCATAAATAAAGTTTCACAAATAGATAAAATTTAAAAAATCATGTTTTTAATAATTTCACAATGAAAATTTTTTAAAATCTCCTCCAATTAAAATGTTTGAAAAGCTGTTTTTTAATTAAATACATTATTTTAATTACATTTTTTGGGGCAGTATCACAATTAATTTTTTTGTCGGGATTGTTTAATCTCATTTCAAAATAAAAACAAAAGTATTTGCTTTTATGTAAAACCCGAAAGAATAGTACTTTCTGAAGTTTTTAACAGATTTAGGTACTTCCCCTAATATTCGATACCTAAGTTTTAAATTTAATTAAAAAAAAGTTTTCTTGAAGTTTTGATTGAAATTTTTTTTGTCGTCGATTGACAGATTTGCAAACAAAAATTAAAATATACATCAGTGACATATTTTTAGAAAATAAAAATACCAAAAATAGCATCTTTAAAAAAAAAATTTTCACGCTGTTTTAATTACTTAAAAAAAAAATTGGCTTGAAAATAAGTGATTTACATTCTCCAAGGAGTCCTGCGTTTAGCTAAAACAAATTTTCCAAACAAAATTTAATAACACTATTCGGACTATTTTTCAATTGTCCTCATCTTGGTTGCCATTTATGATTTGTACGACGTTTACTTTTGGCCGTTGACCGAATGTAAAAATATAGTGTAAAATACTACCTCATCTCAGAAATGCAGACAAATACGAAATTTAATGATTCAATTTTGTTTCGAAAATTCATGAAATTTCAAGACATTAAAATTTAATTTCTTGAAATTTTAACAGCGGGAGGTAACAGATAAAAATAAAGATTTTTACCAATTTTCTAAAAATAATGATTTCAAAAATAATTTCATTTATTTGTACATAAGTCCTGACAGTTTAATCAAAATCAGACAATTATTTGATTTTTGCAAGAATTTCCAAATTGTGTTTTTCACAGGAAAAAAAAAAGTTGAGTTATATTAGAAAAACTTTTTTGGTTGGTTACCCTCTGACTGTTTTTTTTTTTTTTTTTTTTTTTTTTTTAAATAATGAAAGTTTACTTTAATCTTTCCTCTTAATAATTAATTATTTATAAACATTTTGATGGAAAAACTTTATTTTTGGATCAATTTTTTGTTTTGCTTCATGTTTAGAAAGTTTAAATTTCAAAGTAAATACCCCTAGATTTCACATTGCCAATTAAAAAAAACCCAACCCAACCCTTTCAGAACAAGACTGAATAGTGAACTGACTCTTGACTATTTCTTTAGTCTTTTGCTATCAGCTTTACTTGGTAATTTATGACCCCTCATTGTGCTAATTGATCTTTTGTTAAACCTGTCAAATTCAAACTTCCAGATACATGCCTGAATCACTTGAATTTGATATGTCCTGTAAGTGCAAAAGTCACTGAACTTTGAAATCTTTCTTTATTGTGGGCCAGACAAAATTCAGCTGTTCAGAATTCTGTTGGAATTTTTATTTATATTAGGATTATTGTCATAGTCTCTGCTTCATTGTGCCTTTCAGTCTTTTAATGGTAGTCAGTTTGAGTGACCTTTAAACTGAACCCTTTTTTAATTGAATAGTCTACATGTATTTATAGGCTAGGAGAGAGAAAATGAGAAAACTGGGAGTGGAGTTCAAATTTCAGCTGAATTCATTGCCTTCACTTATGGACAAATACCCTTGGGAAAGGTATTAATCTGTCTATTCCTTCTAGTTATGGGTTAAATAACAGGACAGATTGGGTTCTATAGCCTTGGTCATTGCAGAAAGCAATGACAACCTACTGCTGGATAATCTTCTGCCCAGTTAGTCATGTCTCTTTTGAGACATGATCGCCCAAGCCTGTATCATTTATGGCACTTAACTGACTGACATGTATTGCTGGCAATTTGTTTTTGTTTTGTTATTTTTACAAAAATGGATTGCTGGTAATTTTTTTTTTTTTTTTAAACAAAAATGTATTTTAGCAATTCTATTTATTTATTTTTTTATTTTTTTTCCAACAAAAAATGAAATTGTTAGTAAATGAAAAGAAATTTCTGTCCTTTCTGGAAGTTTGGTCATAAAATCACACATGTGATCAGAACCTCTTTTCAAAAGTGGGGGTTATAACAAGCATGAAGACAAATTTAATTTTTTTTTTTTTTTTTTTTTATTATTTTATTTGGTTTTATTTCATTTTCCCACACATCAAAGTGTCACCCAAACACTGAGACAGGTCAACTGAAACATGAGGACTAAAAGTTCCACTGGCAGAATGAGGTTTGGGGTTAGAAAGGCTGCAGAGAGAGAAAGGAGTAATCAGGAGGACAAGTAGGATTGACAAAGCATTAAAATTTTTGACAGATAAAGTTGCTTGGAGAATTTCAATCCACAAGCTGAGAAATGCAAGAAGAATACTTAGTCACATCTTGCCAGCTCAATTGTAAATTGATGAGACCTCAGAGCCAGTCTAGTACTGCACTTTAATTCACAATGTCTAGTTATCATATTGAAAAGTTCATCTGAACAATTACCATGGAAATATCTTAAAAAAAAAAAAGCTATAGAAGTAACCTTACAGTGTTAAGACCAACAATATTGCCAATTTCTCTTTGGATCTTATCAAGGAGCTTAAGGAAAATATCAGGGGCACCAGATCATATATGTCAGCAATATTCTAGGATGAGTGGTTGACTTATAGATATGTAAGATAGATTCTTGAGAGAAAAATTGCCTTGCCTTACACAGTGAACCACCCTTTATGCCTGTAATATGTAGGTCTTATGTGTGTATGTATGTGTTAGTATTAATGCTGTGTATACATGGATATATATATCTGGTATTCATAGGGTGTGTGAATATGAGTGTATTTATAAGATATTTGTGTTTGTGTGATAATATATATATATATATATATATATATATAAACAGCAATAAGTAAACATTGCCTGATGACAAATTAAAATCTTGGAACATAGAAATTTGTCATAATGTAAATAAAAATTAATTATGCTCTACAATATGTTGTATTGAGCACTTTTTTAAAAATGTAAATGTCAAAGAACTCAAAATTCTAAAACTGTTGGTTCATCTTCACCTGGATATATAATCTCATTGGTCTATTTTTATATTGAGCACTGTTCTAAATTAATGTTTTGAACATTGCAATTTTATTCTTTGTTTTTGTCTGTATGTATGGTGTATGCATGCATGCATATATCTGTATGTATGGTCTTATGGTCACCCCTTCTGCCCAATGAACTTTTTCTCTCTTAACCTTGGTGAGCCTTACAAAATAAGACTAAAGATTTCTATTCTGAGTCATTTTACTTGAATTCCCTTTGAAAATTTTTGGGGATGTTCTGAGGAAATTTTATATGAAACAAAATCCTGGTTTAAAGAGATGAGCTTATTACCTCATCAAAATGAATCATAATTTATAACCATTTCAGATGATCTGCTGAATTCTCTTTTTTTGTATATCTCATTGCTCTGGATAATTTCCATTGAGCACTCTATACAGATTTATCTCTTTATATTTTATATTAAATAGATCTTTCTGGATTATACTCTCCGTTTACAGACTTGGCATTATATATATATATATATAAAGTGTGTGTGTGTATTTAAATTTTTGTTTGAACATTATTTTTAATGGATACTGAAGAAAGGTGTGGGGATACAGTGAAGTAATGTCAGAATAATGATGAAACGTGTATATTTTAACAACACATGATAATTTATTTACTAATTTACACATGTTATTGTCAATAGCTTGTTTCAAGACAAGTAATCAAACATCAGTTCATAGTCAAGAAGAGAATATGTTCATATTAAATCATCAGACACAAAGTAAATTTCTGAGATGTTTAAAACAGTTTGTTTTTCACACAAAAGGTTGAATTCAAAATAAGATATATTTTAAGTACTTAGCTTAACCATTGAATAGTGTTCTTGAAATTCCAGAGTTTTCATTAAAGGCTGATAATGTATCCATGTGTAATTTGACATTAGCATTATTTAGATGTGTGGTCTTTCTCTCTCAGGGATAGGGAGATGTGGGAGGCCATGATTGTGTATGTCCTGAAAAGACAAGGCACATAGATTCTCATATATCAAGGCAAAACCATCACTAGATTTTATCACTTGACCACAGAAGATTTCATGGTTTAAACAAAGTCTCTGCTTCATCTTGCAATGAAATGTGTCCCTTCAAATATAGAAAAAGGAAATCTGATTCCTTTTACAACCCAAAAGTATGCCATTGAAGATTCACAAGTTACTTAGAATGACCTACAATAACATTGAACTCTTAGGGCTTATGCATGGTTCCTGATTTACGTCGAAATGTGGTTAAACAAAAGACAGTGACATCCCGCAATCATCAAAGCAAGATCTGACAAATGGAATTTAGATTGACAAGCTCCTGTCTCACTTTTATCGTCCCAGTCAGTGTAAACATTTGTATAATTAACACTTCCAAAGTGGAGCCAAAATGTTTCTGTCACCCAGATTAAAGATGCTCACAGATTTGTAGAAACTTATTTGGAAAAATATTATGCTTGACTCAACATCTACATCTCCTCCCAGCTTACGAAAAGGAAAAACGAATATTTGAAAGAAATAAAATACACATACTTCTTTCAACCATGCACCGAAAAACAAATTATACAGGTAATTTTTTTATAGAAAATCATTGAAAAAATCAGATTTATTTTTTGATCATCTATGAGATAGAGGTTGTAGTCAAATCGAAGAAAGAAACTACGAATTTAGGTACCCACCACTGAATTGCCCAAAAAAACATATCATGATGTTAAAAGGACTGAAACTCAATAAAAACAGTTTTATCAAAATGTTTTTTCTATTAATAAGAGGAAAGATAAAATTTTATTTTAAAAGTTTTTTAAAATTCTTTCTAATACGTTCGAAATTTTAATTAAAATTTCATTTTTGTTTTTGTAAAATGATTTTGAGGCGAGTAAATTTTCCCTTACTCTTGACTGCCAGTTGAGTAATTTCTTTTTCAAATCTCAAAGACTATATATATATATATATATATATATATATATATATATATACACACACACACACTCTCTTTACTATAAAGTAAGACCATTGTGTATAATATACACACAATCTTTATTATAATGGAGAGGATTTGAGGTGATAAAATCATGAAAGGCTAAAATAAAATTATCTTGAGGCTAATTCTGGCTTCATTTAAGAGAAATATATTGGGATGTTTTAACAAGTGAAGTCTTAAAAGGATGATAGGATTAACTTTCTAATGGGAAATAACCAGAATAGTAATAGTGAACTTTTGTATGAGATGTTGATGTTCAAACACAAATCTTTTTACTGTCATTTGGTCTGTTTTGTACCAAAGGTTTAAAAAAAATAAAAATAAATAAAAATAAAAAAAGTGCAAGAAAGGAGAATAAGGTTTAAAAAAGCAGGAAGATTTATCAGCAAAGAATATTTCAATGTACATACAAATTGATGATAGAATGTGTGTTTATTTAGGTAGGAAATATTTAAGGTAAACTTTATTAAAGACAACAAACAGTTTGTGTTGATTAATTATATTGATGGGCTTTTCCAAATTTTGAATAATCCCTGTCAGAAATCAACCATTGATATAAGGAGGGATATTTGACACCCAACATTCAATATACAAAATTACCACCCAACCCACCTTTTTATCCTCACCTGAGAAATGCAGACTTGAGACATTCATACACTTATTCTGTATATGGTCACGGTTAGGTCATGCATAGACTTTTCATTTGTCTATCTCATTACTTTTTCTTATTGGTTGACATTGGCAGGCTTTGCCCTTGTGCTGGATAACATTTCTGTCTATTGCAACAGATATCCAGGGTGTGACCAATTTAATTGTTGTCTAATTGACATCAAAATGTAAATAATACTGACATCTTATTTTAGCAGATATATTTATCAAAAATATCTTGAAATGCTGAAGTGTAGATCTATTCAATAAAATTGCCATTGGCTTCATCCACGGCCTCCAGATGACTTTGGAATCACCTTCATCTCTTCTGGACAGTCTCCTTGTTTAAGTTGTTTAATGCTCCCACAATCCTCACCTTCAGGTGTTACAAGATGTTTGGTTGGTCTCTTACTCAACTGCACCCCCATGCATAATAATCAGGGGGGATTTTGGTCTGGGGTGTTAGGTGGCCATATTTAAGATGTGATGTGGTTGCAGAAATTGCCTGACAGCCATGACTAGGTTTCTCTGCTTGTTTGGCATGGTGCAGAGTCCAGTTGCCAGACATAGGGTTTCCAGCAGCCACCCTCTTGACCCAGAGCAGCATTACCTCCTCAAGGCATTTTATCTAGGTCTCCATGTTGAGTTGGAGATGAATGGAGTCTGTAAGATGAATGGAGACATAACATCACCTTCACAAATACCTTCATAATCACCATTAGACTTATTTAACTCTTTCCAAATCCTCTGCACTGTAATCAGATTGACACCCAAACACTCTCAAATGTGCAAATTGATACTTCTGGCATGAATGCCAACCAGTACAACAGGCTGTTTCCAAAGTTTTGGCAGTGAATTGAGACATGGTGGTCATTTTCTCACAGATGGTGCCCAACTGACCATATTAGATTGTAGAGTCAACAAAATAAAAAAAAAAAAACCCACATGCTTAAAAGTAAAAATATAAAATTGTGACAATTTTACCATCACATCTTTGTGTGTGCAGATATATGTAGATATATTCATCTCAACCAGCCATTTGAGCGAAGAATATATATTATCAACTCTTGAGAGATAAGGGTTCAAGCCTTTTCAATTTGTTGGAATTTGGAATTTGTCAATTTTTTGTTTTTTATAAACAGATATCATTGAGTCAAAGCCAAAGAATAGACTGAGAATTAAAGGGGGTCAAATCCAAGGGCTGACAATAACAATAGCCATTCTGAGAATTAAAGGGGGTCAAACAGAAGAGCAAGCAACAATAATAGCCACCCTGACAGCAATAAATAATAATAATTTTAAAAAAAAAAAAGATTGACTGATATTTTATCAACTGCCAATGCTGGTCTGAATGAATTCATGAGTTTTTATACTTCTCACTCAATTAATTTGTGAATTTGGTTTGGTAAACTGATCCCTCACTTTATGGCCACATTCATCCTTCTCTGCAAAATAGTGGCAGTAAAATGCCTTGGGGCAATATGATTATTAAAAAAAAAATTTAATGACTAGCAATGCTCATCAAATTAAAATTCAACTAAAAATTTCTATACTATTATGTGGATATAAAGTGGGTGATCAATTCTACATTACAATTGATATATAAATTGATCCCTCGTTTTATGGCCAGTCATCCTTCTCTTACCCACTTCCTGACACCCCCTATAACCTGTCACTCTCTCATAACTTTCCTCCTATGTAACCCCCTGCAAAACAGTGGCAGTAAAATGCCTTGCTTGGTGCGATATGATTATAAAAAAAAACAAATTACAAACTATTTGTCAGTTCTGTGTAACACTTGGAAGGGATAAATGTAAAGGGCTTTCAGTCTTGAAAATTCTGTTTTACTCTTAACCATACACTTTTATGTCTTAAACTTATCAGGTATGTATTGACATGATTTCTTTACGGGGCTATAATCTGTGTCTATAGAATGTCAGGTATGTTGTAACTCCTTAGCAAACTTCTGATCATCTATGTTATTAGTATCATCTACTAGCAACTGAGGAATCTTTATATGCATTCCTGTAACTGTAAAGAAGGGTGGAGAACTTTTGGAAAAATTAAGTGCAGCACAGATGCCCAATAGTATAATTTTGAAGGGTATCCAACCATTATTCCTTTGTAGCTATTAAAGCTGTCTTAATTGTTCTATATGCATGTTTAATCATTCTATTTGTTTGTGGATGGTAACTAGTCAGTCTCAATAATTGATTTGTGCATATCTCTAAAAACAATTTGCTCTCAACCTGAGTACTATGATCGGTTATCATGTGAAGCGGAACACTCCAACATGTGGTCCATGCATGGCTGGATGCATTGGCCACAGATTGTGCTCTTATATCTATTAATGTTTCTGCTTTGATCCAGTTAGTTGTAGGGTCAATACATATTAACACATAACTGTAAGGAGTATTTGATGTTTCATAACACCTCCTAGTAACAGTGAACCACTTATATCCAAGCAAACCATATTAAAACAAATGGTAGGCAATTCAATAGTTAGTAGCAGATTTAGTATGGATGTGAATTTTTTTTTTCTGGTAAGTTTAATATTCATTCCACATTTCTTTTATTGTCTTATCTATATGAGGCCCCCCAAAAAATCTTGTCTTGGTAAGTTCATACAAAGTTTTAACTTCTGGGTGTGATACTGCATGAATACTATTGAAAATAGATTTTCATAATTCGTCAGGTAGATATGGTTTGGGAACACCCCTATCATTATCACAGTATATGGAACTATTATTGTCAGTACTAAAATTGTATTATTTTCAGATGGAAATTTTTGTAACTCAGTGTCCTTAAGTTGTATAGCAACTATAGCTGCCGTGTCATACAAATCTATCTTAACAAGCAGTTGGCTATAACATTTTATGTAGCCTATATCAGATATATATTTGTTGAGAATTGCTGCTGCTATCTGACTTAGCAGGGTTTAGATTACAGAACGCACTTATGATCAGTAAATAATAAAACTTGTTTTGCTTCAATAATATATTTAAAATATGATGGACTGAATACGCTGCAAAAAGTTCCTTATTGAAAGTTGAATACCTAGTTTGAATTTTACTTAACTTTTTAGAGAAGAAGCCTATTGGAATGGTTGTAGCAATTATATAATAACTGCTATCAGTAATCAATTGATATTCCCTACAGTCAGCCTGTTGGTGAGCTAAAGACAAACATTCACTGATTCTGCTTTTAATATCATTAAATGATTGCAATTCCAAATCATTTAATTCAAATATAGTGTTACTGAATATACACATTATTTCTGTTAATGATATGACTGTCTGCTATGCTTGGGATTAATTCTCTCTCTAAAAATTTACCATGCCAAAGAAATAACAAAGGTTCTTACAGTATTTTTGGGTGAGGAGGATTCTGTAATGCACTAACATTATTTTGTGTACATCTAATACCTTCTGAGTTAACATAATAAGTTGAAAATTGACTGAAGTCACATCTAATGTTGACTTTGTTCTTGAAATTTTTAGATTATTATCATGTAAGATTTTTATAAGTTTCAATGTCTTAAATGCATACTGAAGAATCATTGCTGAAAATATCATCAGTGTATGTAAATCTATGCATATAAAAGGCAAGATGTTTGTATGTGTATCTGTCTGTCCTTTATACAAATCCACAATTTTTATCCGATTCTCATCAAACTTCACTCTAATATTCTTTAGGCTTCCAGTCAAGTCATAAGCTACTTATTTTTTCTGATTTCCCTCTAATATTGGAAATTGATACCCCAATATCCGATCAGGTCTAATCAAGATCGGGATTTCAGCCCTTTTATTGTGGTTCTTGCTGCAGAATTTGCTCTAACTTGGTAAAATTATAGTTTTTAGTATCAAACATTCTCAAATGACTCGTTTTCCCTGATATCGGAAATCGATACCCCCGATATTCTATTGAATCTGATCAAAAACCTATATTCAGCCATCAGTATGGCTCATTTTCTCCAATTTTACTCCCGATTGGTACGATAAGTTTTCAGGAACTTACTTAGGCTAGTTTATCCTTGGATGACTTATTTGACGCCGATATTGGAAATTGCTACCTCGATATCCTATCGGGTCTGATCAAGATCAGGTTTTCAGCCCTTTTATTTTGGTTTTTGCTTCGGGTTTTGCTCTGAGTAGGTATAATTGTAGTTCTTAGTCTTAACAACCTACTTTTTTCGTGCCAACGTCCAAAGAGTTTGAGCTCCAGGACCATGGATTAGTTTTAAAGCTTTCATTACACCCGAGCAACGCCAGGCTATCCTGCTAGTAATAGATAAATACACAGTCAACATATTGAAAGATCTTGTGAATGTATTTTTAAGTTTTATAGTCAAAATGACATGCACTTATATTTGTGCAAAATCCTAGAGAAGAAATAAGTGCTGTTTTATTTATATCGGAGTGAATTTTGATTTGATGGTCCGCTGATACAATGTTGCTAATTCTTGTTTTGTTGTTATCAGCAACTGAATTAACGCTTGGGATGTGGTATTTATTGCTTTTTGTAATGCTGTTTAACACAGCATCTGAAATGGCTATCTGGCTCTTTTACAATGTGCGAGCATATTCACTATTGAACAGTGTAATAACATCAATGCTGTGTAATTTTGAAAATTTTCTCTTTACTGCTTGGGTTTTCTCTTCTGACAGATGTCTTTCCTTGGCATAAGTAGGTGTATGACTGCCTGTATCAATTCTATAATATACTTGCTGGGTTGATATGTTTATGTTTATATATATATATATATATATATATATATAATTATTATTAATTTTCTTTTTTAAGGCCTTTAATTTCAATTAGTCATATTGAATGATTCTATCAGCTTCTGCATATTATTCATGAGTAAGCTGATTGAATGTTTTAGTTTCCCTGAACACATCTTCAAAGGGTTGCTAGCTTATCTTGGCTTTAATTTTCCCCTTATGTCTGAGCCTGTAGCTGTGGTTAAAGAAATTGATGCTGGCTCCATTGATTTTAAAGACTAGGTACCAATGGTGTGATGCTAAAATGCAATAGGGCCCTATAACTTTATTTTGAAGTTTAAAAAAAAAAGGGAAAAAAGTAAAAGGACTCCAGAAACACGTGTTTTTTTTTTTTGTTTTTTTTTTTTTAACCCACTTTCTCTCTTAGGGACAATTCATTCAATAAAAAAACTATAACTATATACAATTATAAAATTTAAAATGAATATTGTCTGTATTGAAGATAAAGCTATTTATTTATTCATAATCATCCTTAATATCCATTTATTTTTCATTAAGATTTTTCACTTACAGTTCAATAATTCTGAATTAATAAAATATAATTAATATAATACAATGTATTTGATTTAATCATTTTGAATTAATATATTTATCAATTTTAAAACATGATTAAGGGGTGATCTTGAAATTGCTTTCAGAATTTAATAAAAACTTTTTTTAATGCAAGCAATAAAAGAAAGTTGGATCCTTAGAATTATTTTAACACACACACACATACACACACAGAATATATCTCTGGATGAAAACTCCTCCCATAAAATTTAAATAATAAAAAACCAATTTCCATAAAACTCCCTTGTGAGAGAGCGCAAAGCAGGGGTTAACATAAAGAAGGAGGAAGAAGAAAAGGATTGGTAGAAAAAATTAGACGACTAGTTAGTACTACTACTAGAATGTTGAGGGGTGGGTGTCCGAATGAACGAACTATTAGCTACGATTAAGTCCCAACCTGAGTGGGAGGGGGAATAGTTGAAAGCATTTGTGTAGTGTCCAACATGAAAAAACAGCAGCTCATCACCAATATATATAAGACCTTTTTGCAGGGACAGTCCGTCATTAATATTGGCGATCCCTTAAGAAACTTCGGTTGAGATAAGGGAGAAAAAAAAGCACATCCCACGTGTTGTTTTTTTTCACGAAAAATAGTTTTAACACCGAATTTACGCGCCTCGATTCGTCTCCACAGCATTTGTTCCATGTCCGCTCTTTGCCACTAAAAAAATTGTGGCTTTTTGAGTTTTGACTTATTTTAACTGTGATGTTTTTAATTTCTTGGATTGTACCCAACGTATGAAGATGGAAATTTCCAGGTAAGTTATTTAAATTTTATTTCTTTACTTAATCGTGAAGTTTATCTGACGATCGGCATCTTTTTAATTTTTATTCAGCCACGTGTTATCTTGTCGAGACATGATTTTCTGTAGTGTACAGTCTGCTTTTTCGGCTCGCCTTATTTTTACTCTTTCAAAACCTCAAATATTTCCAAATAGACAAATAAAGTCTCTAATATATTGTGAAATGAATCGTTTCTGAAATTTACTGCGCAAATATAAAACTAAAAGATAAAAAAAAAGTCTTTTTTGAGGTTGTCCTGAAATGTAAATATCAATGGCCTCAAATTGGAGGATTCATTTTTAGTAGAAGCCTTTTTCGTTTAAGTCCCCGACTTTTGGTCCGGCTGCATTATTATGATTATTATTATTTTTTTTCTCTTTAACTTTAGTTTTTCTTTTTATGATCAGTACGTTATTAATTTTTTTTTTTTAAACATCTTAAGATCATTTTTTTAAATTTATTTTTTATTTATTCCTTTTAAAAACTGTTCTCACGTGACAAGAATCATCCTTTTAAAAGTTTCATATTTTTTTTTTTCATGTGTTAGCCTTCTTAATTCATTTTTTTAAAGATGCATTTAATAAAAATTCTAAATGCTAGAAAGAAAGCTTATTTTTATTATTATTTATCTCTGGGTGTTTTTCTTTTTAAACGCGTAAAAAAATATAAAGTGAAAAAAAAGCATTGAAACTTTCTTTAAAGTTTCAGGCTCGTGAAAAATCGACCTTTTTTTAAATTGTCGAGACGTAGAAATAGATATTTTGTATATAATATTATTAAAATGACTTTATTTCTTACTTTTCTCTTTAGCTCGACTTTCTATCGAAAACGTCAACGTATGTCGTATCGATTGTCTAGTCGTTTATTTTTATCCTTAAAAAAAAAAAAATGAGGTTAACTTCAGGAATGTGTCGTTTTATGCCTGAATCATTTAGGATATAAAAATGTTTGTCTCAGTTGCCACTTTCTTTATTAAAATTTTATTTTAATCTTTTTTGTTGGCTACTCAAATGAATTGGGAAGGAAAAGAACTTTTAAAATATGACCCGAAACACGTGTACATACTTTGTTACAAATATAGAATTACTTTTAGTTTTTTTTAACGTTTGGTTTATATTTTTTATTTTTAAAAATCCAATGATATTTTATTCTCTTTACTTTGTCAGTAAGATATTATTGTATTTTAATTTTAAACTAGTTTTCGTATTAAATTCTAATCTAATAATTCCTTAACTTCAGATAAATTTTAAAAGTAGTTTAGTATATAAACTGACTTATATTTATAGCGCGTGGTAGTCAAAAAGTGTACACTTAAAACTGGTTTCGAAATCTCAAATATGCTACTTAATGATTAATTTTAAAGTTATTTATTTTAATTTTTTTTTTTTTTTTTTTTTTTAAATATAAACTTTAATTCTACCCGGTAGAAATATTGGGTGGAGGTAATTAGAATTTTTTTTTTTTAATACTCACGAAGAAAATAATTTTTATTGCAGATTGTGCTGTTTGCCTATATAATTAAATCTAAATGTTTAACTTGTAATCACATCATGATTGTTTTAATGTTTACTAACTTAACTCAAGTGTTGTATTGTCCTCCAACCCCCCACACTATAACCGCCCTCCACAAATGCACTTTTTTTTTTCCACCTGACCACAATATGACAATATGGTCATTTTATTTGATTAGTTGCTTCGCCCTCATTTATTGTTATAAGATTATCTCATGTCTATTATTTTTAAACCTTTCTTTTATTAGAACTCGTTTTTTGTCTCAACTTGAAAAAAAAAAAACTAGTAATTCCATTGTATAGACGTAAATGGTACTCTTATTTTTAGTCTTTTATTAGTAAGACCAGTAGTCGTAGAAGAAGCCGAGGAGCTTCGTCATGAAAGGAGGCCGGTATGTCTCCCACCACTCTTACTTGCATTTTAACAAAGCACTTTTATTTTATTGTCCTAAATAGTCACTACATTTTATGACTAGTTTTCTTTTTACCTACTTGATTTTAGAAACCAGCATATTATGGTTAGTGTGACTGGAAGATACCACTGGATATTTGATGACGATGAGGAATTTCTTTTTCCTTATTAATAATAGTAAAAGATTTGCTTCCATCGCTTTTACATCCTAAATTCACTCGTGGGTTTCTAAAAATTGGTGTGGGTACCCTGAAATTATTTTCCATTCTTAATCTAATCAATGAAGATGTCTCTATTCATAATATTCGCAGCCGGCTCTAAAAATTGACAGGCACGTGAGACTGGCTTTTTGTGGGGTGGGGATCAACTTGTAGATACAACAAAACACGCTGTCTAATATGGAATTATCATTTAAGTGTCACTCGACCACGTTGGGGTTTTTTTTTTCTTTCTTTCTATATAGTTTCTTTATTTCTAATTTCATTTTGTTAAAGATGAAAAGATGGTTATAGTGTTGCGCCAGTTTCTTGAGTGTAGGGTTTTTTTGTTTTTTAACAGCACCGGTCTTTAGTGCCGGTAATAAAAATGAAATCGTTTAAACGGTTTACAATGTTTTTTCGTTTATTTTTATTTACTGATCAAAGTTATTTATTTTTCTGTAATAAAACTAAAAAAACCTAATTCGTTTAATTTTTTTTGTTTACCTTATAAAAATGTCAGTTACTGTCAGAAAACTTTCTTTTCAATGCGTCTATAAATTCTATATTTAGGAAGTTGACAATCCCAGATCAGGTTCACCCTCACATTCTGCTCGTAGGGTGGGGACAATGAATGAATGAAGTCTCAGCTGATACCATTTTTTTCTTTTACAAACTCGTTAAAAATATTTAAATTTAAAGTTTAGAGAAAAGCACGTCAAGCTTAAAATTTTTTTTTTCTTAAAGAATTTTTACTAGATTTTTTTGTAATTAAATCATTTTCTTGCTTTTCGTTTTTAATGGGAGAACATATGTTGTTTAGCTAGCATATCTCTGTATAATATATATATATATATATATATATATATGTATATTATACATTAAATGTACTGTTGTCTTGGAAATAGCGGTAAATGACAAATCTGAACAATTTTCCAAGTCGTTCTATTGATCATCTTTTTTCTCTTTCCATGAGTATAAATCGATTTCGACAATCGATTGATCTCAAAATAAATTGTACATTTCGTGCCAGGCCATAAACTCAATAACACCCACATCCTTCGTATTAATAAAAATAAAAAGTGTTGACTATTTTTCAAATTGTTCGCAATTTATTGCCATCCCTCCACCTTATTTATTTCTTGACCGAATTCTTCACAGTTCCGGGATCCGAAGTTCATAACTTTTTTTTTCTCCCCCCCCCCTCCCGTCCATGAAAAGATAAAATTTTATTATTACTCTTTTTATTGTCTTGAATCTTAGTTTTAAAAAAGGGGTTAATTTTACTTCCTTAGTCCTTAAGTAAGCATGCTGTGTTATTTTTGCCTGATTTTTTCCCCTAAATACATTTTTTAAACGTATTTAAACTTTGTTTAAAAAATTTAGTTTTTTCATGTTTTAAAACGATGAACTTTTTTTTTTTTGTGTTGTTGACTAAAAAACCTCTTCTTGTTGCCGTCCACATGTCGTTGTCTTGCCGTCTCCTTTTTTTTTTTTTTTATAGAAATTGCAATGAAAATTAAAAACGTACTTTTTTTTTCTTTTTCTTTTTTTTCTCTCTCTCTCTAAATTTTTATTTCTTTTACAGACAAATTAATTCTACCAACGATGGTAAGTAAAGTTTGTACTACTTTTATTTAATTACCGTGTCAGATAAAATAAAAACTGTCCCAACACATGTTGGATCTGCTGAACTGAATAATTGTGACACGTTGCGAAAAGCTAATTTTTCAACTTTGCACTAAAAAAAATAAATCTTAAATTGATTGAATCTTGAAAAAATCGACCAGGTCACATCTGGATTTCAGGACCTCGAGTTGGATTCATTACTCCAAATGTTCATTTTAAAATTATTTATAATTTACAACTGTTAGTGTTTTTCCATGCATACTAAAAAAAAAAAATTTAAGGTTATTTTTAACAGCAAATTTAGCTCTAGTGACTAAAAAAAAACAAAAAACTCTTCCTTTTTCTTGTCCAACACTGCAAAATATCAGCTTCCCTCATGAAATAGTCAGTCACCGAATGGCACCAACTGTTACTCGGTTCCCTTTTTTTTCTTTATTCTTGCATGATGAGGACTTGAGGGGCAATTAGTTGTTCGGTAACTAACTATATATATTTTCCACTTTCTTGCTCGACAATTGTTGATCGATGATAATCCCCTCCCCAATAGTCAACTAAAAAGCTGTTTATTGTTAAAATTGTAAAACATTTCACGATCAAGTGCGCCACTTATACTTTTATTAAAAAGAAATATCGGTTTGTTAATAAACTACCTCGCTTATTCGTGTTTTCTTACGATGGGTTTTATATTCTTCTTAATAACTTGTAACTTGCGCATATATTTTTTTTTCTTGATAGTGATGACAATTTTAACACCACGTGGCTTTTTAATTTCAGAATACTTTTTTTCTTCAGTTCGAGATATTTCTGCCAATAATTCAAAACTGCTTCGTCAATTTGAAGACTTTGTGGCCTCATCAGGTAAAAAGCCCAGTTTTCATAGTAAAACTCAGTGTCTTTGTGTACATCACACTTAATGACCTATTGTGGTAAATAAAATTAGTTGAACGTAAAACTTCTCTTTATATTTCAACCTTTTCTGCTAAAAATATTTTCATCGTCGAGTAAAAACACTTTAAAGGACTTTAAGTAAAAAGTCGCTTTTCTTCATCGCACAGTAGGCATATCATAGTGAATAAAAATAAGTTAATTTAATTATTATTTAATTATTATTTTACTAATTGTTCTTTCCGTAATCGCTTGGTGTCAGTTTGATTTTTGTATTTTCCACTGTACCACCCCTAATAAATGTTCAGCCAAATTTCTTAGTTTCTCTACCAATAATCTTTTTGTTTTGAGTTTAAGTCTTTTTTTTTTTTTTTTTTTTAGATTTTCCTGTTATTTCAAGACAAGCCCCATGGTGAGTCAAATTTCAATATAATCCAGGCTCATATTTATCTTTTTTGTAAGAATTTTTTACATAAGCTTGAATGTGATTTGATAAAAACAATAGGACCTTGTCTGTGGTAAATACATGGATAATGCAATTAGTAAATTTTCATTTAATTATAATGTAAAATTACTGTCCTTAAGCCAATTCTTTGCTAAAAGTTGCTGTCATGAAGGCTGAGGGAATGCAACTTATCCCTAACACAAGCACAATTATATTTAAACAACCAACTGTAAAAATAAGCAAAAAATTTTTCTTTTAAGTAAAACAAGTGATTGACAAAAAACAGTTGGTTTGAAATCTAATTTTATGAGAAACTGTTTTAAGAAAATGATTATAAATTTCAATTGACAATAGCATTTTGCTGTTCAGTCAGTGAATGCTGAATGTTACTGACCATTACCTCTAGACGTGATCATTCTTTCAGAGTATTAAAAAAATATCTTAAGATATTTTTAATACTGAAGACATTTCTACAATTTTTAATAGTACACATTTAATAATTTTTGCTTTAAGTTTTCTTAATCTGTGAGAGCCTATAATTTACTTACTTTTAACTGCTTAATCTTTGAATATAAACAGAAGACTTGAATCCTTTTCAGTGTTTCAGAAAGGGAAATTTTCTTATTTTCTAGCTCAAACCAACCACCCCGAAGAAACCTAGAGCCAGCAAATAAACATCTTAATCAGTGCCAGCAACCAGTCAATAATTTAATGAAATTCAGTCACTACAAATTTGGAGAGTCTCTGCTACACACACAGATTTGCAGCTCTCAGACCGCATCCACCAAGAACACACATTCAAACAGATATGCCTCCTCATCTAGGCTAGTATCCTCACAAAATTCTCCATCATCTACACACAGTTCCCCAGTTTTACACTCCTCTGATATGTCATCATCCACACAAAGTTCTCCAATTTTGCCTTCATCAACACACAGCTCCCCAATTCTACACATGGCACGCACTCCTTCACCAACACCCAGCACTTCTTTTTCTCTCCTTTCACACTCCACACACATGTCTATACATAATGGTGTTAAAGCACCTACAGCTTCAGGTTTGGCAAACTTCGACACAGTGACAAAATTGGCATCTGTGAGAGACCCAGTCACAAATAAAATTATGATAAAACCAGTGAACACTCATCAGAAAGGTTTGTGGATTTTTTTTTTTTTTTGTTTTACATACTCTTCTTCTGTGTGGATTGTATTAATTTGAATCATGATTAAATTTAAAAGAAAAGGACAAGTCTGTGAAATCTTTTAAAATTGTCTATATGAATGACCAGTTTAAAATAAGATTTTTATTTCTATTAACAAAGCTATCAGTTGAGATATATATATATATATATATATATATTGTTAGGAGGATGCATTTATATATTAAAAAAAAAATATTGATGTTTAAAAAGTTATAGTAAGGGATTCCATTGAGTCTTGTTATTATAAAAAAAAGTTTTAATTCATGAAGTAGTTGTTAAATAGAGAAATTAGGAATAGAATGTTTTGGAAAATTGTAGAATGTTCAAGTAAAATTGAGATAATTCAAAATGTACTACAAATATGCAAATTAGGTGTTAGCCCTTATAAAAATAGGTTTTGGGAAGAGAGTAGTTAGTTGTTAACAAGATTTGCTGACACTAGTGTGCAAAAGTATTAGGACAGGGGTGATTTTCCTAAAAACCTCATTGAAATTCAAATACAGGATGAAAAGCCAAGTAAATTGCTAATAAATATTATTTAAAACTAGGTCTAAAAGAAATGTATTAAAATGAAGTTATATTTAATTTTTCCTATTTTTTATTAAACAAGTTATTTTGAAACTACTCATTATTCTATTATCCTTGGATATGACTGACTTTTTTCTTATTCCCCCCTCTCGAATTGATAAATCTAATGTTACTTCACAAGACGCACTTTAGGAAACAAATACAAGCTGCTTGGCAGGAGATACCATTAAATACATTGAAGAAGCTTTTAATAATTTTTGCTGTTCAGTCAGTGAATGCTGAATGTTACTGACAGAATGAATGAAGGCTGTGATCAAAACAAACGGCTATTATACTAAATATTAAATTTATTTTGTAACAAGTATTTTTTTCTTGTTAAAGCATTTGTTGAGTAAATTAAATAAAATTACTTTAATTAAATTTTCTGTCAATATGCCTCAAAAGATAAAATTTTGCACAGTAGTGTGTGTGTGTATGTATATATATACATACACACACACTACTGTGAAAAATTTTATCTAAATATATAGTTTATAAAAATTTTAGTTTAATTTTAATTTAATAACTTTCAAATGTAATTCTTGTTTCTTTTCAGATTCCAAATCTGTATCAACTACAAGCAAGTCTGTGATAACTGAAGCGCCAACTTCAAGCCATTTCCCCAAAACAGCAGCAGCATCTGCAAAATGTCAATTAAGGGATAAAAGGCAACCCCTTCCATCCACTTCTTTTTCTTTACCTCCTCTGTCTGTGAGAAGCACAGATGATCAAAATCAGGAAAATTTACCAGAATTATTGAAGCCAAAGAACTTAATTAAATATGTTGAGGCAAGTGCTCCGAAAAAGAAACCTGTTAAAAAAAGTAGTCCGTCCATTTCTGTCCTATTGGACCATGACTACTCCCGTGTGGTTCACGAAGAAAAGCCGGTTGATAAAAGATCGAAACGAACCTTTGTCATTCCCAAAAAGAAGGCAGCAAATGCTGCAGTTAGCAAGAGAAAGAATGAAAGTGAGGTGCTAGACAACTTAGAGGTGGTCGATATGGAATGTTCTGACACTGAGAATGAAGGTTCCATAATATTGAATGGAAGTGGAGATTTGATAGACAAGGGTGAGAAACCACCTCAAGATGGAAAGTCTGTAGTCATGTATGGCTGTGACGAGTTTTCAACAGAATCTAAGTTTAAGTTGATTGATGAAAATGCAGAATTTTGTTACTCTAATAAGCACAGTGACACTGCAGCCAGCTGTCCAATGTATGAAAACATACTAAAGGAAATAACTGATTCTGGAGAAAAACCCAGTGGTAAGTGGTGCTTGAGAGGCTATAATGATACAGTTGGACTACATAATGGTCATTGGTGGAAAGAAATAGAAGATTTGGCACACAGTACTTCTCCTGATAGTGAAAGATCTGTTATTTCTCATTCGACAAAGGAGGATGAAGATGAGGAAATTATGGCAATGTCAGAGGCTGCTGCTGCTATCAATAAGTTTGCTGATTCCGATATTTTGGACAATTTGCAAGAGCCAGGGTTTTGCTCAGTGCCAGGCTTTGCCAACGTCTCTGATTCCTCAGCTGATTTGGACCAACTTTATGTTGAGGATGAAGTTGTGGAATGTTCTGTGTCTGAAGTTGTTGTTCAAACCGAGGAAGAAATTGTGGAAGCAGTCCCTCTTAACAATTTCGTTCCTCAGATAGAACAATCTGTGGCAGGGAGTGTAGCGAATGATGATCAGTCGGTCTCTCCTCTTACCTCCCTGTCGTCAACTTTGTCAGAAACGTCAGATTCAGATTCCGTTTCACCTGACGAGAGTAAGGAAAATCTGGTCAACAAAGTTCCTACCTATATCCTTAACAATGGACGGCTTGGCACTAAGAAAAACGTGCTTCAAAGACTTAATGTCAAACAAGACACTGAGGCACGTCCTGGATCTTGCAATTGTTCTTGGGAGGAGTCTTGCAGAAAATTAGCTTCGAGTTCAGATCAAGAGAAAAACAACAGGTGCATCACTTCTACTGTGTAAGTATTGAATTTTTTCCGCTTTAATTCCCCTTTCATTTAATTCTAGCTTTATTTTTTATCACTTTTATATACTATTTGGTTAGTAAAAGAAGTGAACAGTTTCTGGCTAAATGACATTGAAGATGACATTTTATGCTGCTTCAAAGAAAAGATTAGGAAGGACCCTTCCCCTTCAATACTCAAGAGCAATATCAGCTTCTAAACTCATGAAATTTTAATTGACAATTGTAACAGTTGTGCTGTTAACGAGAGCCAAATGTTTCCTTAAAAGGAAACGGCTAATATTACTGTTACTCTAAAACTGTCTGTCATGCAATGTTTCAAGATTGGAATTTTTCAGGAAAATTCTCAAAAATATTTTATTGAAAGATGAAAGATTAGGCTTGCCATTCTTTATTACATATGAAGAAATAAGCAAATTCTTCAATGAAAATCAAATCTCAAAAAATTTACATGTAAAAGTTTATCCTGAACAGATAAAACAATAGAATGTTGTAGGACATAATCATCTTTGAGGCAGAATTTTAATCGTTCTTTTTTCTTTAAGAGATGTCGGCAATTCATACCAGAAGAGGATATCTGCTCGAATTCTGAAATATTAAAAAGACTTGGTAATTTCCATAAATTTGGAACGATTTATTTAATAAGATCAGTGAAAGTTTTGCAAGACCTTAATGGCTGTTGAAATGTCAATATTCTGGGGTTGTACACGGTGTTGTCTAGGATCAAACACTCGCTTCCTTAGAATGTTGTACCCGGGGTGGGCATTTAGGTGTTTTAGTTTTGCAGTTGATGTCCTGGAAATAAATAAATGCATAAAAATAAATCAAATAAATACTTTGAAAAAGTGATTGGACAAGTTGGGTGAAATCATTCTCATTCCAACTTTAATAACTCATCAAACCTTTGGCAAAATAAATGTACAGGTAAATTACATAAATGTTGAATGTATAAAATGGAAGC
The DNA here is from genome assembly GCA_037127315.1 of Ascarosepion bandense. NCBI lineage: Eukaryota > Metazoa > Mollusca > Cephalopoda > Sepiida > Sepiidae > Ascarosepion > Ascarosepion bandense. The sequence goes on from JBBBDQ010001776.1 coordinate 68,812, forward strand.
CATTTTCGTTGATTTAATTTTAATAACTCATCAAACCTTTGGCAAAATAAATGTACAGGTAAATTACATAAATGTTGAATGTATAAAATGGAAGCCATTTTCGTTGATTTAATTTTAATAACTCATCAAACCTTTGGCAAAATAAATGTACAGGTAAATTACATAAATGTTGAATGTATAAAATGGAAGCCATTTTCGTTGATTTAATTTTAAGAAATCTTTCTTCCAGATACGAAAATGGATCGCCATCCACATCAGGAATTTCCACATCCTACTGTAGAACTCGATCCCCTTCACCTGACTGCATGGGGAGAAACTGCTCCTCTCGTCTTCCACGCCGCGACAGCTATCACAGAAAGTCTGATAGTTACAGACAAAGGCAACAACAGTGGTCTCGATCACGTTCTCGGTCGCCCTCTTATCAGAAGTAAGTATTTACAACTGTTCTCTCTCTCTCTCTCACTCACAAAGTTGATAAAACTTTGATCAGGTTTTAAGTTTACTTAATTTTAGGATGTCATTTCAAATGAAGACTGGTAATGATTACTTGTCTAAATTTTTTTTTTTTTTTTAAAGGCCACGATCCAAGCCAAAGCACCAAACAGGGCACACTGATGAGGATGAGGTAAGTTAATATTTTATTTTAGATTAAAATTCTATAATGGGATCTTTTAAACTAAAATGGGTCATCTTCTAAATTGGTTAACTCCAAGCACTGAACTTGCTATTGCTTTTAGCAGCTTTAAATGACTGGAACCAGACATTGAAATTCAAGTATTTAATCATGTGGGTTTTTTTTTTATACGCAGAGTATAAATTATCAAAGCTGGAGGGTAATATTTGAGTAGGATGTCGGGTCATTTGTCAATTCCCAGAAAGGAAATTGCTGGGTAATCTTTCTTACTGATATTGTTTGCTTGGGATTTTCACTTTAAAAATGGCCTTGTGCTGTACTTCACTCAGATTGTCTGGATTAAGTCTTTCCATAATTAGTTGAATTCCTCCTTGCTAATATTCATCAGATTTTCATAGAATCCATGTTAAACCGGGGAGGGGGGGGCGTAATTTTTCCAGCATTTTTCACATTAATTCTGTTTTGATATGCTTGACGCCAAAGAAGCATTCACTTTAGACCATTTCTATTTTCAGGAACAACGTCGAGTGGTCTATGTGGGAAAGCTGCCCAATAATTTTACTGAACGTCAACTAAAGGACCTGTTTATTTCACATGGAGAAATAGAAAAAGTCAGCTTGCATTTCCGATCTTCTAAGTAAGTTTTCCTTTCAAATGAAAAGTAAACATCCTGTACACAAAACTTTAACACTGAAAATTCTGTGTGTGTGTGTGTGTGTGTGTGTGTGTGTGTGTGTATATATATATATATATATATATATATATATATATATATAGGGTAGGTATGAATGGAATAATATTCCATATCCAAAGAAACACTATTCTTTAAGTGCTCAATATGAAGTAGAGCTAATATTTATTTAGAATTTATAATATATATATATATATATATATAGGCTAAAGAAAAGCTCAGTTTTGGATTGAAACCTTTTCTGCCCACATTGTACACCCACTCCTCCTCCCCTAGTAATTTTCCTCAAAGAATGTAATTGTTTCGATACATTTGCTTTCACACTTGTGAAATCAGTCATTAGTATTTCACTCAATTTATGCAAGACAAGATTTTTTTTCTTTAATCTCACATACTTTGTTGTTTTCTTGCCCTTAAATGATATGGCCCAATTAAGTGCAATCCAGGCATGTGCACAAACATCCATTTTACAGTTTCTTTCATTATTTGTAGGGACAATTATGGATTTGTGACTTTCAAAGATAAAGCAGATGCCACTCGTTGCCTGGATGGTAAGTTCATCAAATTGTCATTGAAAAGATTCAGGAATGTGCAACTTACTTTGCTAATTTAACTTATTTTAAATTTAAAAAAAAAAAAATAGATTTGAATGATTATACCAATGAATGAAAAACTTGCATGTGGATTGTAGCAATGATAATTTGAATGTCAAAAGTTTTGGAATGATAAAATGGGATAATTTAACAATCTTATTGCTACATTTTGAAAATATTTTCTTTTTAACAGTCAAAAATGAAATCCCTGATTTTCCCTTTGAGGTCTGTTATGGTGGCCGTCGAGAATTTTGCAAAGAAGAATATGCTGACCTTGGTAAGAATTTTTTTTTTTTTTTTTTTTTTTTAATTAGTTTCCCTGAACTTCTGACTTTGATAATCTTCTTGCTGTCATGCAAATGGTTAACAAACTGCAATAATCTAAACATTTGTTTAAAAGAAAAAATTGTATGAAGGCTGCTGGCATAGAGCAAACATGGTTGACTTGTGGTAGTAATAGTTTTCCCATTGAAACCTGACAAACATCTCAGTTTTTTTTTGTTTTTTTTTCTCCTCAGATGGTATCACAGAACGGATAGAGGAATATGGTCCTGCAGCACCTAGAAATGCAGAAACTTCCTTTGTTCAGCTTTTGAAACAATATTCAAGAGACAGGAGGCATTGATGTTGGTGTGTTTATGTCAGGGAAATTTACATTCTTCCTTGTTATTGAGGTAACACTGCTGGAAAATGCTCGTCTTTCATGATTCCATATTACGCGAGTCTAATAAGCATGACAAATTGCTTTATTTCAGCTCACCCCCCTCCTTCTGGTTACTGCTTAAATATTCAAATCTCAAATGCTTCTACAAACTTTGGTAGCAGGTTCCTCACATCAAAACAAGAGCAAAGTACATGTGTTGCTGTGTAGACCAGGTTACATTTGTGGCTAGTATTCCATTTAATGACAGGATATTGTGAGCAGGCAGGTACAACTTGTATATGGCATTAGACAGTTGTATTAGTTTGTTTCCAAACTGATGCTAGTTTAGTCCTCCAACCTTTTGTGGTTTATCAAAAACCTGATATGTAACTTGGCAATGCAGCACCCTCTACTGTGATGTTAACTCATGTCTGCAAATCCTCTGGGTTTTGTTTATATGGATTTGATTTTTTTTTTTTAACCCTTGTTTTGGTGTGAGAAAATATTTTTGATTCCCCCTAATTTTTGATTCCCCCTAACCCTTGCCTGTGATAACTGAAGTATCTGAATTTTACAATAATGGCTGTGAATTGGGGGTATTGACAAATCTTTTAGGGAGCAGCAACAGGTTTTTGAGTTTATCTTCCTTTCTTGTCATCATTTTAATTGTAGGCATCGACTAATTTTGTGGCATCTTTTATATCACTAGGGAGAAAGATTAGAAGACAATGTGAATCCCTGACTGTTGTCCAGGTATCTTTGTTAGACTTAGTTCAATTTATCAAATATAATGCTGCTTTTCATTCATTGCAAGAAACTCTTAAAGTAAACTTCTTTCCTTAATACCTACGGTCTGCAAAACTAGTGTGCCTTTTTCTAAGACAATACTGTTGATGGGTGTTTTCTTTTTTTATTTTTCTTAAGGCAGGTATTTTTATTTTTTTTTCTTAAGGCAGGTATGAAACTTTAACAAGCAGATTCTTTGCTATTTGCAAAAATTTTTTTTTTTTAAACTGCTGGATTGTATCTTTGTGATACAAGGTCCTCCTGTTGTCTTCTAGTCTCAGCAATATTTTTTTTTTTTTTTTTTTTTTTAGGGAAGTAGATTTTAAATATTTTCATGACATTTCACACTGCATTAGGTTAATCTTTTATTGCTTCCATTCTGTCTTTCAAAAAATAAATAAATAAAATACCCCCCCCCCCCATTTTCTCAGGGCAGCTTTCATTATCACCTTTTTATGTAAACATTATATTTGTAATAAATTTTTTACTTTTATATGAAAAGGCGTTTTTTGTTTTCCATGTTTTGTGTTTTTATTGTTGCTTAAAATCAAGTTATTTTAAACATATTTCTGACAGACCAGCATTTCTGATTATTACTCTGAACCAGTTGACCTCAAGAATCTATATTTAACCATGAATTGTGCTGTAGAGAATAGAACTAATTTTTTATGTTCATAATAAACTGCAAATTCTACACAAATTCATTCAAGAAAGCCACTTTGATTCACAGCACACTTCTATTAAAAGAAATTGGGTCCCTAAGGAAGTCTTTTCTTTGTTTTAAAAGAAAAAAAAAGTGGGCAAACTGTATGCTGATATTGCGTTAAAATTGTTTCACTTCAGAAACTTTAATTTCAGTTCTGTTTTTTCTCAAACTTGATTCCAAAGAAAGATGGGAATAGCTTGGTTTTAAGATCTGTCTACAACATGAAGACATACAATCCTGATCAAAATTTTATGACCACTTAAAAATCATTAAAAAGTAATATTTTTTTTTTTACAGATAGATTGTAGTATTGGTAACCTTAAGTGGGAGGAGTTTAAAATCTAAAAGGTTATGGAAACAAAAAGCTATATTCCAAACATTTTATTTAGAAATTTACATTTTTTTATAAAATGAAGTGATTTACACATGATCAAAATAAGATCAGAGACAAAAATTGTACAAAAAGTGTATGAAAACATTCAACAACCAAATTTAATGAGTTCTACCTCTTCTGCTTTTGATGACTTCAAAAATTCTGTCGGGCATGCTAGAAATAAGCGTTTCCATTAAGATGCTCCAGCTTCTGAAGATGGCTTCACGAAGTTCATTTTTTGTTGAATAGTGTTTGCCATTTCGATAAGCATTTTGTTATCCATCCTCAAACATTTTCAATTGGGTTCAAGTCTGGTGAGCATGCAGGATGTCCCAAGACCAAGAGATGGACCCCATTTTTTTTTTTTTTTTTTTTTTTTGGTAGAAAGGTCAAGGTCCGTCTTGCAGCATTATTCTGTTGGAATAACCATCCATCCACATACAAACGATGGCCCTCCATCATCAATGATGCTTTTTGTAGCATGCTAACATACCCAGCCACTGTTTAACAACCCAGCACCACCTGGAGCTCCATCGTCCCTCTGTAAGAAAAGGCACCCCATACCATTAGGGACCCTCCACCACTATGACAGAACATTTTTTTGTTATGCCAATATCATTGGAAGCCATCAGGACCATCTAGATTGAATTGAAGCAGCCGAGGAATTTGTTTACACTTTTTATTTACCATGCCTCTGTGACTGCCTTAATTTGACTAGAAGAAAGTCCCCCTCATTCATAACAAGCCTCATTTTCTAAAAATGTAAATTTCTAAATAAAATGTTTGGAATGTAGCTTTTTGTTTCCATAACCTTTTAGATTGTAGCATTGGTAACCTTAAGTAGTAGGAGTTTAAGAATTTTTTTTTTTTTTTTACAGATAGATTTTAAAGATTTTTAAGTGGTCTTGAATTTTTGATCAGGTGTGTATTTGGAAGAATCTTTATTCTAATTACAATTAACTGACTTCAAGTCCTGTTCCTACCAAAAAGTTAATTCATGATATTAAAATCTCTGAAATTTGTCAAACTGGCTTATAATTTTGAAAATGTTACAAAGCTGAAATTAATGCAGTATTAACATTAAAAAAAAAATTCATCTTAGAAAAGCTTTTAGTTGCTTTTCTAATTAAATGTCAATTTGTTTTTGTTAAACAGAAATAAAGATTTTTTTGAAGAAACTGATTTAAATTCTCCAAGAAATCTTGCTTTTCAGCTAAGGAGTGGAACTTGAAATTTATGAACTTTTTAAGAAATTAAACGTTAAAACATACTGCAAAAAAAATAAATCTTTGGCCCTGATGCAAGGAAATTTAAATCTTTTTTTATCCAATTTGGAGCCTGTTTTTATGTTATGCTCTTTAGAAAAACTTAAATAAGATAAAATGGTAATTGTGTTAATTCATTTTCCTAGGAAAATGCTGATTTCATATCTTGCCAACTCTATTCCTATATTTCCTAGCTTTTCTCAATATACAATCTTACGTCAGTCCTTGAAACAGTCCTTCCGCTACACACCAAACATCTTTCATGAATTTGTTCTGTTTAGATGCACTGATGATACTGACAAATGGATTTCAACAGCTGAGTTTCTCTCAGTTCCATACCACCACCGCTAACCTTTTGCTAGGTCCCAAGAAGCAACTTTAATCTTAGCATCTCTCCAAACCCTGTGAACTGCAAGAGAACTGTTTTTTCTAACATGTTAAAGTGGGTTAGTCACAACTCCTGTCATTTCAGAAATAAGTCTAGACAGGCACATCATAATCTGTGTACAAGCACCAAGATGAGAATTTTGAGTAACTTTACATTTTTAATCAAAGGCTCCTACAAGATTTTAAAGTACAGACATTTATCCCAACATTGTTCAAGAGATATGATTGACAGAAGAATAAGATTCTGTAGTGGGGAGGGGAGGTGAAAACAAGTCCATGCAGTGTGAAAAAAATTCAAGATTACAAAGCTTATTACCAACTATGACACCAACCTTGGCATATAATACTTAATGGCTGCACCCCCCCCCTTCCCAACTAGCATGTATAGAACTAACCTAGGGTTTTCTAACACAATCAAGTTTCTCTGATTTTACCCATATTTTCAACAAAAGAAAGATGCAAAATCAAAAAGTCACCTTAAGAAATCAACCCAAACTTAGAACATTAGCATTCTGACCAGAAGAGCTATTTAACCCTGGGGGTCTGCAGTATACTAGTCTGAATGGCAAGGCATAACAAGATTCATTTTATAGACGTTTTTTCTTTTACTTTTTTTATACCCCTTTCATTACCGCCACCCCTTCCTAATTGTCTTTACCTTCTGCTCCTTTATTGTCACTACAGAAGTTTAAAAGAAAAAAGGGTTTGAACAAAAATATTATTGCAGACCTGCTTTGAGCAACACCTAACCATTTTCCAATGCAATTATTGATCAAGGCTCCTGAGAATTTAAAAAACAGAAGCAATGGATTTGGAGAAAATGACATTCAGCTTTTTTTATTTTTTATTTTGGGTTAACTGATAAATCAATCTTTCATTTTTGTTAATACTGTATCTCAGAAAGAAAAAAAAAACGCTGAAATGAAAGAACAAAGAAAGACCATATTGTCAAGATGAAAGCAGAGATGGTTTAAGAAAAGTAAAAAAAAAAAAAAGACTGAAAATTGAACATTGTTCTTTGTTTAAAGTTTATTCTGTTAATGACATGAGATTATAAAAATTTTCAGTTTTGTTTTATAAAAAGAAAAAACTCAAACATTGTAAAAAGCATCAAAGCCAATTTGGAGGCAGAATTAGATCATGTAAAACCAATCAAATTTACCCAGAAAAAAAAAAATCTAAGGGCAGGGACTCTTCCCCCCCCCCCTTACACGTGTGCTTCAGTGGATTTATTTTTGTAAGTTTAAGGAGAATAGAATGTGGTGGTGGTAGTAGTCATAATGCAAAGATCTTCTTAGCTGCAAATCCTAGTTCTAGAACAAGTGGGTATTTGAATTTCAAAGCTTTACTGAAAGGTGAAAAAAATGTTTTGAGGGGGCAACTACAATCCGGTTTCAAGGCGGCCATTTTCTGTGTTGTCAGCCAAAAGCAACAACAACTATTTAGACACAGAAAGAGCTGACCAAAACTTATGGACAAGTTTTTTACTTGAAAGATTCTGACAATTTGCACTTTGAGGACTTGACACTGGTATGTCACATTTAAAGAGAGCAAAGATACAAAATGGACACAATGAAAAAAGATCACACAACATTTTCCAGTTTTTAGAAACAACTGACAAAATAGATGGAAAATTTATTTCTTGAAAACATGAAATTATTTCATTGCAATTTTTTTTTTTAAGTGTCCACTAGAATTTCAAGAAAAAAAATTCTGGTGAAATCTGTTAATTAAATTCATAGAAGAACTGAAGTCTTAATACTTGGAATCATTGTTTTTTCCCCCCCATCCCATTTTATTTTTATTTTTTTAGTTTTTCAGGAAAAGGAGAAACTATGAAATCTTAAGTGTTTCCATTTGAAACAGAAATATTTTCTTTAAAAGTTGAAAAAAAAGTTTTAAAAAAATCATTCTGTTTTCAACTGACATTTACTGTCAAGAGTAAGTGACTGAATTGAGCTTCAAGTCATTCAAAAAATATCTCACAGAATTGGTGGCTTTGTTGATGGAATTCTTCAGCCATACTGCAACTTAAAAATGATGTGTGTGGAGGGAGGGGGGTATTGGGTGAAAGAGAAAAAGTTATTCTTGAAGACTAGTATCTAGCCACCTTGAAAGATTGTTCCCAAAGTAATTGGAAAATAGGTGACAAGAAAATTTAAGGTTGGGTAAAGAAAAACAAACTTACTAGATCTTTCAAGATATATACATTAGAATGTAAGTGTGTGTATGTGTGTGTGTGTATATATATATGCTTTGCTGGTACAAAGGTCAAGTGAGGAAGAGAAAGAATAAAGTCTTAATCTTTCAATATTTTTTGCCTGATTTTCTGATTATATAATAATTTAAAAACAAATCCTAGTTTCTACTTGGGCTTTAAACCTGACCCACTGGGTATCAGTGAGAAATGACAACTAACTCAGCCACCACACAAATCCTATATTAACATATGCATGTATATCTTGATTACATAACACATCCACATCTGTGGATAATATCTAATAAAGAAAAAAAAGTTTTTATCCACAGATGGAGGTGTCATGGAAGGGGGTGTAAAGACCAAATACAAAGAAACAACAAGAAAAATGTCAACATGAATAATTATAACCACAAGTATGTGTGTGTGTGTGGGGGGGGGGGTAGTCAAGAACAAATTGATGTTGATAACAGGGGGGATCAAATATTGAACCAAACTATTGATGAATAATAATTGATATTTGCAATTGTGAACAGTTTGGCTGTATGTCCAGAATGGCCGTGTCAGCCGGCAGTGATAGAAAAAGGATTCCAAAAATCAAATAATTGGCTAGATTGGGGGGAGGGGGCAGAGACACCATAAACCTGTTGCACTTGAGAAGCAGGTTCAAGTACAAATCAAGTAGGTTATCCAATTTTCAAGATAATGGAAATATTAATGTAAGCCAATTTATCTACCTCAGAACTTAGAATTTATTTTTTTTACGGGCCCAAATATTTTGATGACATGACTGTGGATATAATGAGTTAACCAAAAGGACAAATCGGTGGGGTCATTTGAGTATTCATGTTTTGTAGCAAGGGGGAAAATAAAGAGGAACCAACATGAAGTTAATCTGTGAAAAGCACACAGCCCACAATCCTGTAGTAACAGCCAAGAAAAGAGCATTGTTACTGTACAAAACAGAAAAAAAAAAAACAAACAGGAAAGATGTCACCCACTAACTGGCATTCCATTTTGGAGATTAAAATGAAAAGCAAAAGCTGGGGTTTCTTTTAATAAAATTTGATGTAAGAATTAATGCATTTGTTAAGTGTTATGTACATATTTTTCATTTTGATCAAAAAAGTCTCAAACTGAATAACAATTGGGAAACAAAGTTCAACAAAGTCATAATTGTATCAATTATTAGAAAAAGAAATTAGTTATTTCCCCATTCTATTTTTGTTGCTGTATTTATAAAGCATAAAATAAAAATTGTGTTATTAAATTAAAAATAGAGAAAAGAAAAGTCAATCAAAAATGTGGAATTAATGTCACTAAAAAAAAGAAAGCAAAAAATAAAATTTTGTTTATGACTTGGCTGTGGCATTGTGGGATTGTTGAAAACACAAAACTGTTCATTTACTGCTAAATGTGGAGTGATCACAAAAACAAAAAAGAAAACACTTTTCATTTTTCAGATCTGCCTGTACACAGGAACCAGCAATCACACTGCTGCTGTCATCAGCAACTGACATCAGCAGATAGGATTTGGGATCCTTTTAAAGGATATTCTTTTCTGAAACATTCAATGTTCCATTGGCGAATTATTGCCAGATGTCAGTAGCAAGTGTAGTATGAGTGATCGAGTGAGTAAGCGAGCAAAAATCCGATTGTTAATCACAGTCATAAAAAGGTTCTGCTGGATACTTTAAAGAAGGGATCAGAAATAATCGGACCGTTCCCTTGCCTCTCGATGTCCAGCAAGGACTTGAGCAAACTTTTTCTTGTCAATAGAAAGTCGGATAGCTTGAATGTTTCTAAACAGTTGGTCTGATGAAATGTCTTCTGGCAGTTTAGTGAGAAACTGGGCAAGATGGATGAAGTCCATATCAAGCAGAAGAGATTGATAAAGATGCAAGATACCTGAAAACAAAAACAAATTCATCAATGAAGACTTATTTTAATAAAAGTATCTTATGAAAATCTGTTGACTGAAGATAAAACATGAATATTAAGTGCATCCAAAAGTTCCTAAAAAATGAAAAATTAATTCTTATTGTATCCATTATCTAGTTTTTCTAGAAAGAACTAGAAACTCATGCAGAAATCTAATCCATTTATATAGGACCAATGCAATGCAACAATCTTAGATCAAATTAAAATAAAAACATTAGCAATAGTTTTAACTTTATAAAATCCTTACCCAAGGCAGTTCTAAAAAGAAATTCTTCGCCATCACGACAGAAAACATCCCACACCCTACAGGCAACGTCAAGGGGTAAAGATCTACTGAAAATAGTGAATATCCTTAAAAAAAAAAAAAGAAAAAAAAAGAGAATTTATTAATTCAAGGGAGACAATTCAAATCTGACAAAATCATTTCAATTCTGGAAAATGGAATTCAATCCAAAAAAGTTTCCCTTCACTTCAAAATACCTTTATCAAAATCTTTTTAACCTCAGACAAAACTTTTTAATATTACAAACGAACAAGTTTGTGATCTACGAAATTTACCCTAAATTCTAGCATTTATAAACTGCATACAATTGAAATATTGAATTTATTTAAAATCACAAAATATGAAGATGTTCAGTTTCTCTTTCATGGTTAGTAAGGAGCACAAAAGAGAATAAAATCCCTGCAAAACAGATTAACTTGATTATATTGCTAAGGGTAAATGATTTCTCATGTTCCAACTAGTATTATGTAACTAGGTTCAAAATTTAAAAGCCCAGAAAAAAAAAAAAAAAAGACAGCTCAGAACCTATGCTGATGATACAACCATTTACTCCTGGTCTCTATACTAAGTCTGATCAGTCCAATGAGGTCAGATTAGCGGCTGATCTTAAAAATGACCTACAATCTGTTGTTAACAGGGGCAAGAAATAACAAAACTGCTCTCTTTTAATTGTGTGAGAGAAACCCTTTTTACCTTTCATCATCATGGCTGATGCTAACCTCCAAGAGACTTTATGAATTTAAGTGCAGTACTAGATTGGCAGAAAGTCCCCATAAATTTACGGCCGAAATGGAATGATGTAAGTTCCATGCTAATAGTTTCGTCTATTGCACTTCTCACTTGGGGAACTCGTCTGGCTTTTTGCTTCCCAGTCAAAAGTGATTTTCAAAAATTTAAAGGAAATATCAATCGTTATCTTTTGTTCTCTCTCCTGAATAGTGTCCCCACCCCCATATTCTTTAACACTCAGTAACCCCATGCATCTTAATGGCTTTATTCCCTCATTTGGGGGAAACAATTAAAAAAAACATCAAAACATTACTGACTCTTTTCGTTCAAGATAAAATATGCTTCTTTCCTGCAACATTGCACATTTCGAGAGAATTTATTTCTCGGCTGCTGTTTACATTCTTCAATTTCCAAAATTGGTGGAAGTTTAAACGAAGAAGTAGAAATTAAACTTTAACAATTATCAGATAAGTTTAAAGTGACATTTTGGATATAATTTGGTTTGTTCAAAATGATTCTTGCTGGATTTAAAATCACTCACCAGAATGCAGAACTTCTCTTCTTTATTTAATCCTTCATCAGCCATCAGGAGAAAAAGGCCAAAATAATTATCACAGTCCATTGTCTAAGGTAAGATGAACTGTGGCAATATGGTCTCACCAGAAGTACATGCAGGGACCCATATTCATGCATGGCATGGCATTGCAAATACCCTGTTATCATGAAACTATTGACAAAAGCTGTCTCTCTTAGCATTATCAAAGAGTTTGTGTTCCTTACTACCAATCAGATGTTGCAACCAGAAAACTGCCAACCCAGACAGACTCAAAATGAAAAGTCACAGACTTTTTGATCAGTCAGATCACTAAAAAGTTCAATACAGTTAAATCTTTAAAGTCATGAAAGAGAGAAACTTGTAAATCATCCTAAACAGAAAATGAGAGATAAACCTCTTACTCCTGTTCAATAAACATAGAAGTATGGACTGGACAATCTACATATCTACTTTGATTAATCTGTTCACAGACCCATCTTTAGGAAGATTGCTAGTCATAATTCATAAAAAATAATAATAGGAAGGAATGAAATATATATATATATATATATATATATATATATATAACATAGTGATGATCCACGTATACTGTCTTAATGTATAGGAAAAACTACAATAACATAAGTTTAAAAATGTATTTTTTTGACAGTATTTATTTATTTCTATTATTATATTTGATATTTCAGACCATCCTCAGCCTTTCATCAGAAACAAATGATTTTAAAATTTAAATTAGAAACGTTTTTGCAATGAGCGTTCATCCGAGAGATTGTTTACATCACGTGACGCAGAAAGCGACAGATTTTTTTTTAATATTTGTAAACGTAAATTATTTTTAATATTTGTAAACATAAACCTATCTTTAATAATACATTTCTAATTTAAATTTTAAAATCATTTGTTTCTGATGAAAGGCTGAGGATGGTCTGAAATATCAAATATAATAATAGAAATAAATAAATACTGTCAAAAAAATATTTTTAAACTTACAACTTTTTAGTAGTTTTTCCTATATATATATATATATATATATATATATATATATATATATTATCCAACGTTTTAGGCATGACTCAGAGTTTCACGTGTTATGTAATCATCACGTGTATATTGAACTGAGCGTTTCTCAATTTGAATTAGTTATTAGCGCCCCTTGCTTTAAATTTGCTATAAGTAATAATTGGATTTACAAATATTTCTATTTACTAAACGTATAATTAAGTTATGTTAATACTGAAATCTAAAAATGAAATACTAAAATCCTGGTAGAAAAAAATATGGAAAAAATTTATAATTTAGGGTTCATTATTAAATTCACAGTGCAAAGGACGCAACAAGCTAGTTTACATTAAAAAAAAAACACTGATAAAAAAAAAGTGTAAGAGAATAGGGATAATGAAATTATCCCTATTTGTATGAGTCTGTAATCACAGACACATACAAACTCAATGACTGATGGTTTTTTTCAATTTGAATTATAATTAGGTATTGCTAACATATTAATAAAAATTAAATCAGGCATGGTAAAGTAAAATATAGTTAAGTTTAAACAAGAACTAAAAAAGGCAATAGGGAAAGTCAAAAAAGATTATATTTTTTTTTTTATAAGCGTTTCACCCCGAGCAAGGCATGTCACTGCCACTACTGCGCAGGGGGCTACGTAGAGTGGAGAAAGGCTGATTAAATATAGGAAATGTCAGAGGGTGGGTGATAGGCAGGTAAGGATACTGAGAATGAGGGTTGGGTAGATGAGAGTGTTCTGAGAATAGTTGGGAGTTAGTGTGATAGGAGGTGTCTATTGACCCTACATTTAAACACCTGGAGATTGTAGTTGTCGGGAAAGCAGAGTTGTGGAAGGGAGTTCCACAGGCGGGAAGCGCGAGAAAAGAAGCTGTTGGAGTAGAATTTACGGTTACATCTTATTTGTTTAACTGTAAAAGGGTGGGACCTAGTTGCTAATCTAGTATCTCGTGTAAATTCGTGCTTAGGCGGCACCAGTGATCTAAGCTCATCGGAGCAGAAGCCATGAAAGTACTTGTAGAAGAGGCACAGGGAAGCCACATCACGCCGGTGAGAGAGCGGCTGCAGCCGGTCTGCCAGGTCAGTATCAACCACGTTACGGATCCTCCTTTGTATTTTGTCAAGAAGCCCAAGGAGAGCAGCAGGGGCACCCGACCAGATATGGCAGCAATATTCAATACACGGGCGGATGGTAGATTTGTATATGTGCAGAATAGATTCAGGTGGGAAAAATTTCCGGGCCCTGCACAGAGAGCCGACTTTCATAGCAGCAGATTTGGCAATGGATTCAATATATATATAAAGCATAATAAATGGATCAAATATACAACTCAATATAAAATATACAAACATAAACTGAATAAATAATAAACATTATAATATAAACAAAAATTGCATAAATAAATAATTATCACTTTTGTTATTTTCTGTAAATTACTTCATCTTCAAGAAGCAATAAAAAAAACACCTGTTTACTTTGACATTTATTTAATTTGGGAATACTCTGACCCTACACGTTTTAATGCAGTGCAAGGTCCTGGGTGAGAGACGGACCTCCAGGAACTAAGCTTAGACTTATTACGAATGAACAGATATTTGGCAATTTCTGTATCTGATTGATTGATTGATTGGTTTGTTTTATGGCAAATCAACACTTTATGGGTCATTTAATGCCGAAACATTAGTTGTCGTAGTATGATGGGTGGAAATTAAATGTTACTTAGAATTCAGAGGAACTTTTTGACTATATCTTGTTGTATAGTTTTGTCTCTCTTAGGAATCTGAGAATATTTTTAGGGTCAACCTTGTTGAAAATACCAGTTAGATTATTTTCTTGATTGTGTTTTAGTCGAATCTGTTCAAGGTCTATGCAATTTGTCAGTATATGGTGTACTGTGTAGGGTTCTTGGCAGGGTATGCAGATTGGTACTTCTCTTTTCAGTAAGTATGAGTGGGTAGTATAGGTGTGTCCTATTTGGAGTCTGGCCATTACGACTTCCTCTCTTCTTGACATCCTTTTATTGGTTTCTAGTTTCCGATAGTTTGTGTCACTTGGTGTAGTTTATTGTCAGTACAGGAGTTCCATGACTCTTCTGTGCCTGAAACTATCCCTAGATTTCTACTAATTTATTTAACATAAGCTAAGAAAGAGTTACCCCCCTTTAGTTTCCTATATATTCATTTTAGAACAGCGTATGTTGATTGATAACTGACATGAAACAGTTGTCCTTGTACATGAAAACTAAAATTAGAAAGGCACTTTTTTAAAACAAGAAATCATCATTATTTTTTGGGGATTCTTCATTTAAAAAAATACCATGGAAAAAACATTGGAATTTTTTTTCAGCTTAAAAGATCATGAAAATATTTACTGAATTAATATTTGTTTATGCTTCTGAGATGATGTAGTATTTACATTGTTCGAACTGTTGTCCTCATCTTTATTGCCATATTCACGACATTTCGGCTGTTGTATGGCCTGGCCTTCTTCAGATGCTTGGAATTTAAAACCGAACTCTTTATTTTGATCTCTTTTATCTCCTGGGCCATGAGTAGTTGAGTTAAAGGGAGATAACTATATCACATCTGGAAGTAACATAGCACATTGAACGAGAATAATATACTCCAGTTATTGAAATAAACAGTTTTGTTCGAAATTCTAATCAGCTGAAGAAGGCCGGAGCCTACAAGGGTCGAAACATTGTGAATATGGCAATAAAGATGAGCAGAGCAGTCCAAATAATGTAAATAATGTGAATTAATATTGTTCTTAGAATTCCTTTTTTTTTTTTTTTTTTTTTTTTTAAATACTTTGTTTTATTTTTCTTCAAAAGGCTGAAATCATTACCAGAAAAAAAGTCAGTGATGCATGTAAAATGCCAAACACAAAATTTGAAAGTCTGAAGAAACTTCTCACTTGTGGAAAGTCTGTTTTTGCTTTACTGTCAACTTTGACATTCAAAAATTTAAATGCCATATCAATCATTATTTTCTATCTTCTTAATTGTTGTTCTTTTATTGTCCTCTCTTCTTAATGTTTTCATTTTCTTATATTCTCTCACACTCAGTAACCCCTTGTGTCTTAATTTGCCTTGTTTAGGGTGAAATGATCAAAAACAGAAAAATTTTTCATTAAAGAAAAAAGTTGTATGTGTTTTCATAAGATTATAATACATACCAATCAATGATATAAATGTCTGGAGTTAAACACTGCTTCTCAAAATGTCGATGCAATTGGGGCATATTTTCAAGGAAGAACTCATCATACGTATCAAAATATGATTTCATCTGAAGAGAGAAAATTGTTTAAAACAAAATAAAAAGAAAGAAAAAATTTAATACGTTCTTAATTTTTCACTATCTCGATCGTTTTAAAATGATATTTATCTTCTTTTGGACAAACATAGATAATAAAATTTATGCAAAGTGTGGTGACATAGGCAAAATGGACTTTTTCATAGAGTCTAGCAACTACTAAATAAGTCAGTCATCACTCAGTAGGCGGGGTGGGGGACTTTTAAACCACAGAGTAAAAGACATCACAACAATATGGCATTATTGATATGATTTCTAACATTATATTGGCTGGAATTCGCGAAAATATGATTTTGTTGTTTTGCCTATACGCAGTGCAAGAAATTAAAAGACCACAAAAGGAAAAAAGGTTGAGAACAAAGTTATAGAACAAAGTTTTTAGCTTCGGCTGGATGTGAAACCATCAGAAAATCTCAACTGTCATGGTGTATCCCAGAGAAATAGAGGATTTGTTCTTTTCTCAAATTTCAGACATTGTAAAGAGAAATTTGCAGCTGAGAAAAAAAGTTGGTTTTGGTGAGAGGACAAAGGTTTCACACAAATAACCAAGATCTGAATTAATAATACAATACGTATACAAGCTATGAAAAGTTTCCAGATTGTGTGAGTTTAAAAAATGGCCATCAAAGATGAATTGATACAGTTGAAGGTATGTGTGATGCTTCGTAGAAACACAAAACTTTGGAATGGTTACAACTGACTAAAATATCTTTGGATGCATCTATAAAATTTCTGCAACATTTAGAGTGGATTGAAAAATTCAATATATCCAAGAGTAATGCCAAAACATACAGCATATTGAATTACCTTGTGCAATGCAAATACTATGATAAAAAACATGAATGGGACAAGAAAAAATATCCAGCTTTAAGACAAGTAAGCTGGAATTGTGAAAAGAAAAAACGTTCCCAGTCAGTGTGCAAGTATAAATGGAAAATACAAAGAATAAAAAATATAAACTCTGGAAAATACAGGTGGATTTATGTTAGAATCTGTCATGAATACACTCCTAGAAGTGCACAAGATCATCTCATCAGTGATGTTATGCTTTCGGGATCATGACAAGTTTTGGGTCCTTCACCCAAAGAGGCCCTACTGAAACAAAGCTATTCCAGCAGGCAGTCTTCAAGTGCACAACAACGGATTTATAACTGTAACTGCCCGTTATGAAATATCAAGCGTCCAGTCAGATACACCATATGTCACTTCCACCTCAGCCAAGAAGAGACAAAAAAGAACAAGTTGGAAACTAATTATAAATAAAAAAGTGAAATAATTTATCAAATTTTATTTAACAAAAACTCATTTTGAGTTCTTTAATAAGAAAAATATTGAAACAAAGAAAAGCATGTAAACTGAAAAATAAAGAGTGAAAATAAAACTGGATTTTATTTTCAAAGTAGGAAATGAATTTTGATATGACAAAATTTCATTTGCTAGCATAAATTATACGAAATTTTTTGAATTGAAAACAAAAAGATTTGGTCTTTTTCTAAATATGACTTTGGCGTTTTCTGCAATTGAGAGATTTGATTTTATTTGCTTGAGCAAAGGTTTCTGAAACTCCAAGAATACTATTCTTACCATTCCTTCATCCACCCTGAAGAAGGCCACCTGACATGGTCCATTAAGAAGATTGGCAAAGCAGATGAAGGCATCAGCCACGTCCATGTTCAGCAGCAACACTGCAGCCAAAAAAGACATACCCTGCACCTAAAAAGAAAAAAGAAACAATAAAATAACTAAGAAAAAAATCTGAAATATCTGAAACCAACCAATCAAACTATGAATACTTAAAATAACCAATCAAAATGCAAAGATTTCTTAGTGCATCTATTCTAAAAAATGATGCATTGTATTTCAAGTTCCTTGAATATTTTATTTGATATCACAAAATTCACCTCATGACAAACAAATCAATATATAATTTGGACTTATTAAATACATCAAAACTTTAGGAAAGAAAACAAAAAAAAAAACAATCACTACTGTATTTTAGTACTGACACTTTATTCGTGTATTATATACAACATATATAGTCAACATGTGGACAACCACCAAACTTTAATTCATCTATCTATATATAAAGTTTCATGAATTCTGTTAGTCCATCACATCCTCTAAAATAGTCAGGAGAAGTGAAAACAGGTAAGGGAGTACAAAGTACAATTGGTTTTACTAGGGTGTGTAGCTTAGTACAGTAAATTTTCCTTAACTTTTGTGGAAAGTTATTAGTTAACATACAAAATACTTCCACTATTTTAAAAACAATTTAGTGATTATACCAATGCTTAATAAAAATGTGATATTGTTTTTTGCATATTTTTTCTTCAAGTTTTTATATTTCATCAATTGGTTTGCAAAATTAAACAAAACACGTAAATTTTGACAAAAATGCTAGCAATAACTTCAACTATACGAAATACTATGAGAATTTCAACATGCATCAGTTTGTTGAAAAAGAATTCTAGTATATAAAATTCTGTGACTTCTGTCTGTCCATCACACCTTCTAAAATAGCCATATATTGACCAATCAAAACCAAGTTTTGAAGAAAAGGGCAAATGGGTTATCAGTACAAAGTACAGTTAGGTTTACTCAAAGGTTTTGTATTTTTCCAAACAAATCAGCTAATTCAAATTTCATTGGTTAGAATGAAACAGTGTTTAATAACTTCAGTAATGCAGTAAATATTTTAATGTGCTAGTGTGGTACAAAGATTCTAATCAATAAAAATGCATATAAAATACAAACAAACACACAATTATCTGAATCCTGCTCACACAAACTAGAATTATGATATGCTTATATACGTATAAATTATACACATTAAAGCAGCTTGAAAAGATGGATGCACATCAAATCTTAACTAATGAAGCTAACAAAGCTTAACTAATGAAATGTACAAAAATAAAAAATAAAAGAATTTATTTTTTCTTTCTTCATATCTTATTCAATGATAAAGCTTTAACAAAAGTAAAAGATGTTATAAACATTTCCTATTTACTCCTTATCCTGACAGATTCCTCTACTTAAATACACACATACACGGTATATGATATGCTAAAAGTCTGCCTTCTTCTACCGAGCACCCATGGATCAGAGGTAGAATCGCTGACTGATGTCAATTTGGTTGGGTTTCAATCCTGGCTAAAAGCAATCGGATGTTAAACCATACTGATGAACTGTGATACAGCAAAACAGATCTGTCTGCGGATGACTATATATATATATATATATGAGTGTATTTACGCGACATCTCTTTTTTATACAGGTTTCATTAAAAAATGACAGACAAGGTATTATAATTAAGTTTTTATATAATTTTTCATGTGTTCATATAATTTTTTTATATTCTACTTTTATTATTTTAATTATCTATCATAAAATATTCAAAACTGCCAACTTCATTATCAATAATAATAATTCCCCTGAAAAATCTAAACTGCAGAGGACCTGTGTCGTTTACGAATTTATATGTCCTTTGAAGAACTGTGTTCCTCAACTATTCAAATCTGTAAAAAATTACATTAGCTACACCACCACAAAATTGACAAGAAGTTTGACATTGCACCTTTCCCACAACAGTTCCAACAGATCTCATTTAAACACACATTGCAATCTTCCAGGATTTATTCATGATATCCTTGTTGATAATGCATACATGATAGCATCATCCACATGCAAAAGATTAAAAATAATGGAGGCATTACTAGTGGAAAGGAGAAATCCTACATTTAATAGCATCAATTATGAACACGGAACCAAAGTGTTTACCATGTTCAGAACTTAACACACACATGACTCTACATACATAAACTTTACACATATTTATTTACAAGTAAAAAAAAAATTAATTCTTGATAATGGCTAAAAGTATAGCCAAAAGCACTCAAAAATACAAAACCTTTGGACAATTATTAGATAATTTGTGTTCTGAGAAGAGGAGAATCATAAGAACACATGAAAAATTATATAAAAAACTTAACGATAATAGCTTATCTGTCATTTTTAATGAAACCTATGTGTGTTTTGACAAAAATGTTAGCAATAACTTCAACAATGAAAAACTATGAGAATTTTAAGCTCTTGTTACTCTTCACAGACTTGATTAACATTCTACTTTGTTGAAATTATTTTCCACACTAGCAAACAAAATAGTTCTGATTTTAGAAAAAAAAATTGATTAAACATTAAATTTTATGTAAAATTAGAGAACTATGTTAAACATTCAAAATCAAGTAAAAGTGATCAGGAATGAATGCAAGCATTCAGGAGATAAAAGAGATATTATCATGTAAATGCATTGTTAATGGTTTTACAATAAAGTATTGCAAAAGAAGAAGAAATGGGTTTTCAGTGATCAGAAATTAATGCAACCATTAATGACAGAGCTATTATACAGAAAATGTAAATGCATTGATAATGATTCTAATATAGAGAAATGAGCATAGATACAAATAAGAAGCTTATCAGTTACCCTTTCATTAATGAGGAGATGGTGGGGTCTGTTAAGTTTACTGGTTATTCAATAGAGTTAAACAATACTTAAAGATTTTATTGTCACATATTTGCAATTTCGTAAACAAGAAACTCTGTTCAAGGCTACATAGTCAAAATGAAAGGTGAAATATAAAAGAATTTACATATCCAACATCTGGCCGATAGCAGGCGTAGGCTCCAAGAAGGCTGTGGAGGAGGTCATGATATGGTCCACCCTGTCAAGTGAAATAATTATATGTTAACAAAA
Organism: Ascarosepion bandense; assembly: GCA_037127315.1. Lineage (NCBI taxonomy): Eukaryota > Metazoa > Mollusca > Cephalopoda > Sepiida > Sepiidae > Ascarosepion > Ascarosepion bandense. Next base: position 89,681 of record JBBBDQ010001776.1, read on the forward strand.
TTAATTATTTTTATGAAGATATGGCTAGAAAACAGGTGTTACAATTTTAACTAATAAATCAAGTGAAAATTAAAAATAAACACTTTAGCATTTCTTGTAAAATTTAAAAATTAGTAAAATGTTTACAGTAGTTGTCCAATGAAATTGGAATAAAATACAAAATGAATGCTACAAAGATGAAAGAAAAAAACATTTCAAATTATAGGAATATAATTCAAAATACTGTGAGGTTCTAACAACGATAAACAATATTGACATTATTTTAATAAGTTTTTAAAATGTTCTTTTAGAACATTGCAAATGGCTTTGGTGAAAACTGTCCTCCATGTGGAAAATCTCCTGTTGAGATTTTCCAAAAAATACAAGATATCATGGAGGACAGTTTTCTCTAAAGTCTAAGTCTGTGCAAAAAAGGAATAACAACAAAAGAACAAACATCTGTCAATTTAACCCTCTAGGGCCATTCATATCATATTTGATACAGTATGAAAACAAGCCTTGAAAGAAATATTTTCCTGAAAAATTTTTTAAGAGAAATATTTTATAAATTTCAAATGAAAGCAGTACTGACTGCTCAGTCAATGAATACCAAATGTTTCCTTATAGGGAAATACTGTATCAAATATGATACGAATGGCCCTAGAGGGTTAAACTGAATATTTTTTTTCAAAGTTTTTCTTTGGGGCCCATTCTCAAATCAAGGCATAAATATTCACCAGCCTTTGAATTTTGGTCTTTCATAATATCTCCATAATTAGAGACATCAAGTCTAACTTACTGATGCTAACAACCTCAGTAAGTTACAAGAACAACATGTAAACATATATTTTCAATGTTTAACTGACTGTAGAAACAAAGAACTTCTTAAAACTGCCAACTAACTACAGCTGGTTATTGAGGCTATTTGAATAATTAAATCCAATAATTCAGTTCCTAGCTGTAATTTATTTCACTTTAATCACCCAAAAGAAATGCTGAATAAATTTTGAATCCAGCAAGTCAATTTCTAAAAAGTTTACTGTTCCTTTTTTGTACAAACTTCAACCAATACCGATGTCATTCAAGATTAGGGTCTTTTTTTTTATCTCACTATGAAGTCAAAACTTCCATTCTTTCATTACTAATAATCAACATACCTGTTAGTAAAGAATTATGCTACACACTAAAGTAGAAAAAACACTAAAAACTAAAATAGAAGAAAATACTCATATATGTTTTCAATTCAATATTAATATTTTAAATTCAAGCACTGTGACTGTTTTCTTTATTTTGTCTGTCACTTCATAGCTATTTTGAATCTTCAAAAATTTAGTTCATTTATAAAGTCAGTATTGAATAGAATGTGAGAATATTAGAATAACAGCAGTCATGTAAAGCATTTGAGAATTTTATGAAGAAAACCTGGATTATTTGTTGCTTTTTTTACAAAGACATTTAAAAGTTGATGATCAAAGAGTTTTGCCATAAAACTTTTGTACAGAGATCAGTTGGAGCCATGCTGGTTTTATTTTTTAGTAATAGTTGACAAAAAGAAAGATTGAATTATGTTGTTATTTTAACAAAATAAAAGATTTATTAAGAAATAAAATAAGTTTATATATATATATATATATATATATATATAATTTCTAATTTTGGTTTATGTACTAAAAAATAGTAAAAAGGGAGTGAAAAAAATAAGATAAATGGAATAACAGATTTAAAATGACAAAGTTCAATTAGAAATATTTAAAAAAGAAAGGAAAAAAAAATTCTATTCTCTTCACAAAAATCTAAACTTACTTTCTGAAAGATGCAAAACTGAGGAAAGGTGCGTGAAACATCAAGTTTTATGAGTTCGACACTGGCTTCTTTGTTGGACGGAGGATCAGCAGAATCTGAAGATGAAATGAAAACAAGAAGTTTTAATCTTTCTGCAAAAAGATAAAAACAGCTTTAAAATGATTTTTAAGTTATTAAACAATTACAATCCATAATTTTCACCAATAGCAACCACTTCTGCCTAAAGGAACAAAGAAAAGTTGAAGTCGACCTGAGCCTAAGAAAATGGCATAAAATCCCATCAAAAAGGACTTCTTAGGCAGTCAGCTGGCACACTAGCCATGATTTACAATACAACGCATGTGGTCAGCCACTTCTCATCTCCAATAACACCCGCTATAGGCCATCACCACAGTAATTCACACTTTACTATACAGATATCTTTTATGACTTTACTTATCTCTTTCTTTCAATGAGAGACATTCACAACAATTCACTACTTATTGTATTTTTTTAAATACAATTATTTATTTCTGAAACCTCTGTCTTTACTTCTTTGTTCTGCCATCATATGCTTAATATAACAATCATTTTTTGGTTCAGCAATAAAGCCTTATAAAACCCATTGCAGATTTTTTAAAGATCTTTTTATCCCTTCACCTTATAAGAATAATACACTCACCCTGTAGTAGTAATTGCCATGCAGTATAGGAAAAACTGAATTGCTAGATTACTTCCCTTGAGGGGAACTCTCAGTAAGTGGAGAGTAGCAAACACTACACATTAACAAAAACAAAAACAAAACAAATGTTAGTCATTTAACAATGCAGATCTGTTATTTAGTTAGCATATTTCTTCTCGGTAAATCATGTGTTTTCACAACCCCTGGTCACAAACTTGTACATATCTTATAAAAATTAATTTAAAGTTATTCTAACTAGATATAATTTAGGTATCCCTACTCATTTTTGATACCCAAGTTTTAAACTGAATTTTTAAAAATAAAAAAAAACTTTTTCTTGTAGCTTTAATTTTAGCTTTAATTGAAAGGTAAATGATTAAATTTATTATTTCCAGTAAGCAAAATACTCTGGTTGATTTCAAATAGAAATTATATTGATTGGAATTTCAATTTTTTTAGAGTTTTTAAAATTCATCATTTTTTTTCATCCATTTTGACAAAAGTTAATTTTTTTTAAAATCTTACAAAAATAAAATATACATCTGTGACATTTTTGTAAAATTAGCAAATTTAAAGTTAAATTTATCTGATTTACACAAGTATTACTTGTTTATAGCATTAGATTTGGAATAAAAGTATTTCTTAATCACAGAGCTCTTATCTTTCTGACCTGTTGAGTGATTAGTGACAGCCAGATGTAGTGATAAACTAAGTATGGTTGACCAAAATTGACATGATTGTCCCAAATTTTTTTTGCTGTAAGGGGAATAAACCATGAAACATGTAACCTTTTAATGTAACACATGAAATATCATGCTTTAAAAAAAAATAATTTAAAAAATCTTTTGGCTTGAAGATTTTTATTAAGCTTTTCAATTTTTGATTATATAGTAATAACATAACCTAACTGCCACAAGACTTTTAAGTTTTTTAAATTATATTTGAAACTTTAATTAAAAAGAAAAAATTAATAAAAGTCTTGTAAAAATTTATCATTCACTGAAAATTTTTTTATACTCAGACTAAATATTCCTTTATATATATTAAAAGCTTTCCTAATTAAATAATTTCATAGTTTATTGCATTTTTTATTTTACTATTCGAAGCAGATTTTTGGGAAAAAATACATGATTTACATTCCCCAAGAAGTACTGTATTTTACTAATAAAACAAATTTTTGATACAAAATTTAATTTCTTGAAATTTCATGAAATTACATGGAGTGGAGGGTGGGGGCTAACAGATGTTAAAAAACATTTTTTTTTTCCAAGATTTTCTAAAAATAGTAATTTAAAAAAATAATTTCACTCATTTGTATACAAGTCCTGAAAGTTTCAGGAAAATCCAACAATTATTTAATTTTTGTAAGAATTTCCAAATTAATTTGTTTTTTTACCAGAAAAAAATGTCTGAGTTTCATAATATTACATTATTCATAGTAAAATCTGGTAAATTTGGTTACCCACTGATAAAAAAAAATTAAAAAATACTTTGATTTTTACTCTTAATAATAAACATTTTAATGATAAAACTTTGTTTTTATTAAGTTTGGGGCCTTTTTTTTCATGCTCTGCTATTTTTTCAGTTAATTAGTGGAGGTAACTAATATAATTCAATCGATTATGAATTCCACATGGAAAAACTTCTAAAACCTTGTGTTTGATGTTGACCAAAATTCATCAGGTTCCGAATAAGCCTGGAAACGCTTGAGAAAAACCTTTGAAAATTGTGTGTAGTGAACACCCAAATTGGTAACTAGAACAGCTGAAGAACTTTGTGTCATTTGATATTTACAAGATTATAAGCCCGGTGGGAACTTATATGGCAGTTTTGAATTTACTAAAAAAAAGTGCACACACAATAAAAGAGTGAGATCTATACATGATACAGCCTCACTACCAGGAAACACTGGATATACAAAGTCCCACTAAGGACTGCAATTTCCAACAGGGGTTACTGCAACTGAGAACAAAGACATTCGAGACGCTTTCATAGCTGAACTAGCCAGCTCTATAATTCGATAATGACTTCTAGAGAGAATGGGAAACTCACTTTAAACCAAGCTTACAGTCTGGAGTTAACACATCAAAATGCTGAAGCATACATTTCCACCAGTGGAATGAATATTACATATGAGATGGCAGCCATGAAGCATGTGGCGATGCTCAAGTCAGCCATGACAGTCGTTAATAAAGAGGAAGAATCCTTACTGACAACAATGACAGAATCAATAGGGTCAAAAGTAGATAAATGTTTTTGTGGAAAGTAAAAACGCCCAAGGAAATGATACTCAGCTCAGGAAGCTAAGTGTTACACATGCAGTAAAACTGGACACCACAGCAGCTATTGAGAGAATAGAATACTATTCTAATAATAGAGAAGCCTTTTAAACTGATAACTGACCAACGGACATTATCATTCGTATTCAAGTACAGGAAGTGAGCTTTCACTGAGATCCAAGAATTATAAGCTGAACAGGTTGAGCTATCGACATTAAAATTGTGCAATATATCACAGACCCCTGGTCAGAATGCAGCTCCAGAGGCACTCATAAAACTGTGCAGCTATCACTATTGATGTTTTTTGTTTGTTTTTTTTAATCGTTTCCCCCCAAGCAAGGTGCACAGGAGGTTACATAAGAAAAGAGTGAAAGTTTAAGCAGGAGGAGAGCGAAGACAAAAATGATGTGTTGGAGAAAGGGCAAGAGAAGGATGGGAATACCAGTATGAAGACAGTTGCGAGAGTAGAGTGCAAAAGGAAAAGAACAAGATACACGAGGTGATCGGGGAAGGAAGAGAGAGAGGGACTGGAGTCAAGTGGACAAGAGATGGGAATTGACATGGCATTCAAATTCTTGGAGATTGTAGCCGTCAGGGAAACATGAGGTTCATGAGCCCCTCTGTCATCTAGGAGTTGCATGTATGGCTCCATTTGTATGCACCAAAAACTTTCCCTACTCAGTGAAGGATATTCACAAAATTACCACTCAATACAGAAACTATGCATGTGAAAAACCACGATTTGAGAAATTCCAGGGAAAACTGATGAAGGCAACCCAAACTTTTGAAAGGCTAAATACAAAATTCAAAGTCCCGATGTCTGCAAAGAAAAACCAGTACCTTCCAACAGTCATTGGGGAGTTCAGAGAGTTCCTCTTTGCATTTACATGCACTCCCCAATGTCCAGATATCTCTTCAGCCACAGAGTTTGAGTGTTTATGTCAACCATTTGTAGTATTTGGTATGCCATACTACATACATTCCGATAGGGCACCTTCCTTCATGTTAAGTGACTTGAAAGACTTCCTACACACAAAAGGAATCACTATCAGCTGTACAAACAGTTACAATCCTTTGGGAAACAGAGAGGTAGAAAGATCAAATAAACACACTGGAGGTCAGTACAATTAGATCTTTAGTCAAAACAATTGCCTCTGTCTATGTTGGCAGTAGTGCTACCTGACAGATGCCTTCTATACAATCCCTACTATGTGTTTTCACATGAGAGCCTGTTTAACTACCAATGTAAATCGGGTACAGGATCTTTCGTACCCAACTGGTTAACCAACTTAAAGAAGATACTCTTACGAAATTATCTCAGTGAAAACAAATATGAACCTTCAGCTGTGAAGGTAGAATTACTATAAACAAACCCAGAATAATCTTATACACAATAGTTTCCTTTAGGGATTTGGCACACCTACCAGACAAACTGGAACTCATAAAAGGGATTTACAAGGGGAATCTATAAATGAAGCTCAAATGGAGACTCACTCAGACGCTAGTAGAAATGAAGATCAAGAATCAGAAATGCTAAACTGGTATACTACCGATTATGAGACTGTAGTGGTCAGGCAATCATTACAGACTATTTGTCCCACTCCATCAACTGCTTGGACTTTTAAAATGGAGGAGAACGTAGCAGTAATTGCCATGTAGTTTTGCACCAACAGAGTTACTAGATTACCTTCTTTGAAGGCAACTTTCTGTAAGTGGAGAGTAGCGAACTCTGCACAGAAAAACAAAAAAAAAACAAAGTAACAATTGTTAGTTGCATACCAACGTAGACCTTTTATATTTAGTTGGAATATTTCTTCTATCTAATTCATATATTCACACATTCCCTGGTTGTGCTTCATAAAAATTACATGACACTCCCAAGATGAATTATCTTGTTCATGGCACTGAACAGGTTAAACATTTGAGCTTAAAAAAAAAAATTAGATTATTAATAGCTAAATGATAACGGATTTTGAATGCAGATTTTCAAGATAGGTTCTCCCCATAGGAAAGATTAAAATAACAAATTTTCTTACTTGTATTTTTCTTCAAATTGCCACTATGATGTCATATATCACTGGCCCCGCAATTTACACTCATAGTCCTGATGTATAAAATGTCAGTTTGTGTCAAAGAAAACTGATGTCACTTACTTTCTGCAGAGCCGTGAGATTCTTCACTTAATAATTTGATTCTGTCTTTGGCACGATTCAAACAGATTTCGTAGAGCTCTGAAAGAAAAGAAACGTGAAAGAATTAAATTCGAAACACTTATAAATAAATTTTCTTTATTGACATAAGAATTGCCTTAAATAATTAACCAAAAGATTTTTTTTTAACAGCAGAGAAATTAAAATTAATTTATTTCTATAAAGAATAATTAAACCAAAAGAAAAATAATACCTTTGCTGATTTCTCAAAGGTCTGTTGTTCCAAACTGCAGTTGTAGCCTGTTTATGTAAAGGCAAAATGTCTTTCAGCATTATCGTTGACTAGTTATTAAGTTTATACTTTGACCTTTCACCTCACGCTATTTTTGGCAATGCAAGTAATATTAAATTCAAATAGAAAAAAGTCATTTGGTATATTGAATTACATGCAGAGTTAAATAAAAGAATTAAAAATTACGATATTCAAAGGTTCATCTCAAATACTGTAAGCAGAAAATAGCCCAATATTTTGCATCAACATAAACAGCTTCTCCACGCAGAAAATTCAACACAGAACATAAAAATCTGTATCTCAATGAAATCCAAACATCTATGGAATTTTACAAGTCATCACGTCCTGATGGGATTTACCAAATTCTTCCTAATTAATTGTTTAACAATCGAGAGTAGGAAATAACTAACTTGTATCCACATTAAAAGGACGAAAATTAAAAGTTTTTATAGTATTAAAAAAAAATAAAATAAAATCCTCACAAGAGTTTTATCCTCATAATATTCAATTATTGTGGTACAGTGGATATTGACTCAGTGTCAGAAATTGGGGACTGAATTTGAATTTTAGTTGAATACGTTGCATTCACTTGCAAATCCGCTTGGGGAAGGTATTAATCCATGGCTTCTCCCTCCAACTATAGGTCAAATAGCAGGACAGATTGGATTCTATAGCCTTGGTTGGTAACCATTATACCACAGAAAGTAATAGCAACCTACTCCCAGAAAATCGTCTGCCCAGTCAGTCACGTCTCGAAAGAGACATGATCATCCTAGCATGTATCGCATATGGCACTTAGCTGACTGACTTTCCCCTCATATCACATCTCTTCATGATAAATATTTAGTATCCTCCACCTTGAGTGCGTCTAGAGCCTGGTTCCCCATTTTAAAAACAGTTTTTGATACCAAAATATTAATTGCAACCAAATCAGTACAAGAATGAGTGACCAATTCAATGTCATTGGTACACAGCTTAACAGTTCAGAATACAAATATGGACATTAGTTCTTGTCTGAAAGAATCTAAATCTAAACTTATTTATAAATGGAACTTTGTGTGTGTGTTTCCGTTACCTATAGACTCCGAAACAGCTGAACCGATTTTCTTGAAAAGTTACACAGTTGTACTATAAGCGTCTGCGAGTGTTCTTAGCTAGGTTTTGTGTCAAGGTACCCCCAATAAATATCGATAATCGAAAAAATCGGTTTATAGAAGGAGTGATCCGATTTTAATCAAATTTTATACACTCATAGACAAAGACATAAGAAACGATATTCAGAAGTTTCAAGGTTGCAGTTCTTACAATAGTGCAGAAAATCGATAATATATATGTGTATAAATTGATACCAGGAAATCAAAATTTTACTTACATCCATTCATTTTTCTTTCAGTCTACGGTTTCGCTTTAACTGGAAACATTTTAGTCTTTTGTGTCAACGTCCAAAGAGTCTGAGCTCCAGAACCATGGATTAGTTTTAAAGCTTTCATTACATCTGAGCAATGCCAGGCTATACTGCTAGTCTTCTATAATCTGACTTATACTAAGACAGGTTTTAGTATCAAATACATATAACCAGAACATTTGATAAGTGCAAACATAATTTAGTTACAAAGGATTAAATTACCCCCCCCCCCAAAAAAAAAAGAAGCATAACTGGTGATAAGACAATGAACTTCAATAATTGGACATAACTTTTGTCAGTAATATAAGTGAAAATGACAACAGCAAGTAGATTATCTGTTGGGATGAAACCTTATAATTATTTGTGAGATTAATGCCCTTTTGGACGTTTCATGTAAAAAATGGCGACTGTAGAAACTGACATCAAAATTCCTCACAGTAGATAAGAGCGCCGAGAAAATGTAGTTGGAAAACTTTTTACAACTTTATCACAATTTGTCAAAAGGCTTTTCTTACACGCCACAAGAGAAGTTAGGAAAAATTCTTACAATAAGAACAGTGGAAATTTTATGACATGTTTTTAAAACTATTTTACTGCTTAAAAACATATAAAACATGTTCTTACCTGAGGTAATATTTAATTCATTTCCAATTGCTAGTTTCCATACACGACCTCGCACACTGGGGGGTAAGCCATTCCACCATAAATCACGCGCACGTTTTGTTTGTTTCCTGAAGAATGAAAAGGAGAAATTATCAGTCACTTGTACATCCAAATTTATATGAATCAGGAGGAATTGAATAAATATGATAAACAAGCACCCCCACCAAAACCATCAAATTTTTTTAGGAATGAAAACTTTTTGAGTTGTATCCTGAACCAGTTTTGTTATCAACCAGAAGTAAACAGTTTAGAGTTTGAACTCGCTTTAATATTTTCTGACCAAAAAAAATCAAAGTGAAATTTATATGTCAAATATTTCAATCAAGAAGAGAATAGACTATTGCAGTTGCATTAGCTTTCAATTATTTCCGATATATTCACTTATAATTGTATACTGTCTCCCACCATCCAAAAGTAAAAATTACTTAATATTTTTACTTATGTATAGTGAATAAAATTGTCTCTTCAATGTAATATAATAAAATGGTTACAAATAAAGGGAATGGCTTCATTCCTGAAGTCATTTAGAATAAGAATTAAAAGAAAAAAAAAACTATTAACTTTTGCATAAACAATTTTAAAGTTTTACAGAATTTAATTCGAAGAGAAAATTACAATACCTACTAAAGTTATGTTTGATAGTGAAATATGACCAAAGTTACATAGTGGGGAGGGCATGCAAAATAGAAGCAAGTATTAAAAGACAATGAAGAGCAGAAAAAATTGTAGATCCAGAAGAAGCAGTTTGGTTATGTTTTGCTCTATAAAATTTTTCCTGCAGACATTTTTGCTAAAAACCCCCTTGCACATAATAGGTCAAAGGTTAAGGTTTGGGGTAGGAGGTTAAAAGAGTAGAAGTGAGAGATTCTCATTGTTTGTTTAAGAGATAATCTCAAGAATAATGACACAGCATTTTACTTTATTAAGTGGAAAATAAAATTGACTTTTTTCCAAGTGTACTGGTGATGGTGGGGGGAATTATAATTGAATAAGGAAATTAAAAAAAAATTTGAACAAGTTTATCAATTCACCATTAGATGCAGAAGCAAATGATCTGATATTGTAGAAAAAAAAAATTCACTTTTCTTCTCTAAAAAAATTAAAAGTAATGACATATTAGAAATTTTGAGGTGTTGATTTTTTTTTTTGTATAAGAGAAGCTGAAGATTCTAAGAGTAAAATTATCAAAGAATTTGTTTACCCAAAGCGTTTGAAAGTGAAGAAAAAGCAAAATTAAATTATGCAAATAGACTACAGATATACCATGCTGGAAATTTTGTGCCATTTCTCAAGATAATGGCATTACTTTCTGTTGTACATCACTTCAGTAAATATGGCATATTATCTGTCTTGATCTTTATATTGTCTTGATCTCTAGCCACTCTAGCAAAGGAAGTGATGATTGACGTAAATCTGTGTAGATGAGCTGGCATTCTTAGTTAACTGACTACAACCTATTACAAAGTCTCATTTCTCTGTTTACTGCACAATATATTCGAAGGTTTTAATTTACTCAAATCTACAGTGATTGGTTGAAAATTATCTTTTTATACTTCATGATCTGCTTTTTTGACTATGTTCACAAATTTCTAAACATTTAAGATTTAATTTTCAGCAGCTATTTCCTGGAGGCAGCCATTTTAATGTTGATCCTCTTGTGTGACTTTTTGGCAATTCTCTGAAATTTTCATTATTAAATTTTTTAATATTATCAGAGAAAAGACTCATCATTTCTGTTTAGAGGGATGATGAGTCAGGCAAAGGGAATATGTCTGCTGAGGTTAATTACAAAGGAAATTTGAAGCAGGAAAAAATTGATTAAGCTGACAAATTACAAGCATCAGAAACAGCTTAGAAAAAAAAATGGAAGATGTTGGAGGGGGAATATTCTTAGATTTTGTCATGCAAATGCTGGATCGTCGGATTACATTTCTTTTTCTTTTTTTACTTTAAAAGGGAAGGAATTTTTGTGCCAATTGTTAAATTTTTTCAGTTTTGCTGCATAAATAAACTTAAATGAAACTAAATCATTTTCAAATACACATTTTTTTGCTCTATTAAAAACATCAAAGTTTTTGTTTTAAGCTTTTCATTTAATTTAGATACACTTCATTTTTATTTTTAGAAATAATTTTCTGAAAACCAACTTCAAAAGCAAAAGTAAAAAGCGGAATTTTGTAGCCTCATCAGAGATTGTTGAAAGCTAAGATTTAAAATTTTAAAATTATTCTACTGAATTAACATTTTAAAAAGATGCAAAATTTAAATGAATTAAACTCTGCATGCACATTCTCTAGAATAAAAACTTTGGAATTGCTATTTCAAGCATCAAAACAAACAGCACAAGAGTTTGATAATATTTCTTTTCATAAGCAAAATAATAGGCTTTGTAACTGACAAAAATACTGATACCATTTTATTCAGAGGGAATGAAAATTTTTGATAAGGTCTAAATTAAATTACAAAAAATTTAAAGAAATTTATTTTGACTCCAAAGAAAATTTAATTTACAAAAATGTTTAAGTAAAACAAAACATCAAAATTAGTTTTAATATTCAAGAAAAATAAAAAATCCTGCTATTCTGAAAGGAACAGAATGAAGCAATTTGCATAAATGTTTTCTTACAAAGATTAAAACAAAGGAATTAATAATAATAATACCAACAACATTTGGTTTTGGTATTAGGACCTTGAATAAGTTTTCACTGTTTTTCAACATATAGCATTCCCAGAACTGTGTGCATGTAATTTCAAATTGTAACGCATCTATAAAGCATTACTATAAGCAAGCTTGAAATTCAGTGTATGCCATTTCGCTGAAGTGTAAACAACTTTGTTTTTCATAGTGTTAAACATGTTAAAGTTCATGCCAAAGAAAGTGTGTTTGTATGAAATTTTACTGCACTACTTTATTCAAAAGAAATCTGCAGCTGAAGCACATTTAATTTTTATTGAAATCTACGATGATCCTACTCTGTCAAAAACGACATGTACAAATTGGTTTAGACGCTTCAAAAATAATGATTCTGATGTTAAAGATAAAGAACATTTTGGCATACAAAAAAAGTTATTGTTCCATCTAAGAATCTCAGCTGTAAAATGATGAGACCTAGCTGCCAATTCAGTACTGCACTTAAATTTGTTGAGGTACCAAAGGAAAGCTCATCAAAACAATTAACCTAAAAATATTTGTAGAAAAGGTAGAGAGTACCTACATTACAGTGGTGGGAAAATTTATTCTGTTTAATCCTTTTTCTGAGAATAATCCTTTAAGATAAAGAGAGGTTTTAGAAGTTAAAAATATTCACGGTTTATATCTAATTTCATGTTTCGTTGTGTTAATAAAACATTAATCTAGAGAGAATCTTAAAGAAAACTATGTTGGGAGGTTGTTTAGTAAATCCTACTTAATGTTGTCATTATTACAGATTTATCTTTAGAGAAATAAACAATCTGGAGAAATAGAAACATTTCTAAACAAGTAACTTGTGACAAATTCAAAGATTTTTAAGTGATACTGCAGAATAACTTAATGCGTGTCCTTGTTTCATATATAAATAAAATTTGTGGGATATGAAAAAAATGGGAGGGTAGGTATGGATCTTCTCCAAATGACAGCACTAGTTGATCAAGTATAAGAGTAAGAACAAATGAAAACCTTTAATGCAGTCTGTTTCCTAGCAAGGTTGAATTTGAGCAAGTACTTATAGGAGAAGGGTTTGTCTAAAATGTTACTCATTATAAATCATTGTGGAAAAGGGGGAAATAATTTCATGTCTTTTCTAAGAGCATTAGTGCCAAGTAATTATATGGCCTCGGCTAGAATTATGCTGGGAATGGTTATGCCATCTCCATGCAACAAATATTGGCAAATTATATGAATAGACATGTGTTAAATCAATATCTGCAGTGCTTAATGAGCAGTTTTTTTGTTTTGGCATCAAACATTTGCAACTTTTATTTTTAGAAGATGAAAATTAAATGCGGTGCCAGTCACCTATAAAATGTAACAAAAGACTGTCTTTTATAAATTGGTGGACGACAAAACAAAAGAATTTTTCGTGTTTGGTATAAGTCAGGTACAAGATGAAGTTGAAGAAGGGGTGATGGTTGTATTGCATCAATTTTCTAAAATATAAAAATCTTTATTTTCAACTGACAGAAAGTATACAACTATCTAAGCCACCAGCAGCACCCCCCCTCCCATCATTTAAATATTTATGTGGATTCCTTGCAATAACTGTAACCCAAGAATTGGTTTGGTGAAGTGAAAGTTTAGTAGAATTAAATGAGATTGAGAGAGAGATTTACAAATGAAAGAGAGAGAGAGAGTTACAAGAGATTCAAGTAAAAAATTTAGATCATTTGTTATAACAGTTGTCCTTTTCGTACAATAAAGATGCAGCTGTATGGTACGAGTAAACACGTGAACAAAATGGCTACTGAATGAGAGTTTCTACTCACGTGACTTCCCAATTGGGAAGAACTTCACTGTTCCAGGTTTTTGCAGCTGCCACCAACTGCTCTTCATGTTTTAGTTGTTGCTGGAGATTTTTCTTTTTCTGACGAATATCTTTTTGTTCTAAAAAAAAAAAAAAAAAAAAAAAAACTTTTTAAATTAAAATTTATCATTTTTGCTCTTTAATAAAAAAAAACAAACTTATTGAAAAAAAGCATAAGTTTTAAAAGTGTATTTCCCAAAATTAACAAAAATGGAATTGAGCCCTGTTAGCTTTTGTACCAAACTGACATGACACCTAGACACTTTATTATTCTAAATGAGTCTGTTTTCAAGATGGTTTAACCTTATGACTTTCAATATTGTATAATTTATATCTGATGCACTGATAACAACACACAAAAAACAGCTCCAAGTGTACAATAAAAACAGGTGTTAACTTGTGAAGCACACGTATTTAAATATTTATAAGAAGTGGAAAGAGCATTGTGGCTATAACAAACAACTAGGATATTAAAATTGCAAAAATCATTTTTAGTTACTGGAGTAAAATTCATTGTAGCAGTGAAAGCTTTCACATAATTTCTTATGCAGACACTTGCATTCCATTGATATAGAAAAAAAATTCACATTTAATAAAGAATTGAGAGAAAAAAATTTCAGTAGAAAATAGTTTTCATTCCTCCATTAGTTTTCAGGAAGTATGACCAGTAATACTAAAATTATACATTAAAATAAAGACAAATGTGCAATCCAATCAAGTCTTAATGAAAACTGTGTTGATTGGCAACTTCTTATAAATCAGGAAAATTATTTATACTTTAATAGTAGTGGTGGAGATGACATAATGACTTTTTCTTTTGCTGAGTAAAAAGAAAAAAAAATTACTTTATAAATGATTAAACTTGAACTTTGAAAATCTTGCAAAAGATTTAAGATTTAACAAGTTATTTTTAATCATTTCACCCCAAGCAAGGCAATATAGCCCTAAGATGTGAGGGATTACTGAGAGAGGAGGAGGACAATAAAAGGGCAGGTTTGAAGGAGATAGAAAATGGCAATGTTGCATTTAAAGTTTTGCAGATTGTGAAATGAAGAAGCTGAAGAAAGCTCTACTAGTAAGAAATTCAGGAAATGTTTCTTTGCATGGAACTTGCATTTACATGCTAACAATTTCAGCAGTGAAATTATGAGACCTAGTTTCACTTAATGCGAAAACCCCTTTTCATCTAACTCCATAGGCATAAACTCTTGTACAGTGTAAGAATACAGGGTCAGCTATACCTAAATGCAATCAACTATATCTAAATTTATTTATAAATGGAACTTTGTTTGTGTGTGCGTGTGTCCATTACCTATAGACTCCAAAATGGCTGAACCAATTTTCTTGAAAATTTACAGTTGTACTATAAGTGTCTGCAAGTGCTTTTTGTGTCGAGGTACTCCCGATAAATATCGAAAATCGATAATCGAAAAAAAATCGGGTTATAAAAGGAGAGGTCCAATTTTAATCAAATTTGATACCCTCATAGACAAAGACATAAGAAACGATATTCAGAAGTTTCAAGGTTACAGTTCTTACAATAGTGCAGAAAATCGATACCAGGAAATCAAAATTTGACTTACATCCATTCATTTTTCTTTCAGTCTATGGTTTCACTTTAACTGGAAACAACTATTGCTTTTTAGTCTTTTGTGCCAATGTCCAAAGAGTCTGAGCTCCAGGACCATGAATTAAAGCTTTCATTACACCTGAGCAACACAGGGCTATACTGCTAGTCAGTTATATATAAGACCTAAAATATTATAAACACTAACCTTTTCCACTACTGTGGCTTCTACCACTACCTTTATTGGTTTCTACAAATAAAGACTTAATATTTTAGATCTTAACTGGTTCTACACTTTTGATTTTTCAAATTGTGCATTGAGCACCTTTTTAAATATAACTGTTTCCCAAACATTGGTTGTAAAAACAGTTTTTATAAATATATATATATATATTAATGCAGGTTTCATTGAATAATATAGACAAGTTTTGCCTATTAATTTTGTGTAGGATCCGTTCATACCGTCTGATATACTTGATAGTGATATTGTTGAAAGACAACAAAAAATCACAGTAATTGTTGATTTTTTTTTTTATCCGGTCTAAGCTTTCGGCTCACATAAGCCATTATCAAAGAGTAAATATTAATGCACAGTAAACATAGAACATTTAAGTTATTAACAATAAAGAGAATTAAATTGAAGATACAAGTCCATCCCTACCGTGGCGGATGGCCGAAGACAGTGACAAAATAGTGGCGTTGTGGTCCCTGATCTAATTACAGGCATTTGAGTATGTTAGTTGAAATATCAAAAATTTATTGTATTCAAACCTGACGTTTGACGTTGCACTTAAATAATAATTCAAATATATTCCGACATTTAAAACAACACAGTTATCAATGCACATATCTGAGAAAAATGTTCGTTGAAAACACATATATACTTAGACAAGAAAATAACAAACAGAAACTCAAAATCCTGGAAGCTATCTACATTAAAAAACTTAAACCTGGTTTGAATACGATAAATTTTTGATATTTCAACTAACATACTCAAATGCCTGTAATTAGATCAGGGACCACAATGCCACTATTTTGTCACTGTCTTCGGCCATCCGCCACAGTAGGGATGGACTTGTATCTTCAATTTAATTCTCTTTATTGTTAATAACTTAAATGTTCTTTGTTTACTGTGCGTTAATATTTACTCTTTGATAATGGCTTATGTGAGCCGAAAGCTTAGACTGGATAAAAAAAAATCAACAATTACTGTGATTTTTTGTTGTCTTTCAACAATATCACTATCAAGTATATCAGACGGTATGAATGGATCCTACACAAAATTAATAGACAAAACTTGTCTATATTATTCAATGAAACCTGCATTAACGAAAAAAATGCTGCCAAAATACACACAATATATATATATATATATATAGTACTGTGCAAAAGTATTAGGACAAGAACTATTTTATCTTTTATGAGGCACATTGACAGAAAACAAATAATTTAATTAAAGTAATTTATTTGATTTACATTTAAAGTTTATTTATTTATATTTATTATATTTGCATATGAGCTGGAGCTACATATTTCTCACTTTTTAACCTTGATAGTATTCAAAAACGGTTAACCAATGTTGTAGATAATGATTTATTTTCAGCCCTACAGTCCTTTCCCAGAGATGCAATGTTATAAAAGCCCACCGCTATTTCTATGGTAAATGAACAGCTCAGACCTTTACAGATAAGACTTGTCATGCTATATTCACAAAGTTGAATCAGCCATATTTCCTATGTATTTTTCTCAAAATGTTTCAATGAAATTATTTTGAAAAGTAATCCGGCTGACCTGTTTAAAATACAAAGCATTCATTTTAAAGATTTAATAAAAATTAAGAACAAACATTATCCTGTATGTGTGTGAGATCAAAAACATTTTCCTAACTTAGTCTTTAAGTTAACTTGATTTTTGCTAATAAAGTGTGTAATATGGGTTTACAAATAAAATATGTACATGTATATTCAGACAGACTTTCATTTTAGAAATGTGAGATGTTAACATGCCGAGAGAGAGGTGAGAGAAGAGAATTTTTCTTATCGAGGCTGAGTAGCAATTCCTAAAAGCAAAATAAGAAGTGAAAATGGTTGACAGCAAGAAACTATGTTATTTTCTTTCACATTAAACGGTCAGTAATTAACTGAATCATTCGAATGACTAACAAAAAGTTTGGATCAAAACAGGAAATAAGTGACATTTTTGCAGTTGTATCTGCATCTAACAGTTCAACGATTGTTGGTTTACCTGGTTTTATTCAAGCAAATAACTGCCCATTTTGATTTTAAAACCCATTGTTGGCTTTATAAACTAAAATTGTAATTTTTTTGTGGAGAAAAATTTCAAAAGTGAAGACTTTTGTTTTTTTTTATTAAAAAAAAAACAAAATTAATTTTACAGCTTTCTTTATAACATTAATTGTGCAGATAAAAAAAAATGTTGGCCTGGAAGGTTTGTTTTGTTTGCCTGTCAGCAGCTTATGTTGCCTATTGACAGAAATTGACAGCACAGCAGGAAATTAAGGTCTTTTCACAAAAGGAACCCTTGCAGCTTTTCTGCCTTGATGACTCATGAACAATAAAATCTTTGCTAGGTAAAAATCTTCCATCTCTGACACAACTTGTCCAACGAGTTAAATCTTCATTGACACGACTTGTCCAACAAGTCATATCTTCTTTGACATGACTATCCAACAAGTTATATCTTTGGGGAAGATTGCCTCTATGCTGGTGTCCTTTGCAATCTTGTGAACTTCATCCGTATCAGGAACACAGTCAATCTGAGAATCATAACCAGCAAAACAGTTTTATAGATTTCTTTTTACACTCGTCTGTTAACGGCTTTACCTTGACTTGTCTGTGTTTTCATATCAGAGTATATACAACCATTGCAGGTATACAAAGTCTTATTAAAGCACAACCCAATAAAGGAACCATTAAATTATTAACTTGAAAGAGTCGTGATCCTATTCTTTTTGTTACAAATGTGCCATTCCGTGACCACCATCAGGAATACAATCTGCATGGATAAGTGGGGGTAGAGCCTATGAACACCCAAGAAAGGGATCCAGGAAACAAAAAAGACTGTGTTAATAACAACAATAATAAAACAGATGAGAAATAGTTTGAATAATTCTTTGATTATTGCAAAAATGATAAAAAAGAAAAAGTTATCACCTTGACAAATATTTATTCTTTTATTTACATGTTGACTACGTATTAATAACTTGCACAGAGAATGAGTTCAACACATCCGCATATCACAAGTCGACCTTCATCAGACAAGAATTCAACTCCAATTCCCACCATCCATACAGTGTGAAGAAAGAGATTGCCCCCTCATCATGCAATACTGCTGCTGTATCGCCAAGGTGGCAGTACAATACCAGATGATGTGTGCTGAAATATCTACAGCACAATATCTGTGCTAATGGATATTAAGTCTAAAAAAAAACAAACACAGATAAGACAGAACAACAATAATTAGAAAGAGAAGAGGGGTTAAGTTGTTAAGGTCGCAGAGAGCACAGTCCAATAATACTTGTCAATGACACTTCGAATCCCTGACTGCTATTAATTTTTATTTATATAATTATTTCAGACCATAGACCATTCCATCTTTGAGAGTGCTAGAGGGGTGTCAGCTGCTCTACCACAACTGGTAACCTAGGCACATACAAACAGGAAATTATCAATATCAAGCATACGCTTGAAAATAACTGCCAGCCATATAAACAGAACATCAGTGTTTTCAGGTAGAAATAGAAGAATCAACAAGGAGGCTGTAATTGGAATGGATTCAGAAGAACTGTGATTTGTTCAACATCTGGGCAATATTCAGAAGTAACTCAACTCTACAGAAAAGTTTTTACCGAGTAAAGCATAATATGGTAGAGAACAACAGGTGAAACAACAACAGAAAGATGATAATAGTCCACATGTAAACAATGGTATCTCCTCATTTCATTGTTTCTCATATTTATTTTTATTATTATTATTATTATATATAATTAATATCACTGATGATGTGTGCCAAAACATCAGACACATGTATTTCACAAAAATAGGTAAAGGAAATATAGTACAAAGCAAACACTGATATAAATTTTAGTAGATTTCTATTATTCCATATATAAGAAGTAAAACTGAAATATTTAATTACACATTAGAGAGTAGAAGAAAAAATAGCATAAAAAAGTATATATGCTGGCCTTTGAGCATTAGAGAAATTCAATAAAAAGTTAGGAAATTAATTGTTTGAATTTTATTGAAAAATGTTAAAAAATGTAAAAGGTACTAAAACTGTTTTCTGTACAGAGATCTGAAACTTTCAGATCAGAAGAGCAACGCAAATCAGCCATTACTTCGTCTTCAAGAACTAAAATATGTTAACTTTTACTTAACTACATGTTGGGGTGACTTTTTTCCATTTAAACAAGCAATATCACATAGAAACTTAGCAAAGGCTTTTATATATTTTGACAACTGCAGATATTGACAACTATTTTGAATCAATTATATTCTGATCCGTATACAAATGAAGTTACCATTTATGGATCTGAAGCTAGGATTTGATTGGTCAATACTGAATTTCTCACTGAAATCAATAAATGTGGCAGAGATTAATGCATGATTAATTTGAAAGGATGATAAGACTTACAAATTTACATATCACAATAGGGAGTAGCTGAATGATGAAAAAAGTACCAAGTACTGTGTTTCAACTCAAGAAGAGACATCTTCAGTGTAATAATGGTTTTCATTGATGGAATCAGTCTGTCTCTCTCTCTTGCTTATGTGCATAATTATAAGCATAAACTATATTGTCACTTTAAAAAAAAAAAAAGATTTGTAACAGATCACTTATAATCTTCCAGAAAAGTTGATTTGGTTGATGTTTTGACTTCTCATCCATATCTAGCCATTGAATAGACCTCTATCATTTATCATTTCAAGTGATAATATAATTCTGAGATTGATATCCTTCCTCTGATCATGATTAATACAAGCTTTCATAAGTGATTTTTTTAATCCTCACTCAGTTGAAGCTCTTTGTTGTTCACTTAAAGACTTTGAAGTAGACCCCATCAGTTTAAAAAAAAAAAATCTCTTCATCCATTAACAACATTGTTCCAATGAGTGAATTAGCATTCAAATTTTGCTCTATTTAAACCTAAATTGACCGTTTTACAAGCAGTCTTTTCTAGATTTTTAGACAAAAATAAATTAGATAATTTTTAGTGGATGATGAAAAATATCTAAAAAATATCTTAATAAAATACCAAGTGTAAAATCAGCTTTTTCATTTTAAACAAACAGAAACCTTTCATACTATCAACATTGCTTGCTTTCTCAATTAATGTTAGCCACACAAATATCCAATGGCATTCCTATTCTACAAAGCTTTTTAACACATCAAAATCCACATGGGACATATCCTTCTACAATTACAATTTGACATTAATAATAATCTTCAACAAATATATTTCTATCTGCAGTCTCTTAGGACTATGAAAAATATTTATATAACCATTTTGCAATCAGACAAAAACAAGTTAATCACCCGTGGGATTCAATGTGACAAGCAGTCTGTGGCATTCTGTGTTCCTCACCCACAGATGCAGTGCTGGACAATGTGTTAGATCATTATTCTCGTGAAATTCATGAATTCAGAACCAGAATTAATAATTCATTGAAATCTGAGCCATCAGAAGATATTTCATCTATGAATAATAAAAGGTCAATCCAAAAGGTCAATCCAAAAAACAACATTCATTCACATGGAACAAAAGTCATAGAAAAGAAAGTGTAATCAAGTAGAATTTGAAGTTATCAACATTTTCAGCATCTATTTTCATAGTATAATGTGAACGTCTTTTTAAACTAAACCGTTGTTTCTTTAATTAACACTTGACAAAAGATTTTTTTCAAAAGACTTTCTTGAAAGTCAGGTCTGCAAGTCAAAATTATTTTTATACCTTGTCCTAATAAAGATCAAGCATTTGGCTTCAGAAACAAGAGCTTCGTTTAACAATTTAAAAGCATTGCATAATTTTGGTCACAAAATTCTTGTTGATCTCAAAAAATGTTGGGAAAATAACTGCATTTTCAAAGAATGCAGCTACTTTTCAAATTCAGGGTCCAAACACTGCATATTCAGCCTGATTTCTAGGGAAACTGTTTTTCTTTTAGACTTGCATTTTGCATGAAATGCAAGAATCTTTTTGACAGTCATTAGAAAAGATTAGACCTGAAATAGTTTTCATAAAAATGATAAATTGAAGCAAACACAAAATGCTGACAAGACTGGAAAAAACAAAAAAATCTTTAAATGCAGAAAAGCAATCAGCATTTAAATTTGCTTAATTACATGAACATTTAGAGAACAAATCCAATGAATGCATTTTCTCCATTGTCAAGTGGATAGAAATCAAGAAACTTGAAATACAGTTTCAAAATTCATCAAAGGCTAAAGTTTTAGATATTGAGAAATTAGGTGAAGAAAACAAATGGAATCATTACCAGGAATATTCTCTTCAATACTCAGAAGTGATATTCTCCAACTGCTTAACCATACACACACACACATATATATATATATATATATATATATCTCACAGCATGCAGTGTGGGTATAGAAGAATCCAAAGGAATATCCTGTACATACAGTGGTAAGAGAACTCTCTAAGAGAGCTCTAAGCATAGAAATACATATAGAGAAAATATAAGAAAAATTAAGAGAGATACATTATTTCATGGTGAATCGGAAGTATAGGCCTACTTCAGGCAAACCATCGTCAGCTTCCATCTTCATTTTACAAAAGATTTTACACAAACTTTGTAAAATAAAGATGGAAGCTGATGATGGTTCCCCTGAAATAGGCCTATTCTTCCAATTCACCATGAAATAACGTGTGTCTTAATTTTTATATATATTTATTATAAACTGTTTTAGAACATGTACATAATTTTTTCTATATGTCCATATATGAGACATATATAGAAAAAAATTATGTACATGTTCTAAAACTTAATTTATAATAAATATTCACAGCTCTATACATCATATATTGAGCACTGTTTTAAATTAATGTTTTGGACGGTGGAAAAAAAATTCTATCCTCGTTCTGTACTCACTCGGATATATATATATAACCCATAAAGATACAGATACACAAATGAAAACAGAATGGTTCTTTTGTTATTATTATTTTGCAAAATTTTACGAGGCAAGGAAGCAAAGATGAACTCGTCCGAATCATCTTAAATTTTCTTCATTCTTTCATTGATGAAACTGCAATATAGGTAATCATTAAATATTTATAAATTCATTTGATACACACGTTATTGTGCAGTATTAACAAAAGAACCATTCTATTTTCGTTTACAATTATTCACTTGGCAATAAATACTAAAAAATAGTATGAAATACATTTTTTTTTTTTAGAAATACTGGGGTGGCCTAATAATTATGGCCGGTAGTGTATATCCTTTTTCATTGGTCTGTGAGTATATTTAAAATTTCCATATTTCTTAGAAACAAGTGAATTTTCAGACATTGATCTTGTCAAAAGTTCTTGACTTCTTTGGTGTGAACAGTTAGCAGAGGAAAAAAATTCAACTTCTTGAAATTTTATTTGAAATTGACCAAAAGAAAAGTAGAGAAGCAAAATTTTGTTGCCGCTGAACCCATTTTCTTGAGTCAAATAAAGTATTCTTTCGACTGACATGTCAAAAGAAATGTGCCCAAGACAAATGAATGTAAATGTGACATTTTGCTTTTAATATTTCATGTAGAAAGTTAGCAACAACTTGGCAATTTAAAGGTTGTAAAGAGACCAAAATGTTTGTAGGTCACATGCATTACTTAATGGCTGTAGGAGAGTGTGTACACTTACAAACAGATCTGCTTATGGAAAAAAAAAATAAAGAGGATTGGGCTCTTCAGAATTTCTATTGAAACCATTTTACTAAAGTTATGTCTTTAGTAGTAAATTATTAAAGTTCCTTGTCTATAATGAACTTTTTAATAATTTCATGTAATCTACCACTTTTTGAACAATCGTATTATTTTGGATAATGTGAATCCCTAGTTTTTTTTTTTGTTTTTATCAGTGAAGATACAAGGAAAAGACATTTTATTTGCAGCTTTTTCTTCTTTGTCTTACTGTCATTTTATTCTCTGCAATCCTAGCACCAGAGTAAAATAAAGATTCTCTTCAAAGAGAAAATTTCATTTCAATATTTTAAGGAACCATGGCCAAGTTTTTCATCTTTCAAGGAATTTAACAAATGTATTCAATGGGATTTTTCTACTGACACAAGTACTCTAGGATCCAGCCCAATAAATAACTACATTTGAACATTTCGATTTTAGTCAAGCAAGCTTTGTTTTTCTTCATGTTTGTTTATTGAACATTGTAAACAGAGAGAAACTATTAACACCATTATTTTTATCTACTTTTTGTCCTTTGCTTCTAAACTCTGCAGAACTGAACCTTTCTTCTGAACACTTCTACAAATGACTAAAATATTGGTAAATAACAGGAACTGAAAGAATTAAAAATGATAAAATAATTATTAGAAAAGGAAGGAAAGTAATTTCAGGGGGAAAAAAAAAGAGCTGACTGTAAATGAAAAGAGAACTAAATTATTGGAATCAGAAACAAGGAATCCAAAAATTCCCAATTTTAACAACGCATTAAATTAACGCAGTATTAACCCATAAATGTTACATGTTAAATGTGTCGTTAGATATGAAATTTTGTGCAGCCAAACTATGAAGCAATAATGAAATATGAATAGGATAACACGTTCAATAATTGAAGAATTTAAATATATTCTTGAAAAGAATAATTTTTACACTTTACCTATTTAATTCAAAATATACACTGATCAACCAAAGAATTTTCATTTGATTCACAAAAGTCTTTGATGGCTTGTGTCTGTCACACCATTACAGGCACTTGTCCCTGAGGAATGAAATATCAGCCTTAAAGAAACATACAGGTGCTAAATTTCAAGAGCTGTAGATTTGTCATTAGAAAATGACAGGAATTTATGATCAGTAAATAGATAACACTTAACATAATTCCTATTTTTTTTTTATTTTGAAGAATTGAATTTTTCTTTTCAAACAGAATTTATTACAAATAGCAATTTATATTCTCTTTGAGAATATGATTTTTTTTTTTGTTACAGTAAAAGTTGGATTCTATTAAAATTGACCATGTCCATGAGAAAAAAGAAAAAATGGTTTGTAAACTTTTGAAAAAAAAAAAAAAAATTTCTATCAATGAAATATTGGTCCTGTATTAACAAAATTTGATATGTTTTTATACATTAGTATATAATAAATTATTTAATTTATATAAAAACACTCATACTATATAACTAATGAAACACCAACAGATTTACAAAATTGTGTGATTGTAGAATTTTAACTTTTCCTTTCAGGATATTTCCATAGATATTCACTGTACCAACATCCAAACTAATTGTTTTTTGTGATTCAGAAGTGATTTTCCTGATACCGAAGTTCTGTATGTTTTGTTCAACTGAAATCTTCTCATATTTTCTTCATTCCTTTCTGGGAATAAAAAGATTTCCATAATTTTTCAAAATATTTTTTGTACCCAGTAATCACTAAATAAACAAATAAAAAATTTCCATCAATTTTGACGGCACTGATTTGATTCATACATCAATTCCTAAAACAAAAAGTTTTCTCACCTTTCTTTTTGGCTGCTTCCACCATGGCTTCATATTCTTGTTTGTGCTTTCTTTCTTCCTCTGGGGCTTTTGATGGCAAATTCCTGAAAGATAATTTATTTCAAGTTGATATATATATATATATATATTCTAGGTAGAGGCAATTAAAACAATAGAGAATCTTCATTAAAATTTTGGTTTTTCAGTCATGTATAAAGAATGAAAAAAAATTAATATCTCATTTGTTTGCATCTTTCTCAAAGGAAATGTTGAAGCCTTTAAAATAAACCAATTTATATTTTAATATTTTCAAAAATATAAAATTGTTTACATATTTTTCTGTAGTTTATATTTTTTCTGCTTAAACAATCTGAATTTTGTAAAATTGAGGTCATACATTTGTATAGTTATTCAAAACATGTAGTCACAAAAATCTGGTAATGTCTGGAATCAAAATGTTTCAGCATTTATTTAGAATGTGAGATTTCATAGCAGAACAATATTTGTTTTTGATTAGGGTAAATAAGTATCCATTGTTTTATGCACACAATGTTTCGCTTTAAAGTGCACTTAAGATTTGATTAACAGGAGGCTAATCTAGAATTGTTAGATTTTTAGACAGTAATGCTGCCACTTGATGCAACTTAAACAAAATAGTATCAGAGTGTATCATGCAGCTGCACTTATCTAGTGCAGTTGCATGATTTTTGTAGCAGCCTTGATGCTGATTATTTGCAGGTCACTGACTTTTTTGTTTTTGGACAGTAAAGAAGAAATATATAAGGTTTGAAGGACATGAAATAACTGACAGTTTTGCTTACAAATAACAAGATCTTTGTTTAAATCAGGAGAAATAAACCATTTATTTTGCTATGCCATAGAGCAAAGGTGTAAAATACTGTTTTGAAGCATAGAGGAATCTGATGTGAAGTTCAGATTCGAAATTTTCCATTTTTTTTTTTGTAAGAAAAAGGATGTGGACCAACACAAAGAACATTCAAAGACATTTTGGTATTTCATTTGGTTCTAAAGAACTTTAGTCATTATTGTAATGTCAGAAATACAAAAATAATAAGATGACAAATTCTTGTTTCTTGAGGTTTGGATTTTCCATCAAGTTCTTTACCCAAAAAATATTTTTTAAATTTTGAAAGTCAGAAAATGTATGAATGAATCATGAATGAATTAAGCAGAACTTTGGGGGGGAGGGGGGGGCAACAAAATAATTCAGTTTATGAATATTCAATAATTATTGAACATGTGTTTAAAAACTGGTACTTTTTTTTGTTTTTGTAGCTGGATTCTTTTATTTCTTCCATCAGGAGTTGCTAATCAAATCCACAAAAACATTTTTCTTTCATCCATATTTCTTCTTTCATGGACTTAACAAAAAACAAAATAAAAAAATGTACTCAGTGGTAAGAAAACAGGGCCACAAATGTAGGGAGTCAAACTATAAAAAATTTAAAAGATGATCGCTTGCCTGTAACCAAATTTTCAGTAGAGACAGGATCTTACTTTTTTTCTTTTTTTTTTAAATAACACTAGAAAAAAAAAGAAAAACATTGATTTTGAAAGATTAAGAGAATGATGTAGGTGGTTCAGTTTGACTAATTTTCTATGGAATTACAATCACTATTTGTTCCTTGACACAGAAATCTAGAGGGCCAGACATATGTCAGCCAATTTACTATTAGGATTAAAATTGGCAGTAAGTCTATCAAGATTGGAGATTTATAAATCAAGAGGAACTGAGTGAAGGTCATTTCAAGGTCACTTAAGACATGAAGCAAAGAATTTGTTCAAGGGTCTTCTCTGTTTGAAAACAAGTAAATTGTTTAAATGATTAAGTCATTAGATTTGTAATGAGTCCCAATAAAAGTATAAAAATCATATATATAAACAAAAATAAAAGTAATTAAAAAAAAAAAAAAGTCATTTGCACTTCCCTTTAAAAACCTTATCTCTTTCTTTCTGTCTAAACTTCTCTTATCTCAACCTATGAGAAGGCAAGCTTCAAATAAGAAGAGAGAAGAAGGAGAAAAAAACTGAACCTGACCAAAAGTTTGCAGGAGTCAAGTTTATTTATTTGTGACAGAAAATACCAAAAATCATGGAGGCTCTTTGTATAACTTTCATTAAACAAAAAGGAAAAAAAGGAAAAAAAAGAAAAAAGAAAAAGGAAAAAAAGAAAAAGGAAAAAAGAAAAATAGAAAAAAAAGAAAAAAGAAAAAAAAAGCAAGGAAAGCTGGAAAATAAAATAATTTGGGCAAATCAACAACAATTGACGCAAACACACTTTTTGGTATTGATATTCTCACCAAGTTTTTGAGCCTGATCAAAAAGATATAAGCCTGACATGTCTGGGTTAGAGGAAAATAGATGGCAGGGGAAAACAGAACAAAAGAATAAAGCCTTGTGTCACACATGAAGAAGCAGTTAAGAGGGCATCTGTTCAGGGCTGGGGGAAAATACAGCAGGTTGACACTGATCTAATTTCTCACATTACTACTACCCCTATCTAGGTCTGACTTCAAAACAACCACTAGCAAAGATCTCAAGGCTCCCACTAATATCAGCCTTATTAAACTTTTTGCTACACCATATACTAAACGACTCACTCATCACTCTAAAGAAAATAATCATAATATAGCCTCGAATGCTTTCCCAAATATCGGTAGAAGACTGATAGGGCGATAGTTGGAAGGGTCCGAGGGTTCACCACAATTCTTAAATACAGGAACGACTGAAGAGAACTTCCAGTATGCAGGAAAGCAGGAAGCAGAAAGGCAGTAGTTAAATAGTTTAGAGAGGACAGGGGAAAGTTCAGGAGCACACCTCTTAAGGACTATCACTGGGATTCCATCGTCTCCACACGCCTCATGGGGGTCGAGATTTGAAATTACTCTGGATACTACTGTCGGGGTAATATATACGTCGTGCAGTTTGGCCTCAGTTCTAACAGGGAAGTCAGGTGGGTGTACTCCGGACGAGTCAAATGTGGAGTTGGATGAGAATCTGTGGGCAAAGCACTCAGCTTTGTCCACAGATGACGTGAGAACTTCAAATCCATGGATTAAAGGAGGTATTGAGGATTTTCTATTGTTGAGAACTCGTTTACAAATCCTCCAATAGTCCTTGGAGCCGAACTTGCGGTCAGCTATATGCTGTCGCATTCTCTCAGTAAACAACTGTTTGGTGTCATTTAGGGTTCTCTTGCACTCATTGCGAGCAGATATGAACAGGTGCCTATTGTGATCAGTTGACTGTCTCCGGAATAGACGGAAGTAATGGTTCCTGTGGGCAATGGCGGCCGAGCAGGCCGGAGAGAACCACGGGGAGGAATGAGGTTTTAAGCAATACTTCCTGGTGGGTATGAAGGCATCAATGCCAGCTTTCACCCATGACGAGACCTCAGAGGCACAGTCATCAACTGATAGGTCGAACACTTTTCCCCAAGGGACGTCGCAGAGGAAATCGCGAAAGGCATCCCAGTCAGCTTTTTGGTAGAGGTAGGAGGTCCTATAGGTAGGGGGCTCCTGGGGGGAGAGAGATTGGAAAATAATACTGAGAGAGACTACAGCATGGTCGGAGTTGCCGAGAGGGCAAAGCTGCGAGACTTGACAGGCGTCAGGCACAGAGATGAAACATATATCTAGCAGTGAGGAATGACCCGAGGGAGTGCTTGGGAAGTGAGTGGGGAAGTCCACCACTTGTGTAAGGGATTGGGAAATAGCAAAGTTCATGGCATGAATGCCCGCTGGATCAGTAACAGCGTTTTCAAGCCACTCAGAGTGATGGGCATTGAGGTCTCCAAATACAAACATGTGGGAGAATGTGTGATAGGAAATAGCCTTATCTATGTCGTCAGCAATGCTATCTAGTAGGGAGCAGTCAGGAGAGGAGGAGGAACGGTAAGAATAGGTAACTAACCGAACTGAGGAGAGATAGGCGGAGACATATGTATTGGTGGTCAGTAGATTCGAGTGAAGTCACCCTAGCTATGGGGAGGTGTTCGCTGACATAAACACCCAGCCCATGCATGTGGACAGTGGAATCCTTCCTTAAAAGGGGAAGATAACTAGGGATGAAGAGGTCAGAGGAGGGAATAGCTGAGTTGAGGTTAGTTTCGCAGAGCGCAAAGATGTCAGGGGACTTTTCATGCAGGAACGCTTCTACACTAGGAAAGTTAGTATGAATGCCCCGGATATTAGTGAAGGAAAGGTTAATGGGTTTAGGTGGTTTGGATTTAACTGGTTTAGGGTCATTTCTGATTTGTTTAGTCATATACATAAACACACTGGTCTCTTCATTTGCATACAATAATACAGGCTTTAAACAATGTCTTAAAAAATGAACCAAATGCTTGGAAATCTGCTGCCAAAAATTCTAATTATCTTTCCATTTTTTGGAAGAGAAAAAGAAAACATACTACACTTTGATCTTATAGTAACAAGGAAACTATTTTTCAAGACAGATTTTTCTTTCTTACATTTATTAAGCTTTTCTATTTTTAATGATTAAAGAGGGTGAATAAATGTCACAAAGGAAAGCTTTCTTTTTCACAATATTTTTAAAAGATAAGAAACTCAACATTAAAAATTATTAATCAAATGTATTAATTACTGATGAAGTTTGCTGTCAAAATGCAGAATACAGAATTTTTATGTTTGAATAATTTTAACAAATTATGAACATTAAAAAAAAATAAAGCTATTTCCTCATCTATTCGTAAATTCTTTCTAGCTGTTTTTCTATTCAAGAAAAACAATTTGTAATTTAAAAATATTTTGTTGATTAAAAAAATAAGATTTTTAAAATCCCAATATATACAGATTTCCATTATTTTTATCTTGAAACTATTTCATTTTGAGAGAGTGTGTGTATACTTCAGTTATGTAATGAGATTTTTCTTAAGAGCGAAAGTTAAAATGAGGATTACAGCCATATTTGAATCTTGATTCTTAAAGTGAAGAGAAAATGTAATAAGTAAAAAGTGAATTGAAATTTTCTTTTTGTATTTCTATATTATACTTTTTTTGACTAACAGTAGAACAAATCAGAATAAAAAGACATGTTTGTACATGACAAGAGTCATGAAGAAGAAAGAAAAAATGTATTGACACATAAATTATCTTTGTAGCTGACTTCTGTTCATAGTCCAGCAGGTTTTGTATGAAGACTAAGTACCTGAATTAGTTTAACCCTCAGAGGATTAGGAGTGAAAACAAAAACGCTGTGTGTGTGTTCATGCTATACAGACTCCAACATGAACTAGTGGAGAGGTTGCTGAAAAGTTCTCAGCCCTACCAAGAAACCCATTACTTACCAAATTTGATTAGATTTTGGGAAGTGGGTTGAGCTGATAATTTTTTTCATATATATAACTTTAATTCTATTAGATGAGAAGTTGTGTATTAAGATAGCTGATAAACTTGAACTGTACCTTTGCGGTTAGGAATTTGTGCTAGAACTGTTTAAGTTAAAATGATTTCTAAATATCTTTGCATAATACAAGGATTTCTTATACTTCAAAGAGTCCAGTTGTTTGATAAATACATTCATGTTTGACTAAACCATATAGTCAATAAAACTAGAAGAACATTTTATACAAAAATCAAATTTAAGGGCAATTCGTTGGTTTACCTGCTAGATTAAAAATGGAAGCTTTTTACAATCAGTCGATTTGTGGAGATCTTGTAAAGACTGGTTTTTCATTTTTATTATTTTTTTAAAAATGTTTATAAGACAGCTGCCATTATAACAGGATCAACTGAATTATTTTTTTGTCTGTAACTGGGAAGGAATATTGGCCAAGTTGCCTTGATAAAAAGTAACATAAAAGCAGATAAAAAGACAAATGAATAAAAAATCTTGGCTTGATTTTTTCAAAGTTGTTCATTAGAATTTTGAATCAAGCAAATACACTCCCGATCAAAAATTTAAGACCATTTAAAAATCTTTAAAAAGAAATTTTTTTCAACGGATAGATTTTATAATTTTGATCATGTGTAAATCGCCTCATTTTATAAAAATGTAAATTACTAAATAAAATGTTTGGAATGTAGCTTTTTGTTTCCATAACCTTTTAGATTGTAGTATTGGTAACCTTAAGTGGGAGGAGTTTAAAATCTATCTGTAAAAAAAAATTTCTTTTTAAAGATTTTTAAGTGGTCTTAAATTTTTGATCGGGAGTGTATAAAAAAAATCTCCAAAATAGATGAAGTAAAAGACAGACTTTCTTCAGCAAATATTGGCAAAAAGTTTGTTCTGGATTTATTATTAAATTGTTAACATTAAACAAAATTAAGTTCATTCATAAAGAGAACTTTGGATTGTGACAATTGCTATATCAGCATTAATTTTAATAATCATAAAAATTAGCCATTTATTTTTACAGAAAAATGAAAAATACAAGTGGTTGGCAAAGCTTTGCACTAGAGTTTAATCGCTGAAAATGCTTCAGTTAGGAATTCCTACCTAACTTCCTTGAACAGGAGTAGAGGCTCATCCCTCGTTTCCTGATTAGGAAGGGATCCTGGTTTCTTTCCTCTCCTCTCTTAATAGTGGGGCTGTCATGAGTTTTTTTTATTATGTGTGTGGACGGTGGCTAGATCTCGTCATACTGGGGGGTACCAAATCAGCAGTTTTATGGTTGCTGCTTCCAACTGGTAATTAGGAGCCTGAACTCTTGCATAGCATCTTAAGAGGCTGCTCTGATCAACATTTGAATAATATGTTCTTGTAGAGCCATATCATGCATGGATGAGTGGCTTTGCAAGTACCTCCAGTGAACAACCTGGAGGCCACATTATGCTGCAGTCTGCACCAGTTCCCTTTCAACACATGTTGTATTTGATGACTGACTGCTACTCTAGGCCTCTCCTTACCAAAATAAGTAAATCATAAAAACACTATCAAAGATGTAAAATTAAAACAGCCAAACAAAAAAACTTAAATCTCTGAACATCTTTCTTTAATGTCTGTGGGATTCGCACAAACGTTTACAGAGTGAAATTGTTCCTCTACAAAAGGTTCTCTGACATCCTAGCTCTGCAAAACCAGCCTCAACCCTACAGCTACCTCTTCTGACCTCGATTCCTGGATACCTTCCTCTCTTTAGGAAGGGCTCTAATGCCCACATGCATTGCCTGAGTGTCTAACATCTCCCTCTGGTTAGGGAGATCTCTCTTGAATACCCTGTTCACTTCCCATCTCTTTGCTAAA
Source organism: Ascarosepion bandense (assembly GCA_037127315.1). Classification (NCBI taxonomy): domain Eukaryota; kingdom Metazoa; phylum Mollusca; class Cephalopoda; order Sepiida; family Sepiidae; genus Ascarosepion; species Ascarosepion bandense. The sequence goes on from JBBBDQ010001776.1 coordinate 121,916, forward strand.
ATCAGGAAGCTATCACTTCTTTCTCTACCGCCAACCTTCTCCTCCTGACTGCTGCATACTAGATAGCATTTCAGATAATATAGACAAGGCCATTTTCCTTCACCCATTTGCTAATGTATTTGAGTTTGGTGACTTCAATGCTCATCATGTCAAGCGGCTGAAAAAGTGTCACTGATCTTGCTGGAGTACAAACACTGAACTTCTCAATCACTTAATCTCTCGCACAAGTGGTGGACCCCCCCCCCTAATATGATTCTTCAGTAACCACGATGGACACACTTCTCTTCTAGATCTCTTCCCTACTTCTATCCCTGACTGTAGCCATGTCATGCAGCTTTGCTCTCTTGGCAACTCTGATCATGCTGTGGTGTCTGTAAATGTCTCAACTTCACCTCCATCCAGGAACCCCCTCTCAGTAGAATATCTTACTGCTATCAATGAGCAAACTGTGATTTCCTTTGTGATGTTTGTTAGAACAATGTTTTTAGTCTCCCTGTTTAAGGCTGTGCCTCTGAAGTCTCTTTCTAGGTGAAAGTTGGTATTGATGTTTTCATCCCAGCTAGGAAATTCCAACCTAAACCACATTCATCTCTTTGGTTCTCTCCTGCCATCATCCACAGAAATAACTTCTTCCAGCTAAACTGATTACAATAGGTGACTTTTGTCTCTGCTTGTAATGAATGTAAGCATGTTCTAATGATGCTAAGCTGTTGTTTGCTTATAGAATGAAGCAGCATATAGCATCTTGCAAGTTTGGTTCCAAAGATTACTGGCGGCTCTGCGAGAATGTGCTGAACAACGGCAAAACTCTTGATCCCTTCTCTATTCAATCAATTTAAAATCTTTACATCTACAGCAGACAAGGTTGTGTACTTTGCTTGCAAATTCTCATCCAACTCCATTTAATTCAACTGGAGTACGCACACCCAATTTCCCACCTAGAACTGAGGCTCAACTAATATATATATATATATATATATATATATATATATAATCCATCTCTTGTCTATAAACACAACTTCTAAGCTTGACTCCCATAAGACAAGTAGAGGTGATGGAATTCCAATTATTGTCCTAAAAAAATGTGCCTGAGCTGGCTCAAGTCCTCTCCAAACTTTTCAATTATCGCCTTTCTGCCTTCTGCTTTCTTGCTTGTTGGAAGTCCTCTTTTGTAGTTCCTGTTTTTAAGAACTCTGTAGAGCCCTCTAACCTCTCTAATTATCACCCTATTAGTCTCTTACCTCTTTTTGGCAAGGTATTCGAGGCTATTATTAATGCTGAAATAGTTGGGCATCTCACAACGTACTCTCTGACAAAAAGTATGGTTTCCACTTTGCCAGGTTTACCACTGATATGCTAATGACCATTATAGAATATATAGACAAGGCTTTTGACAAGAACAGCAAAGCTCGAGCTGTTGCTAATTGATATCTTGAAAGCATTTGACAGGGTTTGGCATGCTGGCTTGTTGTGCAAAGCTCCAGAGCTGTTGTATTTTTGGATTATTGTTTTCTCTAATCCAATTAATCCTATCAAATTGTGAAATGAAGGTTATTTTGAATGGGGAAACTTTAAGAGTTTTTCATACAAACACGGGTGTCTCTCAAGGCTCTATCCTAGATCCTACACTTTTTCTACTCTTCATCAATGATCTTCCTGATGTAATCAGTTCTTAAATTGGCATCTATGCAGATGATGCCACCATTTACACCCACCTCAATAAGAAATCTGCCAAGGCTAACAAAGTAAACCTGGCTGCAGACCTTCAAAAGGGCATCCAATCCGTGACTGAATCAGGTAGGAAATTACTTGTAAATTTTAATGCCTCCAAAACAAAACTGCTTTCATTTAACCACCAGAGAGAAACATTCCTGCCTACCATCGGAATGGATGATGCCAGTCTCCTAGAGTGTAACACAGTGTGCCTCCTTGGTCTTACTCTCTCAAACGACCTCAAATGGAATGACTACATCAAATCCATAGCTGAATCTACTGTGCCAGACCAGGAAGTTTTTCTCATCAGAATTCATTCATGCATTGAATAGTGTTGCCAGATTTGGTCGGGTGCATCTGCTATTCATCTTGATGTTCTTGACAAAATTCAAAGGAGGATCTGCAATATAATCGATCCTAACTTGGCTGCTTGCCTTCAGTCACTTTCTCACCCACGTGATGTGGCCTCGCTCTGCCTTTTCTATATATATATTTGTAACTGCTCCAACTAGCTTTTTTCCTGGTTCCTCAACCCATGTATTTACTCGTGCTACTAGATTGGCATCAAGGTCCCAACCTTTTTACCACTGAAATAGTTAAATGTAACTGCCTCTTCTACTCTAATAGTTTCTTTTCTCATACTTTTCATTTGAGGAACTCCCTTCCATTTGCTTGCTTCCCTGATAACTACAAATGCCAAAAGTTTAAATGCAATGTCATGTGTCTTCCATCTACTTTATTATCAACCATCTTTTATCATTTCTTCGACACCCGCTGTACTTTTTTGTTTCTCACTGTAATCCTCTGCACACCAGTGGTAGTCCTGCTTTACTCGGAGTGAAATGATTATATATAAAAAAAGCGATGAAATCAACATATTGCTTGAGAATAATCAATGTTATGCAATGTAAATGATATGACATATGCAAATCAAGTAATAAAATTTAAAAGGTGGCAGTATGTCCGTTAATACATGACTGTATATAAACGGTGTATAACAAAACTGTTAGAAAAAAGTAATTCATCAGCAAGCAAAAAAAAAAAAAAAAAAAAATAGACATACAATATTTGGAAAACCAATCTTCCTGCTACTGTAGCTTCTACCAAATAAAATAGCTATCATCAGGCAATAGAATTGGATATTCCCTCCAAAAACACTCTTATATACATAATTATGTCACTGGTAAAGGGATAAAAGAAAAAATAGGGGGATAGAAATAAAAGAAAGCAACATATCTTATATAAATATTTCTAACTGGGTTCTGTGCAGGGCTCGGAAATTCTTTCCATCTGAATCTATCCTGCAATTATATAAATCCAACATCCGCCCATGTATTGAGTACTGCTGCCACATCTGGTCGGGTGCCCCTTCTATTCTCCTCGGGGTTCTTGACAAAATACAGGGAAGAATCTGTAATGTGACTGATACCGACTTGGCTGACCGCCTGCAGTATCTCTCTCACCGGCATGATGTGGCTTCCCTGTGCCTCTTCTATAAATACTTTCATGGCTTCTGCTCTGATGAACTTAAATCACTGGTGCCCCCTAGATGTGAATTTGCACGAGATACTAGATTGGCAACTAGGTCCCACCCTTTTACAGTGAAACCGCTTAAATGTAACAACAATTTCTACTCCAACAGCTTCTTTGCTCGCACTTCCCGCCTGTGGAATTCCCTACCGCATGCTTGCTTCCCCGACGGCTACAACCTCCAGGAGTTTAAATGTAAGGTCAATAGGCACCTCCTAACACACTAACTCACACCCACTCTCTCCAAATGTACATCCTAACTCATCTATCACCCTCCTTCTGACATTTCCTCTACCCAATCCCTCTATGTAACCCCCTGCACTATAGTGGCAGTGAAATGCCTTGCTTGGGGTGACACGATTTAAAAAAAAAAAAAAAAAAAAAAAAAAATAGCTTGCTAGTAAGAATTTTCTAGCATGCTTGTATGCTGTCATGATACCAAATATTTTGTTAAGCAGCTTATGTTGTTTAGGGTAAAGCATAATTGCCAATTTCTCCTCTTGGCATAATTTATACATTTTATTCCCATTGTTAAATGCATGAATTTTTATCAACACATCCCACTTTATAATGAGACTTATGTAATTTTTTTTTCTTCACTTCACATACATGTCTAGAAAGTTTTGTGCTATTTTATACCTAGCTCACTAAAAAAAAAATTTTGATAATAATATCTCATTTTAACTTTAATTTCTTGGACTCAATATACACTATCTTGGGGTATTTATAGGTTCTACTTTAGCTCGATAAACAAAACCCCCCATTAGGCAGTTCCATTCAATGAGATAATTATGTATATGAATATCTTGGAATGGAACATCCAATTTTACTGTCTGACAATACCTATTTGGTAGAAACTACAATAGCAGGAAGATTAGTTTTTCCAAATATGTTGTCTTTAGTTGCTCAATATTTTCTTTTTTAAAAATTATATGAAGTGCTTTTTCATTAATTTAACTGTTTTTTGACAAAAGCAAAAGTTTGATTTTTTTAATTATATAGCATAAAACTTGGGTTATGACTAGAGTCATCCTTTCATAGGATTTAACATTACATTGTTAAGCATTTTGTACTCATTCTAGGCAATCTAGTCTTTGAGCAATTTACCGAGTAGGTCAGTTTGCCTTAGGTCTTTTTTTCTATTTTTTTCATATTGTTCAAGCTTTTATTTGGATAACGGTTTTAGGTTTTGGCAAGTTGTCTGTTGGTTTCATCAACAGTTTTTGCTTTATTTGTGTGTGTATGTGTAATGAGCAACAAACTAATTTATTTCATTTTTTTTTTTTTTTTTACAAGTTCTACAATTGCTGAATGAGTGTTGAATATTGGATGAGAAAAAACTGTTCATAATGTATGTGTGTGTCTGAGGGAAAAAAAATTATAAATTTCAGTACCCTTGAAATAAGGCTGAGAAAAAGTTCTGGTAGCATTTTGGTAAAGAAGAGTGTGAAGTCTGTGGTAGGTTGAACATGTGACTTCAATGAATATAAATCACCAGTTTTTATCGCTTTTTAGGAGCTTTAAAAGTTTTCATATAATTTTTTTTCTTCTTGCTCCAGATTAAATAAAGTGTTTTTTAACAATATGTAGTGTGTTCTTTACAACATTCACATGTATAAATATATAACTTGTAACATTTTTATGACCTTGAACTGATGTTCACATAAATTTCTGACACGTTTACCAGGATCCACTTTTTGCACAAAATCTTTTCTGATACAGACTAAAACTCTTTTTAACTTACACAAGTCAATTGGCTATTTTATTCATTTTCATAATAAGCCAGTAAATATAGAAATCCAAAATCACAAGTTCAGCATCAAAAGTCCAAGAGGGAAAATAAAATAGGGCTAAAACTAACTCACAGATTCTAACACACTGCACTCACTTGCCCATAAAACAAAAAAATACACAATACCCTTGTCAAGAAAAGTAACAGCTTTTATTTCAGAGGTAAATTTTTAAATTGTTCAAGATAGTTGCGGGGGGAGGGGTTAAAAGTTAACCATATGTGAGACAGTAATTCTCTATAATTTGACAAACTGTGCACAGGACACAAACTCTTTTTTTGAGGTAGATGATTTTCTCATTCACCACACTCCCCACTGTCACACAGATTACAACTAGGGGGGTAGGCTTCTTGATTCTTGTTCTTCTCTGTGGAACAATTACTGTTTCTCCTCCATCTGAGTTAACTCACAGAGATTCGTCACACACATCTACATCAGGCTCTGAGTTGCTCATTTCAAAGGATGTATCTGAGGCATCTCCAATGTTGACTAGTTTCTTGTTTTTTGAAAAGTGGTTGCTGGTATCACATGTTTGGACTAACAAAGAGTACGGGCCCTTTATGCATCACTGTATTTCATAGAAGAGAATCAAGTGCAGGCTATTGATCAAAGTGACCAGTCTTACTCATATTGGTTTGTACATTAGCTTTAGCTTATACTCATACATGGTTCCCCAAGCTGTACATCAGTTGTCTAACCTCATCCATTACCGACCCATAGAACCACTTGGCTACATAGGGATGGAAAGTTTTTGACTATGAACTTCTTGGAAAGAACTAAATCAATTTGAACAAAAGTATTGCTTCCAAATGAACACAGCAGTCAATTAAAAGTAAGAGTCTAGAATTAAAAGGAAAAAGCTTAATATTCCATCAGACTGTATTTGTTTGGCGAGTTGATAAAAATGGTTACAGTTTGAACGAGAAGTTTTTATATATCTACCATATTCAGCAGGCATTTCTCTTTACAATGTCCATTTATTTTGGTCTTTTCAAAATTTCAATTCTCTGAAAGAGTATAAAAAGTATCTAAAAGAGATCTTTGCTGAAAAGAATGTTTAAAATATTCAGGGAAGATGGGATTAACTGAAAGATAGCAGAGAATGAAACAAAAAGTAAGAGAAAATATATCCTGTTTAATAAAGTTAATGTTAGAAAGAACAAGTCTTTTGGTTAATCCAAAAGGTTTATTGGCCAAACCCCAACTACTACTGCCTCCACCAGAAAAGCCTGGATCTCTTTATTGCAATAGAGAAAACTTGATTTCTACCGCTGTGATGCCACATCAATTTCACAAAAATAGACAAGGTCAATTCTAGTTATTGACCAATAGCACAAAGTACTTCAACAGAACAAAATATAAAGGAATTCTGCCAACTTTGAGAATAGATTTTTGTCTATCTTAAAACTGTCAACTAGAAAAAAATGGAGTTTACTAGAAAACATTCTTGAAGAAATATCAGAATTTATCTTAATATATTATACTTTTTGATTTAACACCTTGCATGTATTAAAAAAAAATTACATTAAGACATTCCATAGAAGAGAATCCAGTGCAGGCTACTGATTAAAGTGACCAGTCTTACTCATATTGGTTTGTACATTAGCTTTAGCTTATACTCATACATGATTCCCCAAGCTGTACATCAGTTGTCTAACCTCATCCATTACCGACCCATAGAACCACTTGGCTACATAGGGATGGAAAGTTTTTGACTATGAACTTCTTGGAAAGAACTAAATCAATTTGAACAAATATATTGCTATATCCTAGAGAATTACGGACATTTTTACTATAAAAAATGAAATAATTCAAGAAATTTTTAAGTGTATATTGGAAAACAGTCATTCATCAACATGCTGCCTATTTCAAACAAATAGTAGATTCTTATAATATTGTGTCTCATTTATCATTAAAAGAATAAAGTAAAAATTAAATACTTTTAAAAATAATAACAAATACAGGGTGCAATGGATAAATTGTCATCTAAATGATATAAAAATGAAAATAACACTAGCATCTCACTTTGACAGATTTACCAAAATTACAAAAACAATTATTCAAAAAAAATCACCATTGGCTTTAACCATGGACTCTAGTTGACTTTGGAATCTCCTGTAACTCTTCTAGACAGTCTTCTTATTTAAGTTGGTGAATGTTGCCATAATCCTTGCCTTCAGTTAATCTTTGGTTTTACAAGGAGTTTTGTCAGCCTTTCACACCACTGTGTTTCAAACATAATAATCAAAGGGTTGCAGTTTGGGAAGTTAATTAGCCAGATGTGAGGGGTGATGTGATTGCAGAAATTGTCTAACAGCCATGACTGGGTTATTTTGCTTGTGTGGTATGGTGCAGAGTCTTGTTGCCAGACATAGGGTTTTCCAGTAGCCACCCTCTTGACTCTAGTAGCACCACCTCTTCAAGATGATTTGAGGCTCTGTGGTAAGATGAATGGAGGCATAATGTTGCCATCACTAGAGATAACCCCAAACACCATAATGACTGGATATATCATCCAACTCTTTTTGGATCCAATGCACTGTCCCCCAAATTGACACCAAAACACTCTGAAATGTTCGTATTACAGCTTCTGGCACAAATACCAAGCAGTATAACATGCGGTTTTCAAATTTTTGGTGAAGTGAATTGCCTCCTGGTGCTTTTTTTTCTAACAGAGGGTGCTCAACTGACCCTACTATATTGTGCAGTGAACAAAATAAAAAACAAACAACACACATGTGTGAAATTAAAGATATAAAGTGGCAACAATTTGCCGATCACATCCTCTAGAAAAAGTTTATATTTTATTTTTTCTGAATTCCTATAAAAATATTTTAAGGTCTTTGTTTTCTTTCTAGTTTTTACTCCATCTTGTTTTTTTTATCAGAAGACAACAACAAAGTGATAAAAAAAAAACAAGTGCAAACTTTGTCATTCAGTTGCTCGTTCTTCTTCAATTCTCTTGGCTATTTTGCTGCTCAATAGAGTTGCTATAAAAAGCAACAATAAAACTTCTTTTTCATAATCATTTCACTCCAAGCAAGGCAATACTGCTGGTGGTGTGCAGGGTGTTACAATGGCAGGAAAGGGGAAACAGAAAAGAAAACAGTACAGGTGATGTTGCAGAAAGGATGAGAGAGGGGTGGGAATCATGGAGATAGAAGATGGCAATTGATATTGCATTCAAACTTTTAGAGATTGTAGCTATCAGGTAAGTAAGCATGGGAAAGGGAGTTTCACAGGCAAGAAAATGTGAGGAAAGAAACTACTTGAGTAGAATTGGTAGTTACATTTGCCTATTTCGATGGTAAAAGGGTGGGACCTAGTTGCCAGTCTAGTTGCTTGGTTAAACTCAGGAGTGCAGAGAACCAAGGAATAAAGCTTGTCAGAGCAGAAGCCATGAAAATACTTGTAGAAAATACTTTTAGAAAAGACAGAGGGAAGCCACATTCCATTAGTGAGAAAGTGGCTGAATGTGGGCAGCCAAATCAGGACCAATTACATTGCAGATTCTTCTTCGGATTTTGTCAAGAACCCTGAAATGTACAGCAAGAGCACCTGACCAGATATGACAACAGTATTCAATGCAGGGACAAATGGTAGATTTATAAATGTGCAAGATGGATTCCGATGAGAAAAACTTTCTGGACCAACATAGTGACCTAACCTTCCTAGCAGTAGATGCAGCTATAGATTTGATGTAGTTGTTCCATTGGAGGTCAGTTGAGACCAACAAGGCATTCTGTGTTACACTCTAGGAGATGCGTTCATTCTGATGGTAGCAGGAAAGTTTCTCTATGGTGGTTAAAGAAGAGCAGCTTTGTTTTAGAAGCATTAAAATCTATGAGTCACTTTCTACCCCACTTAGTCACAGATTGGAGGTCCTTTTGTAGAGCATCATTTAGGATTTGTTTGCATTCATTACAAGCAGAGACAAAAAGGTGCCTATTATGGTCAGATGCATCACTTTGGAAAATATAAGGGTTTTAAAATTTATGAGATTAAAAAAGAAATTTATACACTGCTAGAATATACTGTGCCTGATCAGAAGAATGTTTTTATTTATTGCCATCTGTTCTGAAATCATGGAAAGCCTCATTTCTTGTCTTTATGGATTAATGAACTTCTCCTTAACTTTTAGGTGAAATGTTTTCATTATTACCTTTTATGTGTTTACTTTCATTATTGTTGCTTTTATCAAAGCTGAAATATTTTTTTTTACAATCATTTTACCACATTTTTCTTAGAGTAGAAGATGTGGTTAGATTTGATTATTTCAGTTGTAAAAGGGGAGACCTTGATGCCAATCTAGTAGCAGGCATAAATAAAATGAAATCAGAGAACTAGAGAAAAAAGGCCCATCAGAGCAGTTGCCATGAAAATATTTGTAGAAAAGACAGATGGAAGCCACATCAAGTCGGTAAAAAAATGACTGAAGGCGGAATGCCAAGTAAGGATACTTAACTGAATTTTGGGACCTCAAGATGAATAGCAGGAGCACCAATTGAGATATGGCAACAGTATTCAATGCACAGATGAATGGCAGATAAATATATAAATATAAATATGCAAAATAGATTCTGGCAAGAAAAACTTCCTGGCCCAACACAGTGACTCAAACTTCCTAGCAGTAGATGCAGCAATAGATTCAATGTCAGTCAGTCAAGTGCCATAGATGAAACATGCTTGGGTGATCATGTCTCAAAAGAGACATGACTGACTGGGCAGAAGATTATTCTGCAGTAGGTTGCTATTACTTTCTGTGGTAGACTGGTTGCCAACCAAGGCTATAAAACACAACCTATCCTGTCATTTAACCCATAACTGGAGTAAAGAGACAGATTAATACCTTTCCCAAGGGCATTTGCACGTAAGTGAATGCAATGAATTCAACTGGAATTTGAACTTGGCTCCCCGATATCTCGTTCAGATTCAATGTAGTCCTTCCATTCGAGGTCATTTAAGAGAGTGAGGCCAAGGAGGTGCCGAGTGTTGCTCTCTAGGAGACTAGTGTTATCCATTTTGATGATAGGCAGGAATGTTTCTCTATAGTGGTTAAAAGAGAGCAGATTTGTTTTGGAGGCATTAAAATTTACGAGCCATTTCTTACCACATTCAATCACAGATTGGAGGTCCTTTTAAGGGCAGCAGCCAGGTTTACTTGTCAGCTTTGGCGGATTTCTTGAGATGGGAATAAATGGTGGTGTCATCTGCATAGAAGCCTACTTGCAAACTGATTATTGTCTATAATGTAATGTGAACCTTGAGCTTGATATGGAATAGAATTGAAGATTTTGTTTCTGAATTACAATGATCAACAAATATTTTTATTTTACTTTTTAACTGCAAACTTTAAATTGTCTTTTTGGAGACAATTTTGTGAGAATATTTGAATAATTCAAGAATTAATGAAAACTAAAATTTAATTAAAGAAAACTTATTTAACTTAAAAAATTAGTTCACAACATTGATTGAAAGAATTTTTATAAAAGTATCAGGAAATTTTTAAAAATTATTTTTTTTTATGAATACAAACCTATTTAGATCAGTTGCCAAATAAAAAAAACAAAACAAAAAAAAAAGAAAAAAAAAACAGAATAATATTTTGTTTTTACATAAATGATTTAATAGTTTTGCAAGTTTTGACAAGACAGGACAGGTGCTAAGGCAAGTTGATGAGGCGAAGTAGTTGCCAAGGCAAAAGAACAAAATGGTTTCAAGGTCATGGGGAAATTGATTAGGTATAAAGAAACTAATTCACTCTTCATTGTATTTTAATAAAGACAATTTACATTTACAATTTAAGAAGAATGTTGCGTAAATTATTTATCTGAAAAAGAAACAAAACATTCACATGTTTATTCAGCATTCGAATACGTATAAAGAAAACTCTACAAGAATTACCAGAATAAATTTTTATTCCTCATAATATTTTGAATTTAAAATATTTTCTAAAAATATTTTAAAAGAAACAAAGTTTCCAAAAGTTAAATCTAAGTAAATAATAAAACTTGTTAGTAACCATGAATTAAGTGCATTTACCTATCAAAATATTAAAACATTGAATAAAAAATCATTCTGCTGTTCTAAAAGAAAATTCTTTTTCTCTTAAGTGGAGGGGTAAAAATATAAAAAAAACAAAACAAAAAAAAAACTTAAAAGTTAACTTTTGATCACAAACCAAATACCAATTATTCTTAAGAGCACAAAACTTATGTCAGTTGCTTTAATGACCATCTCCAACTAATGACTGTCATTACTAATTTGCTTGTTAACTCTAGGTCACTTCATGTAATCACTTTGACAGATTTCTTACAATAATGTTCTGTAATTAAACTTTAAATTACAATATAGCTAATCAGTTTGTATCTGAGACAATCTAGAATTTCAAGTCTAATTCTCATGGACAACCAAACAGTTATTCAAAAATATCTACAAGTAATAATTTAGGATTTTATTAAATAGTGAAAAAGATTAAAACTTTGTGAAATTTTCAAGTATTTTTCTATTTCAAAAGGTGGATATTTTATGGTAAATATTTAAATAGAATCAAATTTTAACAGTTGTAAATTTGAAAATTGAATTATTGAGTTTATCATATAATAGTTGTCTTTATAGAAAAACGTAACCAAAATTATTTATTTTCAATTAACATTTAAAGGTTTCAGTTTTCAATGAAGTCAAAAATGCTGAAAGTTTTGACAAATGAATAAAAAAGTTAAATATTTAGAATTTTTATTAAACTGAAATAAACATTGAAGCATAATTTGTATTTCTGGGTGTTATTCAATAATTTGTTTTGCAGAAAAGAAAACATTTTGGTTATAGATTATCTAGTAAATATTATTATTCCATTGTGAAGACATTTATAATGACTAAATATACAGGGTGGGGCCATAAGTCGCACACCAAAGAATTACGTGAAGTGATGTAAAACAATGTAAAATCAGCGGGGGTAAAATATCTTTTCCTTTCGTTGGGTAGAAAATAAATGTTCTTTTATCAAAGTTTTTACAGTTATGATTTGCCTTTAAAAAATTTTAATTTTCAGATATGCTCTTAACAACTGACGAACGAATTAAACTAGTGTTCATGTCTGGTGCTTATGGCGCCACTAATCGGTCTGTTGCTGAGGAATTTAATCGAAGTTCTCCTGATCATGAGCCTATCTCTCACATGGCAGTAGGACGTTTGATATTGAAATTTCGTAAAACTGGTAGTGTCCTAGACAAAACATGAAGTGGCCCTCCAAGAGTGTCTGATGAAACTCGAAAACGCATCCTCAAAAAAGTTGAGAACAGTCCAAGGAAATTATTGCGACGGTCATCAAGTGAGCTCAGTGTCCCAAGAACCACCATGTGACGATCATCAAGTGAGCTCAGTGTCCCAAGAACCACCATGTGACGATCATCAAGGGAGCTCAGTGTCCCAAGAACCACCATGCGACGTATCATCAAAGCCAAAAGTTTTCATTAGTTAAGCTTGGTTTTAATAAAATAACATTATTATCAGAATTGTTTTAAATGCTTTGGTGCACAACTTAAGGCCTAGCCTGTATAATGCATAATGAATAAAGACAAAATAAAGACTTTTAGACATAATTAAGTCAAGTAGAATTCCTTCATTCTATTTCATCACAGCATAATGTTTTTGAAACACACTGTGCTAGAAATAAATCAATAAACACTTAACATTTTGGTCTAAAAACCATTGACTTTATTCACATGTCACCATAATATCCAGACTTGAGAGTAAAGACAACAAACATTTAATATTTGTTGATAGAAACAAAATTAGAGAATTCTAGCCAAATTTAACCAGAAAATTTTTTAAGATTAATTCATGGGCAAGAAATTCACTGCCAAATCTGCAGCAAAAGAATTCCTCTACTCTTTTATTGATGATTGGGAATCTTTAAGAAATGAAAATCATAAAGTTTTAAATTGTATTAAGCAAAAGAAACATTTTCTCAGATATCAATGCAGTCATGGTTTGCCAAGAAGTTGTTTGGAAATATATTCAAGAAATGATTAAAAAAAATATTAAACAGATTAAAATCTTAAAAACTTTCATCTATCTTCACTTGAAAAGGATATTTTGTACTTTTTTCTTTGATGTCAGATAAACGTTGAATTTTTCTTTAAGAAAAAAAAAGAGAAAAAGTTTTCATGCTATCTCAGAGTTTAAATTACTTACATTGAATTTTGAAAAAATCTTTATGTAACTCTAAATTTTAATTCTATACTTACAAATTTAAAATTAATTTATTCAGAAAGATCACAGTATTTTATTTTCAATTGATCATCTACAATAATTGGAAAGTAAAGTTTGACTTTATTTAGTGGAAATTAATGAATAATGTAAAATGATTTTGCAAAAAATTCTTGTTTAAATAAGATTTTCTTTCCAATAGAGATTTTAAAAAACTTTTATGAAATATTTGAGAAAAAACTGAATCCATCTCTTCATTTTCATAATTATTCTATTTTTTATCAAAGCAGAAGAATTGATTTATAAAAACTTACTTTTGTGGCAAAGAATACTTTAGTTTACAAAATTTTTTTGATTTTGTTTATTAAGAAAGTCTTTGTTCTTTAATAGGAAATTTAAAAGATTTTAATCGCAGATCTTTTATGATATTATGAAAATTTGCCTGAAGAATTTAAGAATTGAAAATGAAAAATCTAGACAAAGGAGAATTATTTTAGGGGCGAAAAAATTCTTTTGTTCTTGATATCTTGATCCAGGCTATATTTAGAATAAAGGAATGTATGCAGATAAGTTGAATTTAAAAAGAACAGGGAAATAAATTTGAAGGCTGTTTAGATATTACTGTATGACATTTTTACAAAGTCTACTAATTCTTAATATGTGTTAGAGTAGAGCCACAAAGAGGCTTGACAACAGCTGATGAACAGAAATGTCAAAAGACCCAGTGACAGGATACAGAACTGAAAAACAATGTAAGAGATGGGTTGTGTTTAATGATCACTGGAATTAAATGTGGAAAGAAGAACTAATTAAGAAATTTAATTAATTTTGAGATTTATGAAGAATTAAACCTGAATATTAACTTTGAGATGTCTTAGTACGACTGGATATGGCACTTTATGTCCCTGTTGCACTTGCCACGATAGACGGTGAAAAATGATGACAAGTAATTCTTTTCTTGGCTAAAATAAAAAAATTATCTCTAAAATTACTAAATAAATTGTTTATATTAATAAGATTTGTGTTGTTTCTTAGAAGAATTTTGAATAAAATGACTTAATAAAAAATAGTGGGTTGTGTGGTTGTCTTATAGGAAGTAAATTTTTCAAAGAACTCAGTGGCTCAGTATCATATGATTATAAAATTAATGGTCAAATCATATCAATACATCATTGGTGACAAGCTGGCAGACTGGGTTCCCATATGAACAATGGGAGCCAACTAAAGTTGGCAGTCTACAAAGAAGTCACCAAAGAAAAGAGACAAGAGGGAGACAGTCCTGTTTAAGTTGCCAGAGAAGAATGGGAAAATGAGTGAACAGACATGGATGCAAACTGATATGAGATGCATTAATGGAGAGAAAAAATAGATCTTAGGAAATTTAAACTTCTCTCACGTAAAGGCAAACAAGTCAATACAGACAACTGTTGTTTTATCATCATCATAGATGCAAATGAGCAATTTAAATGTTGGCTAATATTAAAATAGAGGATAAGTAGACTTGAGTTTGAAACAACTTTTATGCAACAATTATAATAAATTACATATTATTAATTTTTTGTTAAAAGTATTCTGATCTCCATTGCCATTATTACTAGACATTATCAATGTTGGAAATTTATCAGTTTTACTTTTGTGTAACATCTGGTTGGCTCAGGTTTTTAAAATTTCAATCCTCAGCTTGGGATTTATTTAAATTTCTTAAATACAATATAGGAAATGATGTTGTGAAACCAGTGACTGGAACATGAGCCCATCTGTCACTAAGAGTGCTAAATTTGGTATCATAACCATGAATTCTGACCCAAAGACATGTAGAAATATAAAAAGCAATTCTCTTTTTTGACTGAAGGGATTGACTGGTCCTTTGAGGGTCATGTAACAGTTCATAAATGAGAATTGTACTGTTCCTCTTGTGAATGTTACAAGTAAAAACCTTTTATTCATCCCCTTCACATTTTACATTATACACACACATTATATATATATATATATATATATATATATATATATATACACACACACACATATTACGATTGAGCTTTCTAGAGAAGAACATTTTAAAAACAGTTTCCACTTCTGCTATATAAGCGTGACTTTTTAGAAATGAATTTTCTTTTGGTGACTGGCATGTGTATACACTATTTATATACAACACGTTAAAATTTCCCTTCTCTGATTCCATGCACCTATGGCTTAGCGAGTAATGACTGACACCAAATCGGTCAAGTTCCAGTTTCGATCCTGGCCAGAAGTGGATGTGTCTAGCCACACTGATACAGCGAAACAGGCTTGTATGTGGATGACTAATATACATATATATATATATCTCCAAGTGAATAAGGAATGAAGAAAAAATTAACATTCAACACATTAATTTAAAATGGTGCTCAATATAAAATAGAGCTATGAATATTTATTACTAGCAGTATAGCCTGGCGTTGCTTGAGTGTAATGAAAGCTTTAAAACTAACCCATGGTCCTGGAGCTCAGACTCAGCCTAAAGAATATTTGTGTGAAGTTTGGTGAGAATCAGATAAAAATTGTGGATTTGTATAAAGGACATACAGACAGATAAACAGACACACACACACAAACATCTTGTCTTATATATATATATAATTCCCTTTTGCACAACCACACCAGCATTGCCTGATGATGAGAATTAATCTCGAAACAGAAATTTCCATGTAGCAATGAAAAATTGACATAACCATATAATTATATATATATATATATATATATTATCAATTTTCTGCACTATTGTATGAACTGCAACCTTGAAACTTCTGAATATCGTTTCTTATGTCTTTGTCTATGAGTGTATCAAATTTGATTAAATCAGACCACTCCTTCCGTAACCAGATTTTTTCGATTATTGATATTTATCGAGGGTACCTCGACACAAAACCTAGCTAAGAACACTTGCAGACGATTATAGTACAACTGTGTAAATTTTCAAAAAATTTGGTTCAGCTGTTTTGGAGTCTATAGGTAATGGAGACACACACTCAAAGTTCCATTTATAAATAAGTTTAGATAAATTATAGTTATAGTTATGTTCTAAACTGTAATTTATAATGAATAATATATATGAGAGAGAGAGAGAGTGTGTATGTGAGTGTGTGTGTCAGGGTGGTCTAAATTTCTGTGTGGGACAGTTTGTGACTTGGATATATGTACTGCATGTTGGTATTATGTATGTATTCTCATATTTTTATATAAAATGTTTTCAGGCTTCACTTATTTCTGGAGTTGATCTTTTTGTATTATTCTAGACTTTACTTCAATCTTCTTAAAGTGTTCATTACAAATATACGAATGCAATACTAATGCCTATATTGGAAATTGGCAAATAGAGAAGACCATGATATTTGCTTTTGCCAAACACCCTTAAAAAGTGTATGTTGCATTGGTACTCACAACTAAGCTATGAGACAACCTCCCAGCAGCCATCATTCTGCATCTCATGGCTTTGTTCTTATTATCTGATCAAAAGACCTTAGTCATGGTGCTATAGTTTAAGAACATTTTTTATTCTGAAATGCATTATTAATATTTTGGTTTTTGCAGTCTAGAAATTAATCTGAGCAATCTGAGCCAAGTTATAAGGAATCAATTTTGAAGAAAGAAATCAACCTAATTTGTTGACATTAATTTTCTTAAACTTACCAAAGAATAATTAAGCATGTACAAATTTAACAAGGAAATATTTTACCAAAAGTAACTTTTTCAAAATAGTTTTTCATTGGATTGGCAATATTGTGACAAGCTGCAGTGTGTCTTAATTATTTAAGGATAATAACTTTGAAATTTTTATATTCATTCATTATTAAAATAATAAATTGAGTCTTACAATTGAAAACATCAGTTAATGACAAAAAATGAAGAGAAATGGTTAAGAAAGATCTGAGTGTCTGTAAATAATTATTGAATATTTTGTAAACTAAAAGTTGAAAACCACAAGATTGATTGGAAATATTACTAAAATTAGTTGGTATGAACAGATTTCAGTTGTATATGTAAATAAATGGTTGATTTGTCTAAAGCATTAAGTTTGCATCAAAATAAGCTTTTTTGTTTCTCTCATGAAATGTATAGACAAAATGGTACCTCAGGAAATTTCAGAATGTGAGGAAGGCAAAGTTTAGATTCTAAGAAAAAGCAAAAGTGCAATATTGATGTACCAAGAAATAAAAAATAAATTCTAGAAATATGATATATAAATATCACATTTCTAGAAATTATTTATGCAATTGATAAACGGATTTAAAATTAGTCTGAGTGAACAATAATCTAATAAAACCAGATCGACAACAAATATTGTAAAATCCTCAATAGAATTGTGCAGAGGAAAGGTTACTTAAGAATAAGGAAGGGTCAAAACAAAACTTAATAAATGAAATTTTATAAAAAGGCAGAAATGCATCAGACAGCATTGTCAGAATGATTTTCTGGTTCCTTCCTAAAGTAGACAACAGAAGAAATGAGAACTCTAGATCAAAAGAATGAATGACTATGCATAAAAGTATTAATCTCCAGAGATGACATTTATACAGATAAAGAGATAAAGACGAGACAATGAATAAATTTTAGTCATTGTGTCTAGAAGATTATCTCTACAAACTGACTTTACAATAAATTTTTAAAAATATTAGAAACAACAAAACCAAGGACTGTAAATATTAAGAAAAAAAAAAAACAACTCAAAAGCAGGATACCAGTAATGTGAGAGAGTGAGAGAGAGAATCCTTTGTAAAAGTGTCTCAAAACAATGTATTAGAAAATAGTAGTTTTAATGATAATTCTAGTAGTTACTTCATAAGTTCATGTTTATAACTCTTTCTACTATTGATAGGGATTTCCTTCTTAGCATTTCATTTGAAGTAGTATAGAACATCAGTACTTTGGTAGCGGTAACCCTCCCCACAAAAAAAAAAAAGAAAACAATAGGTCATATCAAAATATAATCCATGATGACACATTAGATAAACTTGTTGTCATTTGAACAGCCAATGGATTTATTAGTGTAACAACCCAGTAATAATAAAAACATTAAACTTTAAAAAAAGACAAAAGAAAGAACAGATGTGAAATCTCAGGTGAGGCAGGGTCAGGGTTCAGATGAACATTTTGTAAGAAATAATAAGAATAAAAAGGGGGGGGGTACTTTTCATTTTGAACTCATCGCCATAAAAAATGATATACAAAAAAAAACTAGTAAGAAAACAGAATTTCTATTCTCCAATCTGAATTTTCCAAAAGTGAAAATTTATCATTTATGGTTAAATTTGAAAGCTTTTTATGAAAATGATTTTCTTTCCAAAAATTAAAAGTGAGACTAAATAGATTTTAATTTATTCTTTTGTATTTAGATTGAACAAAAATCTTGTAGTTGAAAAGAAAAAAAAAGTGTGCACACACACACACACTTTTATTAATAAATAAAATAAAGATGAAATATATGAAAACCACAAAAAAAAAAAAAAAAAAAACAGACGTTAAAAAATAAAAAGATAGTGATGAAGTAATCTTATATTTTCAAACAGAAAAGAATTTAAATATAAATTAGATTAGGGACAAAATGATGAATTTGCTAGATTTATTTTAAAATAATTTTTTTTAAATATTACATTTCAATAATTTAATTACAGAAAAAAAAACTTTTTAAAGCAATTTTGAAGACAACTCAAACCAAGTGAAAAGATTAAAAAAGCAATAAAAATCAACAGAATTGTGAAGTTGTAATATAAATTACAATTATTTAGAGAAATTGTTACATAAATTTACAGTTTGATAAAAGAATTTTAAATATTAACTTGCAACGAGGTGCTGAAAAATAAGATAAATATTTTGTATTGTCATGTGATCAGGCTGAAAACTTTTCAGAACTTTCTTGGCTTTATGGAAGAAAAAAAACAACAGCTGCAGACTGCATTAGTTGGTAGATCAAGAGACAAGACTTCTAAAGATCATCTAATATCAAAGATTAAGTTCATAATTTGATGTTCATAAAGAAAGATGAAGCTACACAATTTCTAAAAGATATGATGACAGTTACAAAGTAATTTCATTATTTGGTTATTTCAAGAATTAAAAATAAAACAACTAGCATCATTGTGACACAATGGTTACCCCAGATTTTTGGCTCCTCTATACACAAAAGACAACCATAAAATATCCACAAAATTGGCTGTGAATGATTTTATTTCAATTCAAAGTGTAGAAATTTTTATGAGTGTAGGGAATAAAAACTGTCATTAATACCTTAAAAGCAGCCACCCACTGATTGAAAATAAAGAGAAAATAAATAATTAAATGAAAATATTTGGGATCAAGTGCTACTTGGTCAGAAGTTAGAAAATTCCAGTAACAAGCATATATTAGAAACCAAATTGACAGCAGTTTTGATCAACCAATTGCTAAGTTACATAATGTAAGAATGGGCAGATGGTTAGTAAGAAAGTTGGAGTTTTTACTGAGCATACTGAAGAGAAAATCTGCTCTGTTAGTCTGTCCGTCCCAAGTGTCATCTCCCTAGACCCTTCCTTCAAACCATGTGAATCTGTGATTAAACAACCAAATAGAAAACATTTTTTTGCTTTTTTTATTTCTTATAAAAGGCATCATTTCAACTTCCATTTTTTTTCCCTTGTGAATCTATACTAGGACTTTCCAAGTTTTTGTGCACATCAGCAAGAACAAGAATTTAAAAACAGGGAAGTGGGGACCAGTTGGTTAGAGATTGAGTGCCTTAGGGTATGTTTATATTATTTATTTCTGTACACTGCAAAAAGATACTGCTCTTGTTACTGCTATGATGCCAGACACAGGAAATGGATTTCTATCATCAGAGAAAAATAGGGCAAATGAGTGCAGAAAAAAAAATATGTTGAATTTTTTTTGTTCTTCCAAATTAGAGTGAATCAGAATTTAAGATTAATTTATCACTAATTATAAGAGATTAAAGACTATTATGTTAATGATAATCCAGAAAGTCTATTTGAAGATGATTTAGTCTTTTTTGTTGCAACAAAAAGCTTCTAAATTTTCTAAAACATCAAATTAAACTATTTTCATAGAATAATCTTACAGTCAAATTTTCATATTTAATGGATAAAATTACCGGTTTTTAAGAAAAATTAAGGTATTTCCTTTGGAAATATTTGTTACTAAAATATGTTTTTCTAATTACAAATAAATATAAAAAAAAAACCAATGTTGTAACCTTAGATGTTTTTATTTTTTTTTTTTTAATTCATAGGGATTTTTTTTATCAGAAATCTTGTACAACAAAACTGGTGACCTTTCTCTCCCTGAAAATAAGTACAACCAAAAGGTGATAAATTCAATAGAAATAGTTACTCTCAAAAACTGGCTTGTTATCAATAAAAAGAAAAAAAAATTCTCAATATCATTCTAAGATGTTTAAGATTCTTTTTACTTCATCCCATGATTTTGTTTCTCTCTAATCAGAAAAAAAATTTACAAAAATCAAAATGAGGTAAATATAACTGTAATACCAACTGAAAATTGAAAGATACTAATATCTGAAATTTCCTCTTTCATACTGCAAGTAAAACAGGTCTAAAAAGATTTAGAGAAAAGATGTGATTCAAAATTAGCCAATTTTCTAGTTGTTGAACCAAAATTTGTTTTTTTATTTTTCTTAACTTTGTACAAATTCAGTTAGAGTGATCATTGCTTTGTAAAGTTAATGAATGACCTTTCTCAATCCAGTGATTTTAGTTTCCATTTCACAATGAAGATCTTGTTACTCTGGTGCTGAAATTAGATATTTCAGCAAGGTGGGTGTTAACAGGGAAGTTGACAGAGAGTTTATAATTGACCCATATTATGTAAACAGTGTGATCAAAGTTACTAAACAGTCGTAATCAGCTAACAGCTACTCTACAAATAACTCAGTATAAACTGCAACTAAGTGTAAAAATTGTGTCAATCAGATTAGTAAAAAAAAAAAAAAAAAAAATTTAAAAAAATCAATCTTGTCAGCATTTGTTGGTCTTTTCCGTTAGTTTTTCAGTTTTTCTTTGGAATCCATTTTTTAATGCACACTAATGCACCCTGAAAGGTACCCAGGTGCAGCCCAAGTTAACAGAAGAGTAATATATGAATTATTTTTATATTTAAAAAAAAAAAAAGAGCCAAAAGCATCAAACAAAAGTCTGTCATTTAATATTTAAAACAGGATGATAAATTCCTTAATCTTTAAAAAATGGCTAATTCTTTCCCTATTAGTTAAGTGCCATACGTGATATATGCTTTGGGGGATCATCTCTCAAGAGACATGACTGACTAGACAGAAGATTATCTCCCAGTAGTTTGGCTTTGCTTTCTGCCCTAGGAAAGAGATGGCTTAATACCTTTCCAAAGGGTATTTGTGCGTAAGTGAATGCAACAAATTCAACTGGAATTTGAACTCGGCTCTCTGATTTGTCGTTCCAAGTCGATATCCATTGCACCACAACGCACATCCCTTTTCCCTATTACTTTCCTCAAAAGATTTAAATCTTATTATTGGCCTCTCTAAAAAAAATTTAAAAAAGGATTCTTCCCCAAAAAATCCTTTTTTAATGAAAACCATGTCACTAATCTTCTTTCATGCCTAATTCTCCTTTCTAATTTTTAAAATGCACCCAGAGTTTTAGTTATTCTACAAGTGTGACCTAAAAAATATTAAGGAACCATGATATACTCCATATATGCATCATGCTCAATGTTCTCTTTAGACCAAAAATGAACCCTACTATTTAAAAAAAATGTTAGTATACACACATGCATACATACACACACATTAGTTATAATTAAATTTATTTATCTTATTAAATATATTTTACATTTGAAATGAAACTTTCTATGTTTCGAGGTTTAAAGACTATCTTGTCATCTTGTATTTATTTCCTCCTAAAAGTCTGTATATGGGACCTTTATCCCTGTATCCACATTCATGTCCAAAACTCATTTGGTTGCTAGGTGTGCTTTAGAGCTACCTTTTATTTCAGTGTGGCTAAGGATCCAACATAATACCATATTTCTCTTTTTATTTAATGCACTGATTTTCTGCAATAATTTAATGATTAGTGGATTGTTAGATTTGTTCCCCTCTAAAGCTGATAGAATGGAGAGTGAGTCTGAAAAAATTACGAAGTTCTTTAGTTTGCTCACAGTGATGATGTCTAGAGCCAATTCAATGGCGTAAGCCTCTGCAGTGAATATCAAACTTTTCTTTGGAAGGCATTTTTTTTTGGGGGGGAATATTTTGAATGACTCCTATTTTCTCACCACTTATTGAGCTGTCCATATACATTTTTGTATAATTGTGGAAGTTTTCCAGTATTTTCTGGAATGTGTCCAGAAATGCAAGAGGGTAGGTTTTTTTTCTTTGGAAAATTATGCATTTTCAGGATGACTTGACATCGATGGTGGGATTCCAAATACCGTTGTTTCTTGGATATTTGATAGAGCAGTAGCTAATTCTTTGGCAATGGGTTTCATCCTAAGCCTATATGGTTGTATGACATTTTCTGTATGACAGAATTGATCCCAATAATTTGATTCGAATATAGATCTATGAGCTGAATTAGTTGGGCATGATTTAAGTTTTACATAATACTGCAATGCCAGTTTAATATGCTTTAGATGTGGAGACGTTTCACTGGCTTCTGTGTATCATCCCTCCATCTTTTAGAGCTATTGCCTGTAAATTAGTTCTCAAGTTTTTCTAAGATGGATGTACCACCTGATGCCCAAAGACCAGTGTCTTTTATGTAACTGCATTGCTGCTAATCTCTTATATTTATTTTGTCATCCCTCTTAAGAAAGGTTTCCTGAAGGCAGATAACAGCTGAAGTCAGGCCTGTTATCAACAGAAGCAGCTCGTTAATGTTTGCCTTCAATCCACGGCAATTCCATTGCAATATTTTATACTTGTAATTTCTTATTTACGGCTTATTTGTTTTTGATTTAGTTTAGAAGTTTTAGCTATCTGTGGGTTTTGGCAATCTACTTCCAACTCATCTAAATTTTCAAAATTATTTTTAATAGAAACTTGCAAATTTTGCTTGGTTGTTTCCATTTTCTTTGGTGATAAACTTATTCTAATGTTTCAGGAATTTTGTGGACGTATAGCCTGCATCTGAGATGATGATATCTGCTTATTGCCCGTTTAGTGTTTTCAGGTTTGGTCTGTCCCAATTCTTTATAATACTAGCAGTATAGCCCGGCGTTGCTT
This sequence comes from Ascarosepion bandense, assembly GCA_037127315.1. Taxonomy (NCBI): domain Eukaryota; kingdom Metazoa; phylum Mollusca; class Cephalopoda; order Sepiida; family Sepiidae; genus Ascarosepion; species Ascarosepion bandense. The sequence continues at coordinate 145,412 of JBBBDQ010001776.1, forward strand.
GGGTGTAATGAAAGCTTTAAAACTAATCCATGGTCCTGGAGCTCAGACTCTTTGGACGTTAGCACGAAAGACTAAAAAGCAATAGTTGTTTCCAGTTAAAGCAAAACCGTAGACTGAAAGAAAAATGAATGAATGTAAGTCAAATTTTGATTTTCTGGTATCGATATCAAATTTTCTGCACTATTGTAAGAACTGCAACCTTGAAACTTCTGAATATCATTTCTTATGTCTTTGTCTATGAGTGTATCAAATCCTTCTATAACCCGATTTTTTCGATTATCGATATTTATCAGGGGTACCTCGACACAAAACCTAGCTAAGAACACTCGCAGATGCTTATAGTACAACTCTGTAAATTTTCAAGAAAATTGGTTCAGCCGTTTCGGAGTCTATAGGTAACGGATATACACACACACACAAAGTTCCATTTATAAATAAGTTTAGATTAGATAAATCTTTTAAGTTTTTTGGGGGAATTGGTACAACAATCATTTGGCACCAAATGCACAAGCCTCTCAATAAGATCCCTATACTTGTCAGGGAGATTGAAGTTATTTGGACTTGTCCTATCCACTATTCTATGCATAGGAAGGACCCCACTTCAATTATGTTTTTAGTCTCTGAAAAGGAAATGCTTCTTTTATATTTAACTTGAACAATTTCTTTTTTTCCAGAACTCACAAATATGAGAGAAAGCTGGATGATTCTCCTGGCAATATGCACATCTTAACACTCATCCTGGCACTCATCCTGATCATGATCAGAGACTTTTGAGCCTTATTTTGAGCATGTAGATCAGCTTCTGCAATCATCTGTCTGTTGTTCAAATTTCTGACATCTAAAATACCTCAGAGGAGTTGGGATATAGAACTCAACTGGTTTAACATTATAGCCTATTTTTATTTTAGAAAAATTTTTTGGTGAAATGAATGTGAGGATGTATGCATTTGTAAATATTTTTTCACTGTTTCTTCTAATCCTGATTCTTCTGGAATATTTGAAATTGTAAAATAAGCTTTGTTTTAATCTGTAGAATTCCCTTCCATTTACTTGCTTTCCTGACAGCTACAATCTCCAAGAATTTAAATGTAAAGTCAATCATCATTTCCTATCTCACTAACCTGCATCCTCTCTCTCATGCTCCTTTCTCCGTCCACTCTACTCATCAGTATTCTCATCCTTCTTTTGCTCACTTCCTGACATCCCCTATAACCTGTCACTCTTTCTTCCTATGTAACCCCCTGCAAAACAGTAGCAGCAAATTGCCTTGATTGGGGTGACACAATTATTTAAAAAAAAATAATAATAATAATCTGCAGAAGTGAAGAAAATTTAATTTTGATCAAAGCAGACGAGAAGCCTCGATGCTCTAATAAAATATTTGGTCATCAACTGTGTGCCATCAAATCAATTAACATGAAAAGATTTCAGTCATAGCACACACAGGTTGTTACAATAAAATGATTGCATTTACAAATGTGATAAATTTTGATGCAAGTAAACAGACTGGATGAAATTTCTTTAAGAATTAAAAGCAACGATTTGATTAAAAAATCATGTCTATGGCATGTTTTTTCATAATCTTTTCTTTAATTCTTCAGAATAACTTTCATAATCTTAAAATAAAGTTATTGTAAATTCAGACTGAGTTTTTTAGCCAATAATTCTGCAATATCACATGAGAGAAAGTCTTTAGAAGAGTCAGATGGCTCAAAATACTGTTGCATTAACACTTCAGAGCAGTTTATACAATCTGGCATAACTGATAAGTTTTCATCAAATACGTCAAAACATTTAGGTCTAGAATAAATATTCTTTTTTAAGAAAACAAAAATTAACCCCTTATCAGGGATACATACATCTCTAAGAGTATTTCTTTGTAACTAAAATGTATACTTCTCGCCAGAAGTAGACAGCTCAGCTGTAAATATGACAGTTTTTCTAGACATATGTGAATATGTAACATCCCTTATCATCTAACCTATATTTAAAATTTTTAAAGTCAACCTTCATTCTGATTAATTAAATTAGACATACCCATAAAATCTAAATTTTCCGTTTTCCTGTCTCCGTATGAACTCTTTAATAAGCAAACATACTGTTTTCTATTTTCAAATGTAAATCATTTTCACCAAAATTACTGAACATTGCCATTGCCTGATGACGAGATAAAAACTTTAAATCTCAAAACAGAAATTTTCATGTTGCAATATAAAATATTTTTAATAATAAAACAAATTTAATTGTATTGCACTCTATGTTGCATTGAGCACTTTTTAAAAAAAATGTAAATGCCAGAGAACTCTAGACTCTAAACCTGTTCGTTCTCTTCATCTGGAGATTATAGGTATCTAGATTGCATGATTAAACCACCACAAAAAGAAGACATAATCTGTGTGTGCATATATATTTATTTTTAATTTATTGATCTCATATTATCTATCATTCAAACTGAAATTGTTGTAATAGTAAGTGGTCCACTTTATGACAAACTCTTACTCTGACACACTGTGTGTGTGTGTATTTAGGTTAGGTCAGGCATAAGCCTGCTATTAGTAATATGTAACCCAGTGCAATCTGCCATGTGGATGACTGGTCAGTGTCTAAATTAGTTCCCCTACTAGTTTTTTTTCATCTTGCAGTATGGAAAACAAAAGCTGCACTGGGCAGATGACCTTTGACAGCTCTTATCTTTTATCGTGTATTATCACAGGGATGTAAAAATACTTGGGTTGGTGTCCATGTGCATGGTTAGACCAACCCCTAGGCATGAAGGATCCCTGGTTCTTTTTGGTACATCTTTTTAGAAAAGAGAAACTCCAATAAAACCTGAAGCTCACTTGGTCTCTGGTCAACTCAACCTATTTTGTGCCATTGTTGTTATGGTCAGTTGTACTGAAAAGTGGGTTCTGTCCACTCAAAAATTTAATGTACAAGAACCCCTTGGAATTTTTAGAATGTTTCAAGGATTTACAAAAAAGCCCTAAGGCAATGCTTTTGATATGCAAATGTCAAAACCATTGCCTTAGGACTTTTTCATCAAATGTTTGTTTGGGAGTTTTGAATCCTGGCAGTAGTTTTACTCATTCAAAATTTGACTTCTAACATGTAGACATATACATGCTTTGCTTGAAGACCAACGAAAGTTCTTAAGGATTTTTTTTTTTTCTGATTCAGAACATTGTTTCTGAAAAGAGCTTGTCAAATATTTTTTGAGGATTTCATCTTTCATAAGTCATTATCAGAGATATTTTTTAAGATGAACAAGGTTTTGCTAGAACAAATGCATTGGGCTTCATTGGTCCTTTTTACAAGTCTCATCACACATGCCATGTCTGGTAGTGGTGTTTTGTTTTTAGGTCTTGCATATTCACATGTCAATTGCTGAAATCATTTTTTAGTTGTAAAATATATTTAATATGCTATTTCTTCAAAAGAAGTTTTATTAATGCTCAGTGGCTTGCTTTGAATATTTATACTTTTTACAGCTTGTATTTTCTGTACTTTTGATAACTATTTGTTACTTTTTTCTTTGGTGATGATGTTTGATTTAACAACAATGTTATCAGATAAATGGAAAGATAACTGGTTCAATAATGTAGTAATTATGTGACCAATGTATGCATTATTGAATATTTGCTGTTGTGTATAAGATTCTTTTTGCATTTTATAGATACTTTTCTTAAATTTCTAAAAGAAAAGTCCCTAATGTATTGCATGGGAAGTTCTGACAGTATATTTTATATCTACCTGCTTCAGAATTCTTGTTGTTATGGATATCTTAGATTCTAATCATATCCATGATACTTTTGGATGTGGTTGTAATATATATATATATATATATATATATATATATATATATATATAAAATCCGATGATCAAATCAGTTGTATGGCCATTTCTATGAGAAATTCTGAAAGAAATTTCACGTATCATCAACATTTTTTATTACAAAAGCCAATTTACAAAATAAACCACAACACTAGCATGGGGAAGGAGGTACAAAAACTGGACACCAGAACAGTTCATTTGATGCACATGCTATTGTGCAGTATTAACAAAAGAACCATTTTATTTTCATTTACAATTATTCACTTGGCAAGAAATACTAAAAAATAGTAGGAAATACATAATCTTTTTTAAAACACTGGGGGTAACCTAATAATTATGACCAGTAGTGTATGTGTGTGTGTGTGCATATATATATATATATATATATAAAATCTGCAGACAGTCCTGTTTTGCTGTATCACAGTTCATCAGTATCATTAGACATCTGATTGCTTATAGCTAGGATTGAAACCTGACTGAAGTGACATCAGTTGGCGATTCTACCTCTAAGCTATAGGTGGTTGGTGAAGGAAAGCAGATTCTAGCATGTTATATACACAATGTGAATACACATCAGTAGCCAAGAGTGTTCAAATTCATTACTGAATGAACAATGCATGTTATTATATATATATATATATATATATATATATATATATACACACACACACATACACACATACATAAACATGCAGTATTAAATTCCTTAAGATTACATGTTCAAAATATTTTCACAGGGAAATTCTGAAGAACAGCTTAACATGCTAGTCTCAAAAACCATTACTACTACAGAGATTTCTGCCTAATGAGTATCTCCACTCTTATCACACTGGAGACAGATGCAAGTTAATATCTATAAATTAATGAAAAGAAACCAAGTATCTGAAGAGAAGAGCATTATATCTGGTAAAGTGAGGAGAGAGAAAAATATATTTTTTCATTTAATAAAATAAATAAACTGAATAATAAAAAAAATGTTAGTGAAACTGTTTAAACATTTGTAGATGGAGCATTTTGAAATGGTGAATAGTTACAACCAATTTTAGCCATTTCTTTTCAAGTATATATGTCTTATGTCAATAGTACGACTTGGAGTTTCATGTGTTAAGCAAATATCAGGTGCATTTTCAAGCTGACAGTTTAATAAATTTGAATTTAATTTCAATTGATGTTCATAGGAGTTAAATCTTATAAAATTAGGTTACTGCTTGTTAATAACAAGAGGAAAAATTTAAATATTCTAAGATTATATGTAGATAAAAAATTAAAAAGTTAAAATTTTAAAATTAAAAAGAATAAAATGAAGGAGATGAAATCCAAGGGGTGTAATTCATTATTATTAGTGATATTTGCTGGGGAAATTAATAGAGTGAGGGAGAAAGGATAAGGGTAAGGGAAATTAATAGAGTGGGGGAGAAAGGGTAAGGGTAAGGGAAATTAATAGAGTGAGGGAGAAAGGGTAAGGGTAAGGGAAATTAATAGAGTGAGGGAGAAAGGGTAAGGGTAAGGGAAATTAATAGAGTGAGGGAGAAAGGGTAAGGGTAAGGGAAATTAATAGAGTGAGGGAGAAAGGGTAAGGGTAAGGGAAATTAATAGAGTGAGGGAGAAAGGGTAAGGGTAAGGGAAATTAATAGAGTGAGGGAGAAAGGGTAAGGGTAAGGGAAATTAATAGAGTGAGGGAGAAAGGGTAAGGGTAAGGGAAATTAATAGAGTGAGGGAGAAAGGGTAAGGGTAAGGGAAATTAATAGAGTGAGGGAGAAAGGGTAAGGGTAAGGGAAATTAATAGAGTGAGGGAGAAAGGGTAAGGGTAAGGGAAATTAATAGAGTGAGGGAGAAAGGGTAAGGGTAAGGGAAATTAATAGAGTGAGGGAGAAAGGGTAAGGGTAAGGGAAATTAATAGAGTGAGGGAGAAAGGGTAAGGGTAAGGGAAATTAATAGAGTGAGGGAGAAAGGGTAAGGGTAAGGGAAATTAATAGAGTGAGGGAGAAAGGGTAAGGGTAAGGGAAATTAATAGAGTGAGGGAGAAAGGGTAAGGGTAAGGGAAATTAATAGAGTGAGGGAGAAAGGGTAAGGGTAAGGGAAATTAATAGAGTGAGGGAGAAAGGGTAAGGGTAAGGGAAATTAATAGAGTGAGGGAGAAAGGGTAAGGGTAAGGGAAATTAATAGAGTGAGGGAGAAAGGGTAAGGGTAAGGGAAATTAATAGAGTGAGGGAGAAAGGGTAAGGGTAAGGGAAATTAATAGAGTGAGGGAGAAAGGGTAAGGGTAAGGGAAATTAATAGAGTGAGGGAGAAAGGGTAAGGGTAAGGGAAATTAATAGAGTGAGGGAGAAAGGGTAAGGGTAAGGGAAATTAATAGAGTGAGGGAGAAAGGGTAAGGGTAAGGGAAATTAATAGAGTGAGGGAGAAAGGGTAAGGGTAAGGGAAATTAATAGAGTGAGGGAGAAAGGGTAAGGGTAAGGGAAATTAATAGAGTGAGGGAGAAAGGGTAAGGGTAAGGGAAATTAATAGAGTGAGGGAGAAAGGGTAAGGGTAAGGGAAATTAATAGAGTGAGGGAGAAAGGGTAAGGGTAAGGGAAATTAATAGAGTGAGGGAGAAAGGGTAAGGGTAAGGGAAATTAATAGAGTGAGGGAGAAAGGGTAAGGGTAAGGGAAATTAATAGAGTGAGGGAGAAAGGGTAAGGGTAAACGTATAGAGGAATCTGTATTAATTGAGTTCTAAGAACTTCAATATTTTCTTTTCTATCACATCATGTCGTCGTTGTCGTCATCAGGTTGCTTTTACGTTAAGTAGATTAGGGCTATTTATATGGTTTAAGATGACAAGTTTTTCTAAAAGGCATGTTACATCTATCCCCTTTTCCACTGTAAGATTTGGTAAAAATTGGGTTATTGTTATTGTTTTTCAATTTCCAAGGACATAAGGTAGTGATTTTGCTGTATTTACTGTTATTTAAAGACAACATGTGATTGTTAATTCTCAGCTTCTAACAGTTAACGGTTGATCCAAAGTAAATTTAACATCATCCTCCAAATGAATGTGAGCTCTATAAACAATATTTTCGGACATACATTGACCATTTAGTGGGCAGGTTTTATTTTCTCAGCAGGTAAAATTATTTTTTGAAGGGTCATTATTGTTAGTAGTAGGGTAACTAATATTATTCAGGTGAGCCAAGTATTTATTTGATATGATATTACTAAGTACTGAAATATAATTATCTATGTTCTTAACTCAATTACAACTGACTAACATTGTTTATGTTGAAAATGTTTTTAGTAAGTGAATGGTAGAAATGTTTATAAATTAAGTTTAAGAAGAATTTACCAATGCTTGTTCATAGTACACTGAGCACTGTTTTATTAACACCTGAATAATAATAATATATTTGTGTTTACCACCATATGTATATTTATTAATTCACAAATATATGATTGATGTGACTAAATTGAGTAAAGCTATGCCAACCTCAAAGTTTTGTGAAGGCACCATGATGATGTCCTCGTTTGTCAGCACTGAACTTCAATATTGAGTATTCTACTCAATTAAGAGACTAATTTTTCCACATTAATCCTATTAACACTATTTCTATCTTGATATTGAGCACTTTATGACAAAAAACCTGCTTGCCAAGATATCTTTTTGTCAGTAAATCACTGAAAAACAAAAATCTTGGCACTAAGTAGTGTCACACACACATCAAAGAATAGCTTTTTTCTTCTGACTGCTTTGCATACCAACATTTTAGATCTCAATACCCTTTGAATGAGAATCAAAATCATCTAGAAAATTATTAATTGTATTTCATATGACAAAGAGCTTGAGATAATATCAAATCAAAAATTGATAAAAGCAATAAGATGAACATTTATCAAAAATTAAAAAGATTGGAGTTAATTTGAAATCTGTTGATTGGTTGATTTTGTGACATGACTAATCTTGTTTGGTTATTTACTGTTGAATTTTATATGATGCACCTAGAAAGGATCAAACTCACTACTCAGTAGTTTGAGTTTTGTTTAACAGTATGTCAACCTCTACGGGTTGTTTAATGCCAAAAAGGTGGGGTTTTAAGGGGTTTTTTTTAATGTTCAGTGAGAGTTAGGAGGTTGATCTAGTCAGATTTTAATGAAAATCTTCTGTTTTTATTCTTTTTTATTTTAAGAAACTGAAAATGTCTTCTAGTTTTGTATTCAAAAATGTTTTGCTGAGAATAATTTTTTTTCCTTCAAAAAATGTTATGGTTATAATTTTTTCTTCAAAAATGTATTGTTGGTAATATTTTTGTTTCATAAATGTCTATTTTTTATACTTTCATAGTGTTTTGATGCCCCCATTTAAGGTTTGACTATTTGCCCATAGATTGGACCCTAACAGGTGCTACCACTCCAGGTCAGAGTGGACCCGAGAACAACGGCAATTAAGAGGTGGTTCCATGCTCCTCACAACCTCCCAAACAGAGGCTTTGCTGCCGGATGTAGTTTACTGTCATGCCCAGGACCCTACTCAGTAAAATTAGTCTTGCTAACCATTAACTCATGCTGGTAATTGGTTGCTTGAAGCTGAATTTTATATGGGACATGCAATAATTGATTTGGTAGTAACAGTCAGCCAGACTAGACTTGCTAACCTCTACACCATGCTGAGGTGGTTTTATAATTTCAAATCTAAGATCGCCAACAGAATGTAGTAAACAATACAGAGTCTAAAGAATTAGAAAGGAAGAAGTAGACCATTAGGTTTATTTTGGCTAAAGAATAAAAAAAAAATCTTTAGGTGATAGATATTTCCCATGATAAGTTGAGTTGAGCATTAAATAGTAACACTAATTTCATACTGCATTGTGTACAGGCATTGATAAGCAATTATTTATTTGAAAGATTTATGGTTCAAATAAATCAATTTGAGAAATCAAAGAAAAAAAAAAATCTCACAATGAGCTCAGAATTTAAAAATTGCTTTCATTTCACCAAATTATGTCCTGCAATCAATTTAAAAATAGTTGCATCAAATTAGTTTTTAATGGTTTAACCAATTGGTGAACAAACAAATGTTTTAGTTATTGCTGCAAGAAAATTAATAATTTTGAATTGCAAGAAAATTCCGAAGACTAAAAATGAAAATTATTTAGCTCTTGGCAGTACAAAAAAAATAAAATCTGAAAGTTTGTCTTGTAGCCTTTCAAAAACACACATTGAACGACGGGGAAATCAATGTTATTGATTTACTAGAAAATGGCCAAGGAAGTGTTTCCAACATCATTAAGATCTTTTTTCTGTAAAGTTCATTTGAAAAAGAAAAGTTTTAAGTGTTGTTTATTTTGTAATAAAAGTTTTGCCATAAGTCAACAAAATCATCATGAAAAAATAGAAGCTCATTAAGCTATTGAATTAATTAAAAGCCATCTTTGATAAATTAGAATTTCTCTAAAGTAGAAAGAAGTACTGCGCATTTAGTACTTCTTGAAAATTGGTTAAAAAATAAATCACAAGATAACTAAGAAATAGCAAGCAGATATTTATATGCTTATACTCTCTCTCTTAAGAAAAAGAAAAAGAAAAAAAGAGAAACTGTAACATTATTGAAAAAAAACAAAATTAAGAGCCAAAAATGTTCATTTTTTAGTTCAAGGAAAAATACAGCAATTGAAAAACTTTTAAAAATGACAATTTAGCAAAGTTTAATTTGCTTACTTATGTATTTTAGTAATGTTTAAAAGCTTTAATCAAACAAATGTCTGACCTAAACTCTATACTGAAGAATGTCAGTCAGTTAAGTGCCATATGTGATACACGCTTTGGGGCGATCATGTCTCGAAAGAGACATGACTGACTAGGCAGAAGATTATCCCGTAGTAGATTGCCATTGCTTTTTGCATTAGACTGGTTGCTAGTCAAAGCTATAGAACCCAATCCTATTATTTAACCCATAACCGGAGGGAAGAGAAAGATTAATACCTTTTCCAAGGGTATTTGTGTGTAAGTGAATGCAAAGAATTCAACTGGAATTCAAACTCAGCTCCCCAATTTATTGTTCTGAGTCGATATCTACTGCACCACAACGCGCATCCTGCAGCACTTCAGTATTTTAGAAATGTTTAAAATCTTCAACCAAACAAATGTCTGACCTAAACTCTGTACTGAAGAACATCAAAGAAGTATTTCAGAAATCTGGAGTAGGGAACTTTCATAAAATACTTGCATCAAGTCAGCTACCGGAAGTAGGTAACTTGAGAGTATGATCCCAATAAGGTAATCTTCACTACTCAGCTGAGAAATATTCATGATTAAAAGAATTAAAGCTTCTATCTGGATAACAGAATATTAAGTTTGCTTGTAAGCCTAAGAATTGAATTTCAATCACAATAATATGTCTCCATTTATTAAAATAGGATTTTTTTTTTTTCTATGGTGTATTTTTAATTTAGATTTTTTCTAAATCTTTGGTACAGATAGGAAACATTAGCTGAATTTAAAATCATCCTCCCTGTAAACTGACACTATGGAAGAAAAAAGAAAAAACATTAGTAAGTCATCAAGAAAAGTTAACAGACAAGAACAAAAAAGAGTGAAAAGAATTAAAACCAATTAGTATAAACCCAAGATAACAAAGAATGAAAATTTGGAGGCAATTGTTTTGTCTGGCACATGACAATATCAACAAAGAATTGGTTAAAGGTCAAGAGGTGGGAGGACAGTCACCTCACTCAAACCAATAATGGAAACAAAAAAGAAAAAACAATATACTAAACAGGAAAATTATCATCCAACCAAAATTATTATTTATTTCAACAAAACACTAACGAGCATTTTTTTTTTTGTTATTTACAATCCAATTTAGTAGAGGTCAAAGTATTTTATTTTCAGAGGTCACTGGAATAGCAATTAAGCCAGCTTCTCTATTCAGATATTGGCCATCAGCAAATGTAAATGAATAAAATTTGCTAAAAAGATGCAATTATTTCATCCAACAAAATGGCCATCTTTTTATGCAGAATATAAACTCAGGTAATCTGCCTTAAGTTGAATAACTGAAAGAGTGACAACAAGTTGACATTTGCTCCCAGTCTAAGCTTCTGTGGCTAATTTGATTAAGTGGCTGTAACCTAAGATGAGCTATTGATACAAGGAATGTAAGTTCATTCTTTGTTGGGTGCTAATTTTTTTCCAGTTCCATAGTGCTTACTGCTTCATGTCTGGATAGGATTCAACCTACAATGTTGGGATAAAAAGAAGTCATAAATTGCCTAATTTGGATGACAAAAAAATCACATTACGATTAGAAATTTTAATCAGAGACAATAACCTTCTCCATGTTAGATTGGCATATTAGGCAAATATCAGTAAAATCCAAATTGATGCAAGAAACAAACAGAAGAGTTTTCAAGCAAAGAACTAAACTATTTTAAGCATATTCAGATCTTGAGTGAATCTTTTTCATCTCATGTTTGCCTTATCTTTATAGAAAGGCAACAAAAAGATCCTTAGCTCATGCGGATTTTAAAGTGCAAGTCTTTTGCTCAAAAATGTGTAAACATGTTAAAGAAGGATAAAGCCATAAGCAAGAGTGTCTTTGGAAGTGGCAGAGGAGAGTGGCATAACAAAATGTGGGATTAGACAAGCACTCAACTGAAAACAGTCAAGTAGAGTCTGACTGAATGAACAAAAAAAACTTCCATATTATGGAAGGGAAGTTTTATTTTAAATTTCTAGTTCTTTAGATTTTTTCACCAGAGAAAAGCAGCCAACATGTATTGATTTGGACATATTTTTATATTTCCTATTAAAAGCCAAAAATAAAAAACACAAATGAGATGCAAATTAGATAAAAGCTTAAAAGGAAATATCAGCAATTAGAGTTGTTCGTAAAATCAATTACTTTTGAATAAAATATTACAAAGCTTATCTCATAGATATTTTTATTCAAAAAACAAGACCAAGCAATGAAAGCTGCTTGTCAAGATTGAACACCAAATAAATTAAGAGAGAAACAACAACAACAAAAAGAGCTAACCAATTATTGCTTCTTCAGCAGTAATTGAGAACAAAAACAAATATGTGCACAGTGACTGGAAAAAAAAAAAAAAAAAAATGAGGAGAAAAAGTTTATTACCAAAAAATCAGCAGTGTAAATCACAGTTAGATTATGTTTAGATCTAGCCACCACTTTTGTTTACAGAGAGAAGGTTGCCCAGACTTAATATAAATGGTCTCAAAAACTCAGATTATAATACAAATGTACTCCACTGGTTACAGTAGAAAATGCTCTGGAGAAAGTCAGATTATTAAGTGTCCTGTATAATCAAAAGTATTAGTAAATACATGCAAATTTTATGTCTTACTTTCAAATAATTTTTTATTAAGAAAAAAAATTTTTTAAATTTTTATTTAAAACTTCTTGTATGAGATTGCAAGGAATTTTGAGAAATTCAATAGAATCCTAATAAAAAAAAACCAAAAAAAACCAAAAAAAAACGAAAGAACAGACACAGATACCAATAACGTTTTTTTAAAGAACCTACAGAAAAGCACCTATGATGAGTTTATTCTTAATGAAGCTAAACATAAGCGGGCAGTTCTATTTTCCTCCTAAACAGGCAAATGTCCAGCTCAGCTTGTCGTGGTCAGTTAAAGGTTTTCTATTGATTTATTTCAATGTTCTATGCTAATGGCTTGCCAGTCACTGCGTTTACTGCCTGTAATTTGTTGCACACATCCATTCCATCAACTTCAAATCAATAACAAGTTCCTTACCTAAAAACAATATTCTATTTGAAATTAATTTCTCATTCATTTTAAATGTACATAAAAAGAAGACACTAGTTGCACACAAGCTCTCGATCAATGAAACATACAAATGACAATCTTCAAAGCTGCCAAAAACTGATTGTTGCACTGTAGATTTTACAAATATATTAAGAAATGTATTTCAGGAAAAATAAAGTGGGGAAAATTTGCCTAACACTAACAAATATCAGAAAATGTCTATTCTTCTGTGCTGTTGGTATTTATTAAATTCAGCTCAGGCAGAAAGACACTAGGAGGTCACCTAGTGAGAATCAAAACTCACAATAGCAAGAATTTGTGGGTTGAGCTTGCAAAATCATGGCTTCATAGACACAAGATTTGTATTAGCCAATTTCTTTGTTCTTGTACAAATGTCTGCCTAGAGTTAAAAAACAAAAATATAACTAAGACGGTGACTTTGCATTTAATCGTTTCTTAAATTTTGCAGCTCATTTTGCAAGGAAAACAATTTTGATTGTTGAAATCTAAGATTTCATTTTCAGAATGAAACTGAAACTGTTTAAGTTAAAAAAAAAATCTTTGCAGGGAAGGCAACATTATAACAAAATATACAAGCATGGGGCTGAGGTTACTAAAAGTTTGAAGACATTCTGTCCAATTTGTTCACTTTTCTAAGATGAAGTTAAAACATTTAAATCACATCTAAAGTTGTTATTGTGATAAACTGCTGCTGCTCCCACAAATGCATATTAAAAAGATGCCTTTCTTATTTCCATCAATTGTGCAACAAAGTAGCAGTTGCCATTTTAGACATGTTAGATGGATGTCTATGGTTGTTCTAATGGAGGACAAACAAAATGACTCAAGTTTTCTATTGTTCAACTGTTCATTTGCATTCTGATAACACTTTTAGAGTTTATTTTTTATATGGAGAGAGAAAGAAAGGCACAAGCAAACATTTTTTGTTCACTTCAGATGTTTAAGTAATAAACAAAGAATAAAATAAAAGTTTGGATTTGAAATGATAAATAAAATATTTTGGAAGTATAAAATAAAAAGAGAACAACAGGAAAGGATTGCTATTTTCAGCATTTTATTTCTTTGTACATTAACAACAAGATGGGTCATAGCAGCACTAAACAGTTTTAGCGTTTAGTTTCAAAAAGGAGAATGATATTTGAAAGGGAATCAACCATAATGATGCGTAAGTCCCCTAAAATCTCTAAATTAAGATAATATAGATAATTTAGATAACAATGAAGAGATGTAAAAAAGCCTTGTACTTGCAAATGGCCAACATGAAATATAAGCAATCAAAAATACTGCACTTCATCAGCAAAAGTCATTAATCTCATATTGATTACCAACATTAATGAGATTTAAGTTTTAAATAACCCAAAACAAGGAGGTTGCACTTCTCAATCAGTGGCCATCTTTAAGCTTCTAACATTCAGGATGTTTACCCAAGCTATTATCATTAATGAAATGTTTTGATTAACAAAAAGGTACTATCTGAATAATTTAAGAAGTAACAAGGAAAAAACGATAAAGATAATAACTAAATTGATTTTTTGGTCAGTTAAAAAATAAAATAAATTACTATTAAAAAAAAAGAAAAAAGAAAAAAGAAAAAGAAAGGAATAAAGAAAATCATTGAAACAAATTGAGATGGAACATTTTTGCCATTATATTACAGCAATGTGTCTTTGCATTTCTCTGGAGAAAATAGTTTTTATTACTCTAAATTGATCAGAAATAAAATGCTTAGAAAATTTCATGAAAAGTAAAATCATATTCACAAATCCAGTGTATCTAACAGGAAAAATAACAAGGCTATATCCCTTAGAGTTGAAATAAATGAAAAAGATTAAAGACATTGATAGTAATTTTTTTTTCCTTCTTTAAGGACAAACTCACAAAGAATACAAAAAAGTCATGTACCAAAGTTAGTAGATCAGCAAAATTAAACCACTTTTAGATTCTACTTATTCCCCAAAAGAAACTGTAAGCATTTAGAAATTATCAACAGACATGAGTAATAATGATAATAGCAGCCAATTTTGTTAAAATTAAATCCTATTTGAAGATTAATTTTCACATAAAAAAGAGGGACACCAGCACTTGCTTAAAGTATAAAATCCATTTTCAAGTTTTCTCATTGTTTCTATTTTTCTCTTTTAAAAGAAAAAAAAAAAAATACTTTTATAAAATTTAGCAAATCTGAACCAAACATTTTCTGTCTTATTTTTAAAGAAAAAAAGAGTAACAAATGCTGGGGTGAATTATGGTAGATGATTGGTAATGCTAATAAAATAGCATAATTAAACCAATGAGATTTCTTGGCTGAGTCATATATATATATATATATATATATATATATATATATATAAATAAAACTCTTAGGTTCATACAACCATGGATGAATCGTTATAATTTAAAATCGCACGTTTAAAAATTCCCTATATATATATATATATATATATATATATATATATACACACACACACTTTTACAATACTGACAAGATAAAAACAGCAAGTGTTTCATATGGTGGAATTATATCAAAATTTGTTGCAATTTCACAAATATAATCTCACATACCCTAAAGGAAAAAAAAACTAGAAAAGAAACATTCCTCTATCCTAAAACTGAAAATGGTTCATCAGCCTTGACAATGAATCATTCAATGGGTTTCTTCATTGATTAAAAAACAAACAAAATTTAATAGAAAAAAAATCTCCCAAAAGTGATTATTATAGACAAACTTTGAAAGCAATACAATTATCTTCCTTGTTTAATAAAACTAAAACAAGGAAAGCTTAATTACTGCACTTTGACTCACTGAACTTTTTAAGCATTGATGACAAAATCTGGTATAAATTCTGGAGGCTCACAAAAGAAAAACTGAACTATATAAACAGAAAACTTTACAAATGTCAAAACTGTCATTGCTACAAAATATTGTACAAATCAAAAACATTAAACACTTTAAGAATAAAATAAAATAAAAATCCAGTTGGATATGTTTTTAAATTTATAATTCACCGTTTCTTTTTATGTAAAGCTAAACTTTCAAATGAATTGCTCTTCTACAAAAAGGTTTTTTGTTTTTAAATAAAGATGCACCTGCTACTGAGACATATTTTGTAGTGAAGTGCACAAAAACAAAAATACATTTTTTTACATAAAGTTATTAAAGAGCAGAAATCTTTGTTTTCCAATTAAACTAATTTTCTTTTGACTCTAGAAAAACAAAGCCTTACCAAACAATCTAAAAATGGAAAATCAATCAAATTAATATTACTGTGAAATTTAACAAATTTATAGCTAGGAAATTCACTGAGTAACTATTTTGCCAGATGTTCTCAAAACAGATATGAGAGAGAGAGATTTAATTTACTATTTTAGGAAAAGGAAGAAGTGAAAAACAAAATAAAAAATGTTTTGCATTTTCTGATGTTAAGCCATTTTTAGCAGGACTGGCATAACAAAAAGAACAGATGCTTTTGTTGAAGAATTCCATGTCCAAGAGAAGTAGCTTCTGGCACCATGTTAACCAAGTCATTGACTGATCAAGCCTCAAGTGAACTGTGGCAGTTCTAAGTAGTTGTTGCCATAATGGAATGACAAGCTTACAAGAAGAAAATTTAATCGGGTTTAACCAGAAATTCCATCTGGATGAAAAAAAAAAACAGATGACATCTTTCCATTGTTATTTTGTACAATGCGTTTGCTGAAGACAATTTTAAGTATCAACTTTGACATAGAGTTTAGAAAAAAATGGAATTTTGCATTGTGCTGTGGAAGAGTGAAAATATTAGAGCAAAACAATATTAAAAAAATCCCCACCTCTACAAGTCAAGGATTTAAAATCAAACTGCATATACCCTCTTCATGATTCAGGAAAAATAATTTACATCATTTGCACATTAATTTTTCAATTTCATGAAAAACTGAAGAATTTTTCATGGGGCGGTGGAGGCAAAATTAAATTCAAATGATAAACAGGAAATGTATTCACAAAAGTAATTCATAACAAAAGCAAAATGATAACAAAAACAAAATTATAACTCCCCCCTCACAAAAAAGATGTTTTAGGTAACAAAGGAAATATATTACTGTTAAATGGTAATGCCAAAATATAACAATGATTAAAAAACAGCTAAACTGGTTTATTAGTCCTCTTTCATCAGAGAAAGAGAGAGACAGAGAGAGATCAATAAGAAGATTGTGTGCAGTGGCTAAAAAAATATAGAGCCCCAAACGAATGTTATATGCAAGGAAATATAAGATTAAAGGCTAATTACCTTTAAGCCCACTAATCATGCTTGCTTTGAGAGAGATGGCTGGTAAGACTTAATGTATATAGATTCCCTAACTTTAAAGTAATAATTGGAATTAGCCCTGCTCATTACTGAGGATACATCCAAGCTACAAGATCAGACACACTACTGGCTTTTTTTCAAATTGTCAGCTATTGCTAAACCTTAATTATTAACGCACATATGTAAATAGTCCACCTTTCCCCTGTGAATATTAGCTGGTATGTGTCGTTTGATCCATGCCTTTGTAGCATTCAGCTTACATACTCAGCATTATACAGATATTTAAATTATAGAACTACTGCGATAGGTAATCAGAAGATCATTCTGGATTAGTCTTAACAGAGGTCAGGTACCAAAACAATACATTGAAATATAACAGCTTCTTAGACCAACTGAAATTTGCTTAGTAAATCTAGCACTCACCTCACAAGTAGACATAAATAGATAATGCATTTCTGGGGATTAATCAACCTAGGCTTACAAAATTATATCACATTTTTTTTCTCTAATGCTAGATATTACAATGTCCAAAGGGTAACCATTCTTGCTCAGAATCTTCCTAATAACTTTAGTTTCTGAATTTAATTTTGTTACTAAATATATTACCAAGGCCTGATGAACCAAGGTTTTAATCAAGTTGATTTTCTTATGTTTTTTACAGAAGGAATCTCACAGGTTTATAAACAGTTGTTTCTGTTATGTTGATGTAAGAAATCCTATGTTTAATCTGTGTATCATGACATCAAGAAAAGGAAGAACAACATTGTTCTCCTTTTCACGTGAAATGCAATGCTAAATACAATGTATTAACTGCTTGAGGGGTAACCACAGCCCTAATTTCATTTTCAAACATACAAAATGTCTCATTCATATATCTAATATAATACTGGAGCTCTTCAATGCATGCAAGTAAATCTTGCTAAAAAAATTATATATATATCTATTTACAATTGTTGGCCCTAATGGACTTCCCATTACTATCTCATCTATTTTCCTATATATGCTTTTACTAAAGCTAAATTCCACAGACATATTGGCAAATTCCAACTCTATAAAGATGGTTTCAAAAATACATAGGCAGGACAAATGGCTATGGTACAATGCATCAGCACAAATATCAATAGTCTGTTCAAACAGTACACAGGTGAACAAGTTACTAATATTAAATGAGTGCACAAATTCATCCTCAGCGCTGAACAGTTCTGCATACACTTGGTGGAAGTAAAGTAGTTTTAAACACAATTACTTGTATGACATTCAACAACACAGCCAGACACTTTGCTAACTTGTGCTGCAATGATCCTACCATAGATACAAGTGGATGCAACGAACATTATCTTTAAGAGTTTTGTATAGACTATACAATTGTGGTCAGATGGAACACCCCAGACTGGTAGCTTCATAAATACCCACTAGAAGTATCTTAGTTTTTAAACAAGCTGATTAAACCCTTTTGAAAGTTCAACTCAGTTGACTGTCTTATCAGGTGTTTTGTCAGGCTTCAACCTTATAAATTTGTCCTCATCACACAAAATCAACATCATCTGGTTGGCATAGTTGCAATCCATATCTAGCACCCCTTACTGGGTTTAGTTATACTCAAACATTTATTATGATATAAGGAACTGATCACACAAAAATTTGCATTGTCATTTAAATTTCACATAATCATTCAGGGTAGCTGCATATGCATGGTGGGGGGGGGGGGGGATCAAATCAATAAGTCTAGTTTTTAATGTGCTAAACTTATCTGAAGAAAGAGAGGAAGTTTCAAAATTTGAAAAACTCTGATTTCTGCAAAAATATCTTCTTTTTTAACAAATAATGGTGGAATACAAAATTTCAATCTATTAAATAGTAGAGTTTGGTGATAGACAATTGATATTAGATCAATTCAAATTGTTATTGGAATTGTATGAGCTACCAAACCTTTTACTTAACTTGTTTTGACAATTAATTTGTGAAGTAGCATACCTACATTCATCAATAATAGCAAAATAACATCCAAAGCATAAATTGATTAAAAATAATACAAAAATCACAACAAAACATGAAAGTGTTGAAATCAGTGTACATTAAGTCCTATCAACCATCTCTCTGTAAGCAGAAGTTGTTGCTTGTAGGTTTAGAAGGTAATTAACATTTAACGTTATATTTTCTTGCATATAACATTCATCTGAGGTTGTATAATTTTTAGTTGTCTGATTTTTGTTCTGACAAGAGAGGACCAATAAATAGATTTAACTTTTTATAAAAATCACTGTTCTATTTTGGTATTGCAATTTTATGCTAATATATATATTTTTAACTTTTCTTTTTTGCTATGAATTGATTTTGAACATGTCAGTTTTTATCACTATTAATATTTTTTTCTTTCAGAAGCACACACCTACATGATCTTTGTTAAAGTTTGCGATTTCACATGTAACTAATTTCAATTTTAGCAGAACAATGAATTTATAGGATTTTTCTTTTCTTCAACCAATGAGATGGTACCGCTATCCTTATTCTTCATTTAGTCTTTAGTTTCTTCCTCCAACCAATGCACAAATAGGAAGACAGTTTTAAAATTTTTCTTCAAAATATTCCCTTATATTTTGCTTTTATGAAAAAAAAAAGAAAAAAAAGGCTAAAAAAAGATTTGCTTTTTTTTCTTAGATTTCCATGTTAATAACCTTTTTTAAAAGATTTCTTAATATTGCTTACTCCTAAAACATGAAAGTCTTATGATCGCATATACAATTTATACAGTAAACAAACTGACTCCTCCCAACCAGCAAACTTTACATATAAATGACTAGAAAAAAACTAACATCCAAACAGTATCTTTAATTCACTGTTCTTAATATTAACCTTAACTTTTTGGTCTGTTTTTGAAGTTTTTTTCTAAAAACAAATATTGTTGCTTTTCACTTAGTCTCCTCACTGCAGAGCACAATTCTAAACATTTAATCAGAATTCTGGGATTTAATTTGAAACTAGCAAATTAACTTACCCTGGTCTATTTTCTAAAATCAATGCGGTGGTTGACATGACTTCAATATCTTTGCGAGCTCTGGCCGCCACCAGTTGACTAGCTTTTTGTTTTGCATGGTATTCATCGGAGATCTGGTTAGCATCTTTTTGAGCAGACTCCTTGGGTGGGATCTTTCCAAATAGTTTCCATCCAGGAGCACTTTCAGCTTGTTGCTTAGTGCTAGTGTCTTTGCTTCGTCGAAACAAATTTCTGAAAAAGGAAATTATAATCAATAATTCAGAGGTTCCTAGTTAAATAATAAGAAAAAAAATCAAAATTTAGCCATACAATATGAAATCTTCAACAGTGTGGAAATGGTAACTTAAGAAATTATCTTAGGAATATTCAATAAATAAATAAATTAAGCAAAAGAGTTCTTAAATTTTCAGAGTCAACCTTACCTGAAATAAAAGTTAAAATGTTTAGCAAAACTTTCAAAAACAATCTCTAAAAATAGCAGGAGATAAAACAATAGACATTAGAGCCAATAACTTCATATATGCACAAACCAGAAAAATGTCTCAAACAATCTTTGGGGAAATTCAATCTTTTTTGTTTGTTATCTTAATTAGATACAAGTTTCTATTACTTCTTTTATATGTTTAGTTTTTAAAGTGTAAAAACTAATAAAGAAAAAATTGTGAATTTTATAGCTTCAAAGAAGATAAAGAAATTTGATAAAAATTCTAAACTGGCAGAATAAAGAAAAGATTTGCATCTTACAACAAACATTAAGAGAAAACAAATTGTCAGGGTCAGAAAGATTGAAGATGGGAATTCAGTGACAGCAAAACTCAGTCAGCAAAACAATTTGGGTCAAGGTTTTCATTGTGCAGAAAAATATACAGAAGATAAGATTTTGATTTGAATTGAAAATGTCACCCACACAACAGTTAAGGATTGCAGTACAAGCAATCTGGGAGGTGGTAAAACATTTGGAAATTGAATTGGAATTATATAAATGTATAATTAACCATTTAAATAGGGTTAAAAATTATTTTTCTAGCTCAAGAATTTCCTACAATTCCTGCAAACGTGTGTGTGTGTGTGTATATATATATATATATATATATATATATATATATATAAAATGTACACATACCAGCTGTTTATGTAACTGATGATATCACAAAATTTATGAACCCTTCATTCAGTAATCAGCAAGAATGGAGAGCATGTTCTGCCAGTAGAGATGTGGTATGAGGGAGAAACATCATAGTTGCAATATTTGTTTTATATATCCCCCCCCCACCACCTGCTTCATGCTTCCTCTCACCCACCTCAAGAAGTTGATGTGTCACTTCATATATGATTAGAACAAATGCAAGTCATTATGTTTTAACCCTTTGTTTTATATTGGTTACAACTGTAACCTTTCCCTAAAATAATTTATTATTATTCTCTATTATTTTAGAGAAAGGTTACAATTGTAACCAATATGCAACAAAGGGCTAATGTTTGTAGTTGAAGCTGTTCAGAGATTCCAGTTACTTTACCATTTTGCTATTGCCTGGAAGGGAAATTGAGGATTAGATACAAAATCTTGCAATTTATCACTAAAAATTGGTTTTATTAGATGTCAATATTCAATTTAGATTTTGTAAATATTCTTTTACAATCAAATAAACATTAATTATTCAAGAGTTTAGAAGAAAAATGCAGGCTTTTAAACAAAAATAGATTTCTTAAATCCTTTCAAGATGGCTGAATAAAACTGGCTAGAAATGAATAAGAATATGAAGGAAGTGGGTTCGATTCCCTGATTGAGCACTCTGGAAGAATGGTAGACTTTGAAAAAACAGTAGCTACTCTAGCATCCACGCATTGCTCATTCAGTAATGAATTAAAGCACTCTAGCTACTGGCATATGATATATCATACACAAAAAGTCTGCCTCCTTCTACCGGGCAGCCACAGCTCACGGGTAGAATTGCTGACTGATGCCAATTCGATGGGGTTTCAATCCTGGGTAAAAGCAATCGAATGTCTAACCGTACTGATGAGCTGTGATACAGCAAAACAGATCTGTCTGCGGATGACTATATATATATATATATATATATATATATGATTTTCCACAAATGGTTAAGTGCTCCAGCTATTTATTTAGAGGTTCTTGATAAAAGCCAATGGAGAATCAGCAATATTATTGGTCCTCACCGGGTGTCATTTTCCTAAATTCAATAAAGTAGCTTCCCTATGCCTTTTCTATATGTTCATGGTAATTGTTTGGATGAGCTCTTCCCTACGATACATAGATTTTATGAATCTAATCAGTAATTAGATTGACAAGGTCTCATAAAATTCACAGTAGACTGGCTAGATGCAACTAAGTTTTATCCTAACAATTTTTCTTGCACTTCTCAATTGTGGAACTCTCTTCCAGTTCCATGCTTTTTGCTCAACTTTGATTTTCAAAAATTTAAATGCAATGACAATTGTTATCTACTGTCTTCCTGATTACTTTTCTATTATTACTCCTCAATAATGTTTTGTTTTCTAATTCTTTCACACCCAGTAACTCCATATGTCTTAGTGGCTTTACTGCCTTGTTTGGAGTAAATTTGTTTTAAACAAACATGTTGATAAAAATACTATTTTTGTTTTGATGCCCTGACAAAGCTAGTGTGAATTCTTTTTTTCCTTCATTTTCGCAATGGGTGAAATCAGTACAGAAATTTTATGCCAAATTTTTTTGGTTTGTTTAAAACATAAAATAAGGCAGTAGAAATGTGAACATTCTAGTCTTCAGGTTTGTCTCACATTTTGTAACTGAAGAAAAAACATTTTTACTTTCATTGCCCCCTCACCCTCAAAGAGGAAGGGTAAGGAGAAGAGCTATTATTTGGTAGCAAGAAAGGCTGAGAAAATGTTGATAAGCCAGCCATATTGAGCAACAATATTGATTTCTAGATTCTTTCAAAAGAGTAACTCAGTACAGAAAAACACACACACAATAAGAAGCAGTTGTATTTCATTAATGCGACACTGTCCACAACAGGCAGGCAAAATTGCTATGACAAGGTGGCCCAGGTATGAAAGCATCTTGCTACCATATGTTCAAAGAAGTAGAATAAAAACATTTCTTAAAAACAAGTAGTGTAACAGACAAGCAAACAGTATTAGAAGGAACAAAAAAATTACTCATTTGATATTTCTATGCAAAACTAAAATTAAAAAAATTCAATAGAAAACAAATCTAAAGTTCAACAAACCTTCATTTGCAAACCTGTTACTGATATGAAACTAAGCAATTTACTTTGATGGCAGAACAAAAACATCAAGATCAGAGGCAACATTTAGATAAGGTAAAGATGATAGAGAGACCGAAAGAAAATTCTTCTGTTGAGTTATGAAAAACAAATAAGATTTTTATGAAGTGGAAATTATTAAAGATATGTTAAATGAACTTAGAAAAAAAAAACAGGAAATACAGTAAAAATGTTGGCCACTTTATAGCAATCTTTTAAAAAGAATATCCATTTAGAATTAATTAAATGCAGATGACCGTGCTAGCAAAATGGGTGACCAGGAATGGAATTTTCTACAACTCTTTTTTACAGTTATATATAATTAACACTTTTTTTTTTATATAAAAAAGCCAAGTGCTTTTCATAACGAGGCAAAAATGATGAAATTTGAATTATTGGGTTGCATGAATTTTTTTTTAAACTGCAAAAAGTTTGCAATCCAAGCAAGAACTGAAACTATGCAGTCAATATCAAAGATGACCAGAAAATTCTACTGTAAAAACAATGAAAAGAAATGATAAAATCTAAAAAGATATCTGAAAAATAAATTTATGGAAAAATTGAATATTCAATTATTCAAATTGGCAAGAAATTTGAAGATACTTATTGCCACTTGATCCTATTTGGTTTGAGTGAGTGGGAAAAGTTAATAGTTGTATCAGCTATAACAACTTAATGCTGTCAAAAAAACTCAACAAGAGAGAGATATAAAGCAAAACAACTTAATAAAAAAAGCATTTCACAAGAAGAAAAATTGCTGTGACGTCTTTATAAAAAAACAATTTATCTGCACATATCATTTTGAAAAGATTCAAGGAGAGAAAGAAAGAAAAATTGTTAAATGTTATGAATTAGACTCTTAGATTAATGTGGCTGTAGGTCATAAAACAACCTGGTTCTTTTCTGAAAGGAACAAATATTTAGACCATACGTACATTAAGAAGCATTAAAGTTTTATAATTAGTAAAATAAGATAAAATAAAAGAAGTTTTATTGCGATTGTAGAGAAAGAAAGGTTAAACTATTTCATGCCAAGGTGACTGTTGCACATCTGTGTCTTGTTATAAACATGTCAGCAAAGAATGTCAAATTTTACATTTAAATAAAATGCTTTGGCATTTTATTAACTAATTAGATTTAGAATCCTAAGATAGCCTTAAGGTACATGATGTAATTTAGAGATCTTTTATTACAAGTTCAAAACTTATTCAGACTATTGATTTTATTCTTTTTGTTCAATAAAGGAAATACTAAAATATAAATTATGGAATTGACTGTGTCACACAAGATATGCTGGTTGGTCTGACTGGTATTTCTGTCACCTAGAACAAAGATCAATCATTTCAGTTGAAAAAGAACTAAAAAAAAAAAAAACTTTTAACCACTGACCAAATTGACATAGTTGTCTTTTTCTTTCAAATCTTGCAAAATATTTTCTTAGCATAAAAAGGGAATTTCATTAAATAGGTTTTCATTGAAAAGTTCAAAGCCTAACTGGCTTTATTTCTAATAAAAGATTTGACAAGTCAAACAATTAACCAAATCTAAAAATCATAACACAATGATCAATGCAGTGATTGTTACATGGCTTATGTAATGCCATTTTTTTCGATAAAAGGTTTCTAAATTTAACAACTTTACTTTTTCATCATTATCTTTCAAACATGTTTGTATGAAGGACAAAAAAAAAAATTCACATTGTAACAATGTAAAAGAGTTTAAGTAAATCAATTATTTTACACAAAATGGAAAAACCATTTTGTATGTCTGCCCACTTTTGTTAAAAAAATTTATTTAATAAGTGGTAATTCAGGTTAAAATGCAAGATAACTGTACTTCAAATACTACAGTTACCAAAAGAGATAAGTATATATATATATATATAAAAAGACGTAAATCTAAGCAAGAGCCAACAACTGACCACAGTTTTGCCTAACGTCAGGGAAAATACTAGTTTTACTATTGGTATAGTTGTTGCTATAGTTAATATTATTATATATATATATATATATATATATATATATATATATGCTATAATGTACTGAAAAGTTCTTCATCTGAACCAAAAGCCTCTATAAAAAAAATGGAAAAAATAGTTCTTGATCTAATTTTGACATCACCCCAAACATGTCTTAATATCCCTCCCCGCCCCGCCACCTGAAGTAGTATCAGGTTGACTTTAGAAAGTATCAAAAGGCTGCTGACTATTTTACTTGATTTACATTTAATGGCAAATCTTTTGTAAATGTTTAAAATACTTTGTCAGTAAAACTGAAATTTTATTTTTTTTCTTCCATTGAGGAAAAATACATTCAAGTTTCAGTTTCCTACAAAGAAAATGCCTTTTTTTCTTTTAATTAAAATTATTTCTAAAATTTTAAAAAGTCAAATTAAAAATGTCCATGTTTTTAAGCAATGTAAAATGAGATGCATACAAATTGAATGTTACAGCACAAAAAAAAAAGAGAAATAAAGAAAAGAAAAAACCATATAGCAAAAGTAGCGATTTTAAAATGTCAATAAGAAAAGTGGGTGGTTTTAAATGAAACTCATTAATGAATGGCAACAATTTCTAAAAGAGAATAAAAAAATAAATTGTATCAAACAATGGATGGAATGTGTAGGTGTAAATAGAAAAGGGAGTTTCGGTTTTTGTATAAACATTTTTGTTATTTTTTTTCTTAGGATGATTAAAAAAAGAAAAAGAAGGTATTTAACACATTCAATTTTTTTCTTGTATTGTACAAGAAAAAGAAAAATCAGTCTGTAAATAGATTTAAATAAAGCTTTAAAAATATGAAGCTATTTGGTCATTAAATGAGAAGCAAAGCAATCTTTTTTTTATCTACAGTTTATAAAAAGGATTTGAAAATATTTCCCCATTTTGAACAAAAGCTATAATTTACTTTTTAAAGCCAACAAACTATAAAGGTTTCACTTATATTCAAAAGTCATAGAGCATTTAGAAAAGAGAATTTAACAGCATGACTACTGCTGCAGTCAGAAAG
The DNA here is from genome assembly GCA_037127315.1 of Ascarosepion bandense. Classification (NCBI taxonomy): domain Eukaryota; kingdom Metazoa; phylum Mollusca; class Cephalopoda; order Sepiida; family Sepiidae; genus Ascarosepion; species Ascarosepion bandense. Next base: position 171,588 of record JBBBDQ010001776.1, read on the forward strand.
ATGGACATGCACCATCTTGTGCCAAGAACATGTTCTAATACTTGTAAAATCCATCATACTTCAATGGACCCAGTGTCTCACAGAAAAAGCAATCCAGAGAATTTATATCTGCCAATGTTTGGTTCCGATTTCTTTCTGAGAAGTCAGTCAAATAAAGAAAGTAATGAGTAATTAGGCACAAGTAATGATAGGGAAGTTGATTGGCAACCAGGTTAGGAACTAAAAAAAGAAATCAAAAGCATTTGACTATCAATTTCATAAAAGTACATCTTTTGCTGATGGTATTCATTGACAACATTTTCAGGTCAATGAAGGCTCCCTCTTTGTTCAAGAAACCTATCCATTGAGAGAGAGAGAGAATAGCCGCCTTCAGAACATCTTGAAATGGTTGATATTTCATAAAAGGTTCCAAGTGTTTTTAATAACTATTTGCTATATTAGTAGTTGGTAATACTAGTAATCATGGTAACTAAGACAATTTAGATGAAAGTAAAATAATAGAATACTAATTATTATCTCTCTTTGTGGTTGCAGAGCAAAGTTTTTATTTTTTAATTTACAAATTGAACTAAACAGTAAAATTACAACAGAGTTTTCTTACCAGTTTTTGATTAGGAAAAAAAATTACTTGTCTGTAATGTTTTAACCATAATCCAAATTCCAAAAAGAAAATATCTTTGTATTCCTATTATTTTGAATCTGAAAAATCTTGCACAATAAAGAAAGGACAAAAACCTACTAAAAATTCTTTAGAAATTGGAATGGAACTCTAATCAACCAGTTGATTATTTTTTTTTTTTACATCAGGTTCAAATCAGCATAAAATTTAAGCCAGGAAGTTGATTAAAATGAGAGAAAAAAAATTGTATCATCTTTATGTTAACAATATTCAAAGAATAAATTTTGAAAAGTTTTATGCCTTAGAAAATTGTGATCAGAATTATGATTGTTTCCCAAATGTATTCATAAAAAAAAACAAAAACTGATCTTTCTTTAATTTCAAAAGTTGATCAAATTTTCAAGTGATGTTTTCAGATTAAACTAAACAAAAGCAAGAATGACCAGAAAAGTCAACTGGCATAACACAGAAAATACTATGAAATAATGTAGAATAAAAATGAGTATTTGATTGACAGCATTTCTTTTTAAACAGTGTATTTATGTTTTAAGGAAGGAACTTTCATCTAAAACCAGCATAAGAAAAAAAGGTATGGTTAATAAGATTTTAAATATTTTCATTTCTTTTTGTCCAACTACAAGAGACACCTGCTCAAATAACAGCTATTCTCTGGGACATTTTTAATGAAATGTAATTAAATGAAATGAAAATTCCAAGAATTCAAATTGGATCCTAGGATCAATGTGACATCTTTTGTAATGTCTTTACCTGTACTTTTAAAATTTAAGAGTTCTGTCTTTTGATGTAACTATTTTCTCATTGATATTAGTAGCCAATTTTTAAGACCAGAAAAAAAAAAAAAAGATTTCAAATGTTGATTTGGACGGTTGGTAGGTCTTCCTCATTTGGAAGATTGTGCTGCAACAATCTTGCAGATCTGATTTGGCCTTCTACAATACTAATCTAAGTCAGTCAGTTAAGTGCCATACGGGAAACACACTTGGGCGATCATGTCTTGAAAGAGACATGACTGACTGGGCAGAAGATTATCCCGCAGTAGGTTGCCATTGCTTTCTGCAGTAGACTGGTTGCCAGCCAAGGCTATAGAACCCAATCTGTACTGTTATTTAACCAATAACTGGAAGGAAGAGATGGATTAATACCTTTTCCATGGGTATTTGTGCGTAAGTGAATGCAATGAATTCAACTGGAATTCAAACTCGGCTCCCCGATTTCTCGTTCCAAGCCAATGTCCACTTCACCACGACAACCTAAGTAGATATCAAGTATTTTTCCACAGAGCTACAGTTGAATGAGAAATCAGAAATGGCAGTAAACATCTACAGATTTTACTTAAATGCCAGGTTTAAGTTTTCTAGCAAAAAAATATCAAGGGCCATCTTGATATTTAGATCGCTTAATATATTTACACTTTCTATTTTAAATGGGGGTGATATGAAACAGAGAACCAAATTAGTAAATATTTTGTAACAAGAGACTTGCATTTAATTAGGTTAATTAACCTAATTGCTTAACTTCTCTATTCAATATGTCCTCTACTTAAAGAGATTCTAATTTCAAGAATCTGTGTATCAAAGATCAGGGAATTCAGATATTTGTACTGACAATTACACAAAGTATCATTTTAGCACCTCTTCAGAACAAACATAGCCTGCCTGTTTCAAGGTTAAACTAAAGAGTATGGCTTTGCACTGAAAGGAAACATTCTTTTTCTCACAGCTATCAGGTATCTAACAAGTATCAAAGCACAATCATTAATTTGTATTTACTTAGATCAGAGAATGCATTCTTATTTAACACATCACTCAATAACTCCTGGGCCTGACATGTAGATGGCGACACTAAGAAAATATCCATATGATTTTCATGAAGTACTAACCTTCAAATGACACGTGACAAAATTCGGGCCCAATCGGATTATGAGTTTACAAATTACAGTTATTTAAATGAAGCTAATTGCAAATTTTCAAAACAATGGAAAAATCTGAATTTCATGTGTTGATAAAGCATTGCTTTCTGAGATGAAAAAATACTGTTCAAGCAAAGCAATGGCTTGATTCGGACTCTGCTCTGTTGGAAACAATGGTTACGGGGTGGAATACTGACTTTAAATGTAGTTGTACAGAAACAAATGATGCTTAATGCTCAGGTCACCCAAAATTGGCAGTTGTCCTGGAAAACACCAAAAAAAAAAAAAAAAAAAATCTACAAACTCGTTTTGGCCAATTGTAAATTGAAGTTGCATGAGATAGCAGAAGAATTGAACATATCAGAAAGCAGTGTATTCACCATTTTGCATGAACATTTGTCAATGAGAAAGCTGTGTTCAAAGTGGGTACCACATTTTCCCACTGTTGATCAAAAAGAACAATGTGTTGATGATTCAGTGCATTGTTTACAAGTTTCAACAATACAAGAAGGAGTTTTTGCATAAATATGTGACAATGAATGAAACATGGATTTACCACTTTACTTCAATATCAAATCTGCAGTCAACTAAGTGGACAGCAGCAGGTGAAAGCTATCCAAAGTGACCAAAAACACAAACATCAGCAGACAAGGTTTTGGCATTTGTATTTTTTAATGCGCAAGGTATTTTGTTCATTGATTACCTTTAGAAAGGAAGAACCATCAATAGTAAATATTATATAGCATTTTTGGTGTGTTTGAAGGAAGAAATTATCAAAATATGGCCATAAATGAAGAAAAAGTGATCTTTTACTAAGACAATGCACCATGTCACAAATCAATCGCAACGATGGCAAAACTACATGAATTGCACTTCAAATTGCTTCTGCATCCACCCTAATCTCTAGATCTAGCCCCCAGCAACTACTGGCTGTTTGCAAACCTCAAAAGAATGCTCCTGGGAAAGAGATTTGGCTGTCATGAAGAAGTGATATTGTAAACTGAGGTGTATTTTGAGGCCAAAGACAAATCATTCTACCAAAAAGGCATTGAATTGTTAGAGAAGCATTGGAATCAGTGTATCACTCTAGAAGGAGACTATGTTGATGAATAAAGTTAAATTTTGCCTAAAAGTTGTTTCTTTATTAGTTAGGCCCAGGATTTATTGAGTGATGTGTTATGATGACAAAGCTGAATAAGGAAATTAGTTTTCTTTGTTGAATTGGACCAAAAGTGGCTCTCTTTAAACATCTGTCTATAACCAGTGCTAAAATATAATCATGTGATTTTAGATCAGATAATTTTGGATGTGAAACCAATGTAACAACTAATCAACCTCACCAATAACCAGCTCCATTTTCATTAGTATTCTCTTCATTTATTCAATTTACAGTCAAACAACATGGCTATTCTGAAATAATTCAAGCATTTTCATGTTGATACTAACAATTCTGTCAACCAAAATAACTTGTGAATATTAACATACCAAACTGGAATTATTTACTTCTAATCCCCAACCCCAGATCAAGGCAATAAAATGCCTGAGGGATACAAGGAGTTATTGAAAAAAAAAAAAAAGGAACAGTGAGAACAATAATAGATCTGGATTTAAACAGGCAGAAGATGATAAATATTGCATTTAAATTATCAAAGATCATAGTTGACAGGAAATCAGGAAACAAAAAAAGTTTTACGAGCAAGAACTGTGAAAAAAACTATTAGCACAGAATTTATAACTAGGAATTTCAATCGCGAAATTATGAGACCTAACTGCCAATCCAATACTTTGCTAAAATTTATTAAGTCGACGTATCTACAAGGAAAGCTCATTAAAACTATTACCATGAAAATAATTATAGAAAAAGCACAGGGCAACTATGTTATAATGGTGGGAAAGTGACTGAAGCTCAAATGCCAGGTCACAACTGATAACATTGCAGATTCTTCTTTAGATTTTATAAAGAATCTCTCTCTCTCTTTATATATATATATATATATATATATAGAAAGAGAGAGAGAGAGAGAGAGAGAGAGAGAGATTCTTTATAATAAAAAAGCAGATAAAAAATCTGCTGAGGCTGACAAAGCAAACCTCGCTGCTGAGCTGGAAAAGGACCTCCGATCTGTGGCTGACTGGAGTAAGAAATGGCTTGTGAATTTTAATGCTTCCAAAACAAAGCTGCTATCTATTAACCATCACAGACAATCACTCCTACCCCCCATTAGCATGGATCAGGCTAGTCTCCCTGAAAGCAAAACACTGTGCCTCCTCATCTTAACTCTCACAAAAGACCTCAAGTGGAATGACTATAGAATCCATAGCTAAATCCGCTGCTAAGAAAGTCAGTTCTCTGTGTAGAGCTAGGAAGTTTTTTCCGCCTGAAACAATCCTGCACATATATAAATCTACCATCTGCCCATGCATTGAATACTGCTGCCATATCTGGTCAGGTGCTCCTGCTTTCCACCTAGGGGTCTTTGACAAAATCCAACAGAGAATCTGTAATGTGATAGATCCCAACTTGGCAGCTCAGATACAGTCACTTTCTCACTGGTGCAATGTGGCTTTCCTGTGTCTCTTCTACAAATACTTTCATGGCTTCTGCTCTGATGAACTTAACTCACTGGTGCCCCCTATGTATGAATTTACTTGAGCCACAAGATTAGCAACTAGGTCCCACCCTTTTACTGTGAAACCAATAAATTGTAAACGCAAATTCTACTCCAGCAGCTTCTTTTCTCGCACTTCCTGCCTGTGGAATTCCCTTCCATTTACTTGCTTCCCCGACAGCTACAATCTCCAAGAATTTAAATGTAAAGTCAAGAGTCATTTCCTATCTCACTGACTTTTTTTCTTTTTTTTTTTAATTGTGTTACCCCAAGCAAGGTATTTCACTGCCACTATAGCACAGGGGGTTACATAGAGAGATTGGGTATAGGAAATGTCAGAAGGAGCGTGATAGACGACTTAGGATGTACATAGAGGGAGAGTTGGAGAGAGAGAGTGTGTGTGAGTTAGTCTGTTAGGAGGTGTCTATTGACCCTACATTTAAACTCCTGGGGGTTGTAGCTGTCGGAGAAGCAAGCATGCGATAGGGAATTCCACAGGTGGGAAGTGCGAGGAAAGAAGCTGTTGGAGTAGAAATTGTGGTTACATTTCATCGATTTCACTGTAAAAGGGTGGGACCTAGTTGCCAATCTATTATCTTATGCAAATTCACATCTAGGGGGCACCAGTGATTTAAGTTCATCAGAGCAGGGAAGACACGTCACACCGGTGAGAGAGTGACTGCAGGCGGTCAGCCAAGTCAGTATCAATCACATTACAGATTCTTTGCTGTATTTTGTCAAGAACCCTGAGGAGAATAGCAGGGGCACCCAACTAGATGTGGCAGCAGTACTCAATACACGGGCGGATGATAGATTTATATAAGTGCAGGATAGATTCAGATGGAAAGAATTTCCGGGCCCTGCACAGAGAGCCAACTTTCATAGCAGCAGATTTAGCAATGGATTCGACGTAATCATTTCACTTGAGGTCCGCTGAGAGTGTCAGGCCAAGCAGGCGTATTGTTTTACTCTCTGGGAGGCAAGCCTGTTCCATACTAATGGGAGGGAGGTGCGGTTGTCTGTGGTGGTTAATTGACAGCAGCTTCGTTTTGGAAGAATTGAATTTTACGAGCCATTTCCTACCCCAATCCACCACGGATTGGAGGTCCTTCTCAAGCTCGGCAGCGAGCTTCGCCTTGTCATCAACACCAGATTTTTGATCGAGGCAAGAGTAAACTGTGGTATCACCAGTGTACATGCCTACCTGTGATCTTATGGCATCGGGGAGATCATTGATGTAGATTAGAAAGAGTGTAGGACCTAGGATAGAGCCTTGAGGGACACCCACGTTTGTAGATGTCCGTTTAATACCACCTTCAGTGTGCAGTTAGAGAGGAATGACTGGATTACGTTCAACAAAAGTCTAGTTATGCCATAGCTTCGCAGTTTCCGTAGAAGGCCAGCATGCCATACTCTGTTGAATGCTTTAGAGATATCCAAGGCGACGGTTCGGGCTTCACCATTCTTGTCGAGAGTGTGGTATATATACTCGGTGATGGTCGTTAGCATATCAGCAGTAGACCTGGTGAAGTGGAAGCCGTACTGTTTGTCCGAGAGGAGCCTGTGGGCTGTGAGGTGCTGAACGACCTTGGCATTGATAATGGCTTCGAACACTTTACCGAAGATCGGAAGAAGGCTGATGGGGCGGTAATTTGAGGGGTCCGGGGGTTCACCAGTGTTCTTGAATATTGGAACCACAGAAGAAGACTTCCAACAGGCAGGAAAGCAGGAGGAAGATAGGCAGAGGTTGTAGAGCTTAGAAAGGATAGAGGAGAGTTCAGGGGCACAATTCTTCAAAACTATGATTGGGATTCCATCCCCACCACTTGCTTTGTGGGGGTCCAGTTTTGAGATTATTCTAGAAATCAGCGAGGGCATGATGTGGACGTCATTCAATTGGGCCTCAGTTCTAGATGGGAAATCGGGTACATGGATTCCAGATGAATCCAGTCTCGAATTAGTCAAGAATCTACAGGCAAAGCATTCAGCCTTGTCCACTGAAGAGGTGAAGACCTCAAATTCGTTGATTAGTGGGGGTATTGAGGACTTACTCTTGCATCCTCTCTCTCATGCTCCTTTCTTCGTCCACTCCACTCTCATCAGAATTCTCATCCTTCTCTTACCCACTTTCTGACACTCCCTATAACCTGTCACTCTTTCTCATAACTTTCTGCCTATGTAACCCCCTGCAAAACAGTGGCAGTAAAATGCCTTGCTTGGGGCGATATGATTAAAAATAAAATTATATATATATATATATATATATATATATATATATATATATATAAAATGGAAACATCAAACCAGATGTAGTGGCAATGAATGATAGGCTTATATATATACAAGATCGCTCTGGCAAGAAAAGTTGTCTTGCACAATAACAATGAATCAACTTTCTTAGCAGCAGACTCATCAAAGGATTCAATATAATCATTCCATTTCATACCAACAGAAAAGATCAGACCATCAGAAAGAGTCACTTTTCTGGAGGTGACTATCAACCATGCTGATGAAAGGTTCTTTAAGATAAGTAAGAGAGGGCAGATTTGTTTTGGAAGCAGTGAAGTTGATAAGGTTACATTGAACTTGAAGATGAAAGCAATACTAAAGTCAGAACTATTTTATTCAATGACTAATAAAATAAATAAATATATATATATATATATATATATATATATATTCCACCAATTTCTGTCCAAGGAAACTTTTTGGATTGATACACTCTTAAATCTTATTTAGCTTTTAACCTTTTGATAGGGTTTTGTAATGTGAAATTCAAAAGTCAACCACAATGGGAGAAGAAAAAGAAACAGTAAAAAAAGAAGAACAGTATTAGTTGTCTGCATTTGATTTTTAGTAACCAACTCATTTGACCGACTTCTCAAAAGTTTAAACCTATCCTTATTTTCTTTTTATTAAGTGAAAATTGTAAAGGAAGTTTTTGTAACAATTTGTACCAGAAGGCTTGCTTAAATAATGCAGAATTCTTTTACAACATCAGTTGCTACATTTTGGAGAAAACGTTCAAATGAAAAAAGAAAGTCATATTTAATTTGGTGGTCATTCAATAAAATATTGGAAATCTAACAAGATAAAATTTATATCTTTTGGTCTCGAGACAAAAAATTAACTATTTAAGTTCAGTTCCAGGTGTCCCATTTTCTCAGGCAATGTATCCCCCTTATGAGGGGGTTTCATTAACTAGCATCTGAGGTATTTCTAAAAAGGGCAAGTGCTGAAGAAGCTAAACTACCTTTGGCCTCTGATCCCAATGTATGTACTGGATTCATATTTTAAACTTGCTCTTGTGTCACATTTGAGTGGGAATTGAGATATATTTTACTTGTCTCAATATTCATATACAAAGGTTCAACTGATAAACATCCTTCAGTGGTGAAAAAAAAAAAGCAATTAAATTGTTATAAACCATTATTCTAATTTTTAGCCCCTTGTACCAAATCTTTACAGCGCAATCAAATAATCTGCAGTAATTTAATTAAGCAAAATTATCTCTTTGTTTAGAAGGAACTTCATTTATTCTTTTGTATAAAATTGGTGTTAAATGATAACACATTCCCTTGTTAGTTGATTAATTACAAACTTTTAAGTGGGACAAGCTTTTCTGTCTCTATAGACACTCAAAAATAATTGGTGACGAGGTTCTAATGGTAGTTCACCCCCAGCCCACAAGAAAGCTTGCATAATAATTGACTGTTTTTGTTAATTTGCACAATGAGTTGGTCATGTGAGCAGATGATATGACTTGATTGTCTATTTCTTAATAATGTATTATTGTTTTAATGTCAAGTAAATCAAATATTTGTTAAAGTCATAATAATTACAGTACTTAAAGCAAAAGAAAACTAAATTTTTTGTTTTGGAGACACAGGTTGCTGCTGGCAAATCCTGGTTAGAAACAGTAAGCAACTTAAGTTGTTTAAAAATTGAAAAGTTCAAAATAAAACTCCTAAAGAAAAACAATTGTATGAATAGTAACCACTAAAATGGATGAAACCAGAAATCATTATCTAAATACAGAAAACAGTTTTAAAATTTTAGTGCAGAAAATATTTTATGCGATGTGTGAGGCTTTCTCAAGTAGCTTAAAATTTCAGTAGCACTTCAAACACATTTTTGATAGAACAAGTATTGAATCCTTGTCTGAGGTGATCTACTTTAATTTTGTCAAGTGTTTGCATTATACCAATCATGTGGATACTTTTTGGTCATGACAAACAAGTATTGCCTTGTGTTTGGTGTGTGATTTAGGTCAAAAGAAAGTAAACAATTTAGCCCATCTTTTTATTATTGCAAGAGCCAATCCCAACGTAGAAGATATTTTTATTTTTTCAAGAGCAAATATTGAGATCAGAATATACTGCCGTCATTTTGTAAGTTATATACATCAACAACAATCTCATTTAATTAATTCATAAAATAACGACCATTTCAGTTTAAACAACAATAGTCTCTGCTTTAAAAAATAGGTAAGTTACAGGTAAATAATTTGAATTTTTTAAATTATGACCTTCACTAATGTTATTTCATGATTAAAAGGTCAGGGTATTTACTCTTCTCCCCCACTTGAGAAAGATGTGACACAAGGTCTTTTTTAATGTGGGGAACCTGAGCGCGTACGCCCAAGTACTGGTCAAAATATTACCTATCCACCGCAGTGGATAGGTTCAAAACCGGTCTAAACTGGTCTTAATTTGGTCATTTCCGACCCCAGACCCGAAGGCCGGGGCCAGGTCAGTATTGAACTAACAACTCTTTGGATCAAATCAGTGGATTCAACTAACACTTATCCACTGGACCATGTGTCCTTGAGATCCTCACAGGGTGAACAAAATCGTTGAGTTAAAGGAAGATAACTGATATTCAAAGATACTGAAAGAGGCATGACTTATGAAACTAGAACAATCTACTCTGGGGGAAGAAATAAAGGGTTCAGCTCAAAATTTCAATCACCTGAAGATGACCTGAGCATACAATGGCTGAAATATTGTGAATATGGCATTTAAATTGCATTTAGATTGTATTTTGATATAAATTAACAATTAATAAGAATAAAAATACATATTTTCATTTATATAAACTTAAGAAAAAAATATAAACAAAAGTAATAGAACCATCTTCACACAAATTGATTTCATATTTTTATATTTAGTTGTATTGCCCTGGTTTGCAATTACCACTTGTACCATGTTAAAAGACATGTTACAGGGTGTAACTTTTACAAACTTTGGCAGAACGTGCCTCACACTAAACAAGGACAAAATATTTTACTGTTAAAAATTGAGATTATATATATATATATATATATATATATATATATAATCTCAATTCTTAACAGTAAAATATTTCACTGTTTGATGAGGTACTAACAAGTAGTACCAAAACACAACAGCTCTTGTGTTACAGTAAACTGTTTTTATTATAAACACTTATAAAAAGAAATATTAAATATTGCTCTACTAAGAATCAAGCACTCTTAAAAAAGTAAATTACTACAGTGGACTGCTAACAAATTTCTTGTACTACTTTTAAGATGTGTGTGTGTGTGTGTAATGGATGAAGTTGCCTTAATTAGGCAAAAATGAAAATACTGCTGACATCTCATTTTAACCATAGTCTCTAGATACCTTCAGAATCTCATCCAACTCTTCTGGACAGTCTTCTTGTTTAAGATGTTGAATGCTGCCATAATCCTTGCCTTCAGTTCATCTTTGATGCTACAAGGTATTTTGTTGGTCTCTTGCCCAACTACACCCCATACATAATAAACAAAGGGGTTAAAGGGGTTGCAGTCTGGGGAGTTAGGTGGTCAGATGTAACTGGTGATGTGGTTGCAGAAATTGTTTCACAGCCATGACTGGGTTTTGTGGCTTATGTGACATGGTGCAGAGTCCTGTTCCCAAACATAAGGTCTTCCAGCAACTACCCTTCTGACCTATATATCAGCAGTACATATGCTAATTTTATATCTCATGCATAAGGCCTTCAAAAGTCACATGATAGGCGAGTATATGCAATATTTGCATTGAGAATTTAATATTTTTATATTTCAGGACAAAAGTCATAAAATCTAAAACATAGCAAATGTTCAAACTCAAAAAACCACAAAGAAAATTTTATTAAGCCATTGTAAGAGTAAATATTTCCATAATTTCCCAGCCAGTGACATTCCCAGTCTTGTTTGAACAACAATGATCAACAGATGTTTCTCAAGACAAAGAAAGTTAAACACTTAAGAATTAAACAATGAGTAAATATACAATTATCTTATAGATTGCCTTGAACAAAGTGGCAAAATAATGAATGAAAATGTTTGTAAGACATTAAAAGGAAAGACATTCACAGAAGTTGCAGAGGAAGAAAAGAAAATTTAACAATCGTAATGTGTCAGGGTAAAAAAAAACCTGGTAAAATGACAGCAATTCAGTAGTAGAAAAAAAAATACAATATGAAAAAAGGATTCTTAGTGAAACGATGAATATTTTTTCACTAATAGTTAAGACAGAATTCAGTAACATGTCCTAGCAAATTCTTTAAATGTGAAACTGCCTTTTTATTTAGAATTTTTGAGAACATATGTACTTGATATAAACAAAAAAAACAAACAAACAAAAAAAAAACGAAACAAATTAACAAGATACAAAACAGATGAGATATTCTCTTGCACTTCTCTGAAACTTAATTAAACTTTATTCAATCAAAATTAAGTTTGTAGTAAGAAGACTTCTAATCTGAAATTTTACCACCAGATTAAGTTTGTCAAAATTTGTTTACCATTGCCAACATATGTATTTATTGAGGAAAGTGGTATGGCATACCAAAAAACCTTTTGATAGTGTAATATATATATATATTGATTGTTTAATTACTTAGTTTCTGGTCATAAGATTAGACCAGTGCACTTTTGTATTAAAAAAGTGTTCAATACAATTATATTGCAGAACTTTTTAATATTTTCCATTGTAAACGAGTTATTACGTAACCTAGGTTTCTACCATGAGTGGTACATACAACCATGGATAAAAACGCCATAATTTCTTGTAATTTTAAAAATTGCACGTTAAAAAAAAAAAAAGCTGTTACATGAGTTCTTAAAGAAAATGGTAAATGGCAAAATCAGTTATTGCAAATTACCTGAAGACACCACTCATGGTAGAAACCTAGGTTGCATAATAACTTGTTTACAAATGGAAAATATACATCTCAATGGTGACACAGACATTATGAGAAACTAAAAGCTCATATATGAACAATCACCACATTGAAATTGTCATGCATACAATATAGGAAACTAACACAGCATGAAACTAATGTCGTTCAGTCCTTCTGGAGATAAAAAAAAGTGTTTGTGATGGTTGGTTAGTTTTTGTAGAATAATTCTGAGAAGAGACAAAAGGTTTTTATTTAAATTCCATTATATTCATTATGAAAGCAATTTCTTACTTTGCACTAATAGTGGAGTGAGTTTTTAAGAAATAGAGCATACACTGCATATGCACTCAAAAAATTAACAAAATTTAAGTAATTCTTTTTAAGCTGATGAATAGAGGACTTAAGTTTGCATATTTGCATTATTTATTTCTAAATGTAAAAAAAATAAATCATCAGAATATATTTGTAAAAACTAATTTTGATTTAATAAAGAAAACAAGAAAATTTTTTCTATCAATTAAAAAAAAAATTTCAATTAATCATTAAAAACAACATTTATGTGTTATTTTCTGCATCTAAACTGAAGATACAAAAAAATTTTAAATAATAAACACAAAATTTAGTCACAACATGAAGCATTTAATTGTAAATTAAATTATTTTTGATAAAGACTTTAAGAACTTGATTGTGAAGAGAATCTGCTAATATTCTTAATATATAAAATGAAATCATCAAACACAAATCTTAAAGTACGATTAATTAAGAGTATTTTCACATAAATTGATACAAAGTAAATTAACTGAAATTTTTAAATAAAGTTGTCATTTTTATAGAACTTACAATTTAACTTTGTTTTTGTATTTATGCATTTTTTTTAAGTTTAATAGTTGAACTTTTTTAATTTATTCCCTAAACTTAATACTTTTTATTGCTCCTTTTGTTATGCTGCAAACAACTATAAAAAGAAAGTTTAAAAAAAACAATTTGAATTGATAATGGTTTAAAAAATTAAGGGGATAATTATTGATGTATTTCAGGACTGTTTTAGGAATACTGTGAAAAATCTTAGTCTGGAGCACAAGTGAATAAGTTGTTTTTTTTTTTTTTAATTAGTGATGAACATTTATAAATTATATGAAGAGGAAACAAAATTAAGCCTTAATGTCTTCCAATATCCAGTACTAATTCTTATTTCTAAAGGGAAAAAAATAAATGTAAGGAATTTTAAGTGACTTTAAACAGAATTTTAAAGGAAAATGTATCAACAAAATTATATCACAACTCATCGACTCAACAATAAAATTAGTTAAATTTTACAAATACTCTAGAAAGGATATTTGTTTATTATTAATTTATTTACTTAGACTGACTCAAGGCTACATATGTAGGTCTTTTATTGAGGACAGAACACATTGCATTAGTAAAACTGTAATGAAAGAAGTTTTATCTCTACTATACATGCTAGGTACTGAAATACACATAGTTACAAAAGGTGAGTAGTACACAAGACTTGATTGAGATTGAAACAATTTTTTTGAGAGATGACTAGTAAGCATTTCTCTCAGCCAGGTGCTCTCACGTTTTCCTTCTAGAGATGAGATATTCTAATGAGTAGTTTGAAGATGAGAAACACATAAAAATTGCTCAAGTTTTGAAGTGGAAAACAAAGAAAGAAACCTCAACAGAATCTAATTGGACAGAGGCAAGTTGTTTTTGGTAATATCAAAAACAGAGTTTAATTGTTCAAACAAAATTTAGAATAGTGATCCTTCATGATTTGAAAAAAATCAAAGAAAAGACTAATAAAAAACTAATAATAATAGGACAGATACATGAATTGGAAAAATCAGGTTTTATGAAAGACAAGATTGAAATTTATGACTTGGAAGTATCTTTCTGGTTGGAGGCAATTATTTATCCTTTGAAATTATGGCACTTAGATTTGGGAAGTGGTAACTACAAATCAGTTTTAGGCTAATCTGGAATATTTTGTTAACATTTCTGATTCTGACTTCCAAACTAATATATATATATATATATATATAATTAAATTTGTTATACAATTAAAAATTAAAAATACATTGCGACACGGAAATTTCTGTTTCAAGATTCTATCTCGTCATCAGGCAATATTATATATTAAATAAAATTCCGAATTCTACATACGTCGTATAGCTATTTCAGTGAGAAAAATCTCACTTCAGCAACAATCAAACTGAAAGTTTTTGAAATAAAAAAAATTTTCAAATACTTGGCTTTGTAAATAAATAATACTATTTACATTGAGCCGTCCACCTGGATCATTTTTAATAATAATTAAATTAATATCATTAGGATCTGATTTTTGGGATTTTACTTACATATTTTTCCTTTTATGGATGTAACACACACACACACACATATATATATATATATATGGTGTATCAAAAATAGTTTTACAAACATCAAGAGCTGGTTGCTCCTGCCAAAATCATATCTGCTTGCTCACAATATGAACGTCCTGTCAATGTTAAGCAGAACACTTTTCAGTTAACTCATAACTACACCTGTTAAAAAGTTGAAGACAAACTAGAGAGAAATGACAAATATTGCCTAGTCTATATGGCAATACAGTGCCATCAACTGTAAATATTCTTTAAACTTAAAAACTAAAAAAACAAAGGATTTGCAGGCAAATGTTTATATGAACATTTGCTCTTGTTTTGGTCTGAAGAACCTGCCCCCGAAATTTGTAAAAGTATTTTTGATATGTCCTGTATAGGGTGTATCAAAAATCAATACACCCTGAGACACCCTGTATAGCGTGTATCAATTTATAGGTGACTGTCTGGTAGGTTCATATGTTCTCCAAGCATGTCTTACAGGAGACGTCTACAGAGATTTTATTTCAAAACACTTCCAGACCTGCTAGAGGATGTTCCCCTGTTAATAAGAAAACAGACGAGGTTCATGCCTGATAGGGCTCCAACACATTGTTCGTGATGCACTGGCTGACATCTACCATGAAAGGTGGATAGGTAGGGAAGAACTGGTTCCACGGCCTTCATGTTCCCCTCGACCTCAATTCTTTGAATTTTTATTTGTGAGGCCAACTAAAACAATTGGTTTATTTAGCAGATATTAATAACACAGAGACACTTCATCAACATTTTATGGGCACCTGTGAAACCATGTGGAAGTATTTGTAAGGGTCCACCATTCAATGATCAGACAGGAGCATGCTTGTGAAGAAGTAAGTGGAAGATATTTTGAACATTTGTTATGAGGTGCTTTTTTTGAAGTATGAAGACAATGGCCTTTTGGATATATGTTTATATGGACATTTGACCTTGTTTTGGGGTCAGGAAGCCACTCACAAATTTTGGAAAAGTATTTTTGATATGCCCTATGTGTGTGTGTGTGTATATATATTTTTAATGGTAGTAATACAATAGTGGTCAATATAATATAACTGAGCTATTAAGTATATATTGATAAATATTCATATTATCCTACATCTATAGTAGGACTCAGAGTTATATATATATATATATATATATATACATATACATGTGTGTGTGTGTGTGTTTAATTTTTCGAGTTTTATTTGAAAAAAAAAAAAAATATATATATATATATATATATATATATATATAGGTAGAGAAGATCAGCTGGCTATACTACCATGGTTCTGATTTTGGGGTTTTGTCAGTTGATTAGTTTCACAAATTTTGGAAAAGTATTTTTGGATTGTATCTTGGATTGTACATTTAACACCATCTACTGTAAGCTTTAAACTTAATAATTAAGAAATGATGAATTTGCAGACATGTTTAAACAAACTTTTCTCCTTGTTTTAGTGTGGGGAACCTGCCACCAAAATTTGTCAAGTTCAACCAGGATTCATTATTGACAGCCATAGTCTTCAAAAGATAAGCAGATATAGAAAGAAAATTCCAGGAACACCTATAGAAGGTAGTAAAGGAAAGCAAGAAGAAAGGACAAAACAATAACTGTAAGAAAACAATGTATAGTTGTTAGAAGAAGAATCAGCCAAAGATGTGAAATACGAATTAGAGACACCAAAATGAAACAAGTACAAAATTTAAATATCTAGAAAGTGTTTTTTAACAAAGGATAAAAAACATGACACTGAAATTCAAAGGTGCATTGAAATGGTAAAAGATCTCTTCCAAAAGCTAAGTAAAGTATTAAGAAACAGAAAAATGTCATTAGAAACAAAGAAAAAAGTACTGAATTGTTATGTGATATCCTTCCTGCTATATGGTAGTGAATGCTGGACAATTTCACAGATGAAGAGACCTGAGGTGATAGAAATGCGGTTCTACAGAAGGCTGCTGAGGATACTATAAACTAAACAAATGAGTAACATGAAAGTTTTAGGAAATGAAAACAAAAGACACTAATAATTCAAATCAAAATAAAATAATTGAAATTGCTAGGGCACATAATGAGGAGAGAGAGAGCATAGATAGTTTGGCACTCACAAGATATATTGAAGGCAAGAGAGACAGAGGAAAGCAACGAATGACCTACTTAATGAACTTGTGTAAATGGTTAGTAAACATGAACTAGAGAGATTTTTTTATACAATGATATTCACCCTGTACAAGTCCCAAGAGCCACTCAAGGTAGTAGGTTACAGAGTTCGTGAAAGAGGCACAGTTTATAGGAACATATGAGGAAGGTAATGGTTAACCGTAGACTTGAATAGGTCAGGTAGGTCAAGATTGCAATGATTGTGGAAATATCCTTTTGGAAGTCAGCTCATGGGAAGAAGTTGCTCAAGTGGGGCTTACATCTCACAAATAGTATACAAAGTAAATGAGGATGATTTTCTACAATGTGCGCAACATAGCGAGTTTTAACCATGAAGGTTAGAACAGTTATGACTAAGGAATGTAGTTCCTCTGAATACTTTCCATGGAAATAGCAATAGAGCAGCAAGAGACTATGCGGAAAGGGGTTGTAGGATGAAAAATAATTCATAATTTCATTGTGGAAACATTTTTGAGCTATCAAAAATGGAAAGTGAAAACTCTCCCACTCCTGTCTATGTATGGCAACAGTACTCCAATTTTGGGACTAATTTGGCTCTTGTAAATGTTGAGGGTAGCAACAGGAATCAGGTATTTAGAGAAGAGTCGAGGGAACAGACTATTTTCTAGCAATTTTTATTTGTGGTTAAGGTTGAGCTTAAGTCCCAACAGCTGCTCAAGACAAAGCCCTGCCCCCATTCATTGTGATGGGCAAATATCCAAGGTCTGCTCAGTGATGATGGAATGTCACTAGTTTGGTTTTCTAGGCATGTATGTAACCAACCAGTTCCCCTCACCCACTGAGTTGTTACTAGCTAGGGTAGAGGAGAGATCAGCTGCCAGGCTCTAGAGTTTAGGAGCGGCACAGTTGCATCATCAGTTTATATATTATTAACAAAAGATTGGTGTATACTCTTTGATGGATAATTTATGTAAAGTAAAAAGACAGTTGAACTGAGAAGAGAGTCTTGTAGGGGGGTGCTTGTGTTGATCATTTTGGCCTCAGAGGACTGTCTAGTAACAACTACTTTCAGGGTTCCTGTTGTTAGGAAGGACATGATAATTTAGAAAACACTTCCAGTAATTTCCTAGCTAGGGAGCTTATGCAGCAACCCTCTATGCCACACTTTGTGAAAGGCCTTTGAAATATCTTATGCAATTGTACTTTACTAAACGCTACAAAGAACAGGAAATTGTGGAGAGCTATGACTGTGCC
This sequence comes from Ascarosepion bandense, assembly GCA_037127315.1. Classification (NCBI taxonomy): domain Eukaryota; kingdom Metazoa; phylum Mollusca; class Cephalopoda; order Sepiida; family Sepiidae; genus Ascarosepion; species Ascarosepion bandense. The sequence goes on from JBBBDQ010001776.1 coordinate 189,670, forward strand.
CATGTCATAAAAGATTTTGTTGAAATGTAGGAGCACAGTAAAGATTTTGGAAATTTGAACAAATTTTGGGCTACTCTTTTAGCCTGTATGTTTATTAGTGAATGTTTTTTTTGTTTTTGTTTTTTTTTTTCTGAACTGGGCTCAATTTAAAATCCAGTGGACATTATTGATATCAGAATTACCAGTTCTCTGGTTGTGGCACTTGATAAAGATTTTCATGATCTCTTCCACATCCTATTCCTTTTCATATCTTACTCTGGTCAGATGATGTCTATTATAAGAGGTGTGAGAAGAGTATGGCTGAAAACACTTTCTCAATTGCTAGTGTGTTAATAGGAGTGTATTATGCGGGAATACAAAAAGAGGATTAAATAATAACAACAACAACTATAAAAAAGTAATGATAAAAATAAGAACATGCAAGTAAAGGAAATATTATCCATGATTATAAGGTGATAATAATGACTAAAAATAGTAATATTATCTATAAAATTATCTCTCTCATATATGTGTGTGTGTATATGCAGAGAGTTACCATGCAGTGTGGATTTCTGTCAGTTTTATGCTTCAATGCAAATCTGAAGATTACATCCAAGTGTGAAAATTGTCTTTATTTATAAACACTGTCTCTATGATATTCAGCATTCTTCAGCCATAAAACAGAAATAACATTTTAAACTATATATACAAATAATTCAATATTTAACTTACCCTGACTGTGTCTGCAAAACTTCAGATACATGACAAGTCATTAAATTTTTTATTTATTCTCTATTCACGCATTTTTTTTCATACTAATCATTTTACTTACTAAACTCTGCTTACCCTGAGTGTGTTATACTCGAATAGTTTATTAGTTTATGCCTTTTGTTCATAAATTACACATTCAGATTTTTTCAGAAAGAATTCTAAGTATTAATAAAAAAAAGAAAAAGTTTATGTCATCACAAATCTGATGCCTTGGCTTGGTGTCTTCTGCTAACCCTTTTCTGGTGTAGCTTACCACAAAAAAAAAAAAAACTTCTCTAATTTCACTCATATTAAAATTTGAAATTAACAAAAAAAAAAAAAAAAAAAAAAAAAAGATTAAAAAAAATTAAATTCCAGGATGTAGCTAAAAAAACATTTCTGACACCAATAACATTTAGTTCCTAATAAAGACAATGAAAGGTAGAAGAACTACAATAAATGCTGCTTACAATTTACATCAGAACATTCAAAAACCAGAGATGTTCACCTTTAGATTTAAATTTAAGTGTCCAATGTATCTAGATATTAGCCAATCTCATTCAGGTTTTTATTGCTTTTTTGTTCTTAAAACATCTTACATTCTAGTGCCAGATGTTTTGTAAGAAAGGCGACGTCATCTGATTCTGGACGTAAATTTACTGTACTTTCAATCCATTTTTAGTTTAATAATTTTTTTCTTTTATTCAAAGCAGCATTGTTTAAATTGTTATTTATTAAGAGAAAGTAATTTACTTAGATGGAAAATTCTTGCAGGTGATACTATCAAATCTTATCAAAATATAAATCTGCGCCATAGATTTTTCAAACATCTTCATTCCTGAAAGAATTACTTATTTCTCAAGACTATAAAAATATTGAAAAACTTAAGATGGTTAAATTTATAATTGCTTGTTATTTAAAGTATTTAATAAATAATCCCAAACTAAAATAATTTAAATATTAATTACATAAAAAAAATTGAATATCAATCATTTACTCACTTTGGTTTCAGTGAGTCAGTTAAGTGCCACACATGATACATGTTTGGGCGATCATGTCTTGAAATAGACATGACTGAATGGGCAGAAGATTTTCCTGCTGTAGGTTGCCATTACTTTCTGAGGTAGACTGGTTTCCAACCAAGGCTATAGAACTCAATCTGTCCTGCTATTTAGCCCATAGCTGGGGGGAGAAGTGATGGATTCATACGTTTTCCAAGGATATTTGCACATATGTGAGTGCAACGAATTCAACTGGAATTCTAACTGATTTCTTGTTCCGAGCCAATATCCACTGCACCACAAATGCACATCTTTCACTTTGATTTATTAGACATTAAATTACATGACAACATCTGCTATAATTTACCAAGATTTTTTAGTTAATTGGATGAATATTTATTAGAATTTGAAAGTCAAATTTATTTTTCTCAAATATAAGTTTCAGTGTAAATTTTACCAATTTATCAAGCATAAGTCTTTTTTTCTTAAGAGATTTTTTTAAAGGTTCATTTTTAAAAAAGATAATGTTCTTCTCTTGGATTTACCTATAATTTTTTTTATTCTCACTTGGCTAATAGTTTTCAAAACAGGTAAAGTTATAATTATGATTTAAAAAAAACAAACTTCAAGCACAAAAATCCAAAATCATTCCATCAATTTTAGTACATCCTATAAGTTTATAATGCAACTCAAATAGCAATGAAGTAATTGTAAAATAAAGCTTATATTTAGTAAAAAAAAAAAATTGGCAGATATAAAAATTTCTTTAACAATTTTATATTCACAATTTCAATAAGGATCTATTTATTTAATGATATATGGTTCATGTATGGAGGTTTATATTGATTCAATGTCATTCATATAGCCAGTCATGTCACAAGTTCTCATTCAATTACATTTTTGACCCCCTATTTCAAAGCCATGAAAAAGAGAAGCAGTGTTTCTACAAACAGTAATTAGCAGTTGCCAAAAAAATTTCAGTGAATCAAAATCTAAAATATTCAGTTTTAATGTTAATATTGATCAAAGGTAAATTCTAGGTCACAAAATCTTTTGGCTTTTGACTAATGCTTGTCAATCTTGAAGCTTTTCAGCAGTTTTCATTGTTGCAACCGGAGACATTTTTTTCTCTTCTCTCATTTGATTTGACAAGCTTTTCAAAATGTCATTTGTATAGATTTTAAAAAATAAACTTTAAATGCATTTTTATTTCTTTGTGTAAGTTTTTTATTTTTCCCTACCAAATATGGCACAATCTTCAAAGATTTTAATAAACAGACAAATGGTTGGAACTTAGTGTTTCTAGTAAAAAACATAAATCATATTCACATACAATGAACAAAATTTATAATTCATTCTTATTGCCTTTTTATAAATAAGGCATGGCTATTCAATTCAGTTATTTTAATTCTTTATTTTATAAGATCTTCATTTTGTTTGAGTTTTGAGGATGAATCATCTTGCAAAATAAAAAATTCAAATTTAATGTCCAAACTCAGAGAAAAAAGTCATTATAAAGAATTGATAAATGAATCCTAAACTGTCTCTTGTCAGAGAGATGTTAATACTTTTCCTTTTTATACAAATTATTTTGAGACATGTTTCCTTTCCTTAACTTCACAGTTCAAGTGCAGAGATATTCACGGACGTAATGTCAACTGTCGATAAATCAACATTTAAAGCAACAAGAAATGGATGTCATTTTCCATTGGCACCATTTACGTTACTTTTAGCCATTTTCTCCTTCCAGTTTTCTTGGTTTTTATTCTCATCTTTGCTTAAACTTTTTAAATAATGAAGGTTAGCCACGGTTCTTACCACATGAGTAGAAAGCTGAAATATTAACTTTTTAAATAATGAAGGTTAGCCAGGGTTCTTACAACATGAGTAGAAAGCTGAAATATTAACTTTTTAAAATTTTTTTGGTGTAAGATCTTATCCTCCAAATATAGCATCTGTCTTGTGATTTTGTTTCAAGAACTTTCCTTTAAAATTTTTTGCAATTACGTAAAACTTCCTGCATTGAAAGTGGAATTATTAACCTCGTTCCCACCCCCTTTGCAAATGATTTGAAGGCTTAGCCTCTCAAAAAAAAAAATCAAACATAAATGTGTCTACATTTGTCCTGAACTCTATTGGCAATTTCACACAGATACGTAATTTCAGATATAATGAAAAATATATCTGTACAAGTAGCATGAATAAAGACAAAATGAAAACTTATCTTCACTGATGCATTTAGTCCTCTGATGGACTCTATCAAGGCAAATGTAAGGATTTTATTTTGTAACAAGTATTTATAAACAAAAGTAAAAATATTAGATTTTCAAAATGTTTAAATTTAAGAAACTCTGAAAAATAAAAGGAGTTGAAGTAAATTATTGAAAAGGCTGTCAGGTATTAATGCCTAACCTCTGTTAAATTTAAAAATTTTCACTTCAACAAAAATGAAAAATTCTAAATGACATTAAAAAGAATTGATTTTCTAAATGCAAATGAAATTTACTGCAATATTTGATACTTGAAAAAAAAAAAAAAGTCAAAAGCAAAAAATGAAACTGATTAAGAAAATATCAGATTTTAGAAATAATTAAACATTTGAATGTTTTTAAGAAAAAAAAGTTAAAAAAAAAGAAAAGAAAGATTGAATTTTACACTTCAACTTTTAACAATTTATCCAAATCAAATTAATCTTTATTGTAAAATAAATTTACAAAAATTTCATTTTAGTGCTTTTACATTTACCTTTTTAATTAAAATTCATTTATCTTTACAAAACAACATTGGTAAAAAGATAGCTTCTTACTCTCAAATATTCTAAGAAAGTTGGTACAATGCAATTTTCTTTTCAGATCATCCAGATTCACAACAAATTCACTTATATAGGAAAATATTCGGCTTCAATTTTGAAAAAATTTATAAAGACATTTCATTGTCGTAAAATATTTTTTATATTCGGTTGTATGGAAAGTTCATGTCGATTTTTAAGGGAAATTAAAACAAAACAAAATTATGCCATTAAATATTTATTCAACTAAATATGAACCATTTTGTTAGACAACTGTTCTTCATTTTTCCATCAACTTAAAGATTACATCTTTCCAAAATTTAGAGGGTTTCTCAGCAATGAACACATTAAGGTGACTTTTTATATCATTCAAAGAATTAAAATTTTTACTATTGAGATCATTTTACAAGGATCTGAATAAATGAAAATCCAAAGGAGCAATGTTTGGTGATTATGATGGATTAGATACCACATCCCAGCCAAGTTGCAACAATTTCTGCTGGGTTGGCAAAGAAACATGATGTCTGGCATTATTCTGATGGAAAACAACATCTTTCCTGTTTGCTAATTCTGAGTGGTTTTCTTACATTGCTGCCTTTAATTCATCGAGTTGTGAGCAGTACTTTTCAGCATTAATTGATTGGTTACTTGTCAGAATCTCATAGTAAAGGATTCCTTTCCATTCAGATTCAGAACATGACTTTCTTAGAATGAAGACCTGCATTTGTGGTGGCTAAAAATGGCTCATATCACTTACCACAGCATATTTTTTTAGTGAACATTGTAGTAACGATCCATTTCTCATCACCTGTCACAATTTGCTTCAAAAAGGGGTGCATGTTCCATTGCATTTATACAGCAAATCACAGATAGAAACACAATTCAAAAGATGCTTTTCACTTAGATCAAGTGGGACTCAAACATCGTAATGATTTGAGTACCCAAGCTTCACTAAGTGCTCATGGCTGGGGGATTTTGATAAATGTAGCGTTTCTGCCAATTTCAACGTTGATAATCAATGTCTTCATTTGTAGTGGGGGGGGTCTGCTTGAGTGTTCATCAATACAACTACAATCACCAACCCTAAACTTAGCGAACTGCTTCCATACAATTCTGTCAGCTAAAGTACCTTCACCATACACAGCGTGCATCTTTTTTGCTTCTTGCAAGGCATTTTTGGCTTTACGGCAAAAAGCATCAAGTATCTAAAATGCACCTTTTAATCTATTTTTTATTGGGATACAAAATAGACACAAATTAAGTAATTTTAAACTTTTGTTTCTCAAGAAATAGTTTGAAGTGTGATATAATCAGAAATGTAAGCATATTATATCTACCAATAAAGTTGAGCATTATAACGTGTTGGAATGACTAAAAATTGGCAAGAACTTTCCAGACAACCCAATATATAAAGTAAATATAAGGAAACTAAAAAAAAACAATTTTTTTTTAACTATAGAAACCATAACACTTTACATATCCTCTTAAGGATATAATTTTAATTTATGATAAAATAAAAAATTATTTTGCAGTATTGAAGCTTTTATATATTAAAAATATGGACATTAAATAAACCAGTAATCATTTACTTTTTAGTATTGAGTTCAAATTAAATTTTGATGAAAATAAGTGAAAATTAAGTGTCATATGCAGAATAGACACATTTGTTTAATAGTATGTGAAAGAATGAAGAGTTCAAGAAGCATTAGCATGCGGCTTCAAAGGTAGCTGGCTGGTTCCTTGCCAGGAGAAACAAAGCACCACACAAGTTAGCAGTGATACAAATTCAAAAGCCGCTCTTAGAGAGAGGAAGACACATTATCATCCAACAATCCAAAGGTCTGCCAAATATTCTACTGTTGCTTAACAGTCAGCCAAAGCAGTTTTTAGCAGCATCCGATTTCTATATATGCATGGGAAAAAAATCAATAACTGTGCAATAATTATTTCAAATACTATATAAAGTAGAGAGAAAAAAAATCTAGTGATAGCTGGTATATATATATATATATATATATATACACACACACATCTCTGAGTGAATAAGGAACGAAAAAAAAAAATTTTTTACCACGTCCAAAACATTAATTTAAAACAGTGTTCAATATATAATATATACAGCTGTGAATATTTATTATAAATTATATTTTAGAACATGTACAAAATTTTATATATCCACTACAATTCATAAATTTGTTTCGACATTGTAGTTTCAATATATCATCAGGTGGTGTGGACAGGAATCTAATAAGTCATACCACCTGATGAGACATTGTAGTTTCAATGTCAAAACAAGTGTACAATTTGTAGTGAATACATAAAAAATTTGTACATGTTCTAAAATATAATTTATAGATATTATATATATATATATATATATATATATATATATGTATGCTAAATCATTATTGTTCCAAACAAAAAGATTTAAACATAATCTGATCATTCGTCAGTTTTTTGTTTTTTAAGTGAGTTTGACCAAGAACTTCAATACTTTCTTGTATACAGAGTAAAATAAATGAAGTGGAACAAAGTTTTGTGTGACTGAGAAACACTGAAGAATTTGTGAGTAAAGAGTATTAAATATGAACCCAATGTTAGTAGAAAAATGCCAAATGTTGGTGCAGAGTGAGAGAGAGAGAGAGAGTGGACGAGACAGGAACATGGCTAAGTGAGACCCATTGACTAGAATACAAAACTCAACTATAAAAGCTAGGTATAGTGCATTTAGTAAAGATATTTTGCTTTATTTTCTCAGAAAATTTTTTTTTAACTTATGCAAAACCTATGAAAGAATTGTTGAGTTAAGACAAATTTTCAACAAGTTGAGATTTGGTACAATTATCTGAATAAAGTTTGTTGGCCAGCATGTTTTACAAAGAACATTTACAGACTGATTGGGAATTCCACCCAACTGTACCTGTGACTAGAAGAGGAGGATTCCTTAAGTTGAATTTACTTTTTTGTTTCTATAAAATGAGTATTTTTTTTTTTTGTAGTTCAAGACAAATGTCACAAATTGAAAATTGACCCAAATATATGGCAATAATTTATGAAGTGGCTTCTTGTTCATTTTGAAATGATGACTGGTAAGAGAAAAAAAAATTTAACAAATGATAAACCACTAAAAATTACGTTTGTTTTTGGTTTCAATGCCAAATGTTTGGATCTATTATTCCAAAGAATTGTAAATTTGATGAGGTGGAGGAGGGCTCAAATTATAATGGAAAAAGTAGGATATTAACTTGTCAGATATTTTAACAAAAAAAAAAAAAAAAAGAGGATTTCCCCATTTGTCAGCATTTATAGACAAAAGTGAAATTATAGAAATTAATAGATTTTAGTTGAGATGCAATTTTTGTGATAAGCAAGCAAGTGCACATGACTTCTGTATAAAAATTTCTAAAGAGAGAGAGAGAGAGAGAGAAAATGTTTGGAGGTGTTTCAGAAGGGAATCATGTGACACTAATCAAATATGGCTTTTACTTACTTCTGAGTTGATAGTTTCACTTGCGATTGTTGAGGTTGTATTCTGGCCAATGATGTATTGATGTGGGGCGCACTGAGAAAAAGAACCTCCCAGAACTCAGTTTGCAAGACCAAATAAAATTAAAAACATTTCAAACAGAAAAAAATGATTCAGTATGTTAAAAATAAAATTTTAAATGCAAAACAAGATTAAAAAATACTGGGTTTTTAATTCAAATACATTTTTTTAAAATGTTAGTAATGAAATATTCTGATATGTAACAGAAGGCGTTAATCAACACCAATACATGAATATTAGTAAGTAGAGGAGATCAGGTTGCTAATACACTGCTGTTTATTTTTGTTAGCTTTCATTAGAAATTTTGTATTTTAACAATTAAAAAGGAAAATTCTTTTGCATTTAACAAAGTTAATTGTGTGGATAAACCTCCTAGTTTACTTGTGTAGTGATAATAAAATATAATATATGATTTAATTTCAAAATTACTCCAGTATAACAGCTGTCTTTTTTGATGACATGGTTGGTCTTAAATTAAAAACTAAATAAAAAAAATAAATAAATAAATAAATAAAAAAAAAAGAAACAAATTTAAAAATGGTTTAAAAAATATTTACAACATAAGATATTTGATAACAGTTTTTCTATCTCCAAACTTCTGTCATACACAGGAAACATCCAATTCATATTTGTGAAGTTATAAGAGTTATCTCAAGAAAACCAATAGTATGTTGGGAACAAGTATTTGAAGCACATATACTTTGAAGAGAAATTTATTAGAGTATCAAAAAACAAGGGGGAGGAAAAAAGGTTTCATTGGGTGTTTAATATGGCTCTGTGCCAGACTAAATTTAGTAAATACTGATAAAATAAAATGGCTTCAAAGCAAGTTAATTTCAATATTGGGACAGGAACGAGAAGAGAAAAACAGCAAGTATAAATGGCAGGCAAACGTAAAAAATAATTTGAACAAAAATAATTTTTTTTTTTAATCTTGTGGTATTAATAGAAAAAGCATTTAGAAAATAGTATCTTTATTATAAGAGAAAGACTGTTTAAGAAAGAAATTAAACGTCATCTAAGGCAGAAAAAGAAACTCACAGCAAAATTAATCATGAAATGAATGATAAAAAAAGATTTGAGATTAATTATATAACAACAAAGTAACAATAAGTCTTCAACTTCTGAATATCCATTTTTAATACTACTGAGCTTATCTATACACACATACACACTCTCACATTGAGTGCTGGTGTTTACTTGCTTGTATGTTATTTAGCTTATATATAGTTGACCTCAGTGTCCACTTTCATATTTACATACATCTCTGATATTGAGCACTTTTATCCATAAATATAACGTACCTTAAAATATATTTATGGTTAAAAGTGCTCAGTATCAAAGATAGACTGTATGCAAATATAAAAGTGGACACCAGGGTCAACTTAAGCTAAATAACAAACATACGTACATGCAACCAAACACCAGCACTGAACATGTGAGAGATTATATAGCAAGAATTCATCCAATCAAGTTTTGTTAAATTCAAACAACAGGGTATGTATTTGATTTCCATTGCATATTCTCAATTTTCAAATAAATTATTGTCCATCAGAATCAGAATTGTGGATAAACTGTGTAAAGTTAAGGTTTTGTTCTGTTTTGTTCAAATACATTTGACTATATCAGTTATCAATTCAATAAGACAAAGCTGGAGATGTGCGTATATATATATATATATATATACATACATACATACACACACACACATATATATTATACTTCTCAAAAAACTTGAATTATGTATGGACTGGTTTGGTACTTCAATGAAATATAATGGTTAACAAGTTTGTTTTTCAATTCCAACTGAGTAGTGAATACACTTATGTGGCCTTGTGCCACATATAAGCTATGCTTAGTAAATCACAATTTATGGATTGATACTTCTGCCTCGAATCAAAGTGTACTATCTGTTTGCCCTGTGAAGAGATACACCCACACAATTGTTTTTATATTCATAAATGAAAGATTTATAGAATTGTTTGGAATTTTTCTTTATTCTTTATGTGGAAGACATTAGCCATTCACCTTTTTAAATCTTGTTAATGTCACAATACATTTGAATAATTTGAGAAATTCTTCTAGAAAAGAGGATGAAAAATGTGGAAGATAAGAAAATTGAAAATTAAACTTGAAATTGCTATATTTTTTTTTTTTATTTCTAAATTTCCATGCTATGAAAAATGCTTATATTTTTTTTTTTACGCCAAGGAAATAATGTAAATTTTAGACAAAAAAGAGAGGGGAATGGTAGATTTTAAACTTGTAGTGATGGTTAACAGTTTTGGGGAGTCCCTTTAGAAGCAGAATATTTCAGAGTAGTTAAGATATTTGGAACTTATTTTTGCAAATACTGAAATGTTAAACAAGACAAAATGTTGAAATAATTTGGAGCTTTGACTAAGTTAATCGAAATTATCTTCCTATTCGTGTGACAATGTCTGAACGGAAGGGGGGGGGTCAGAGGGAATTACAGCCAATGAAGGAGGTGGCATCATCTTATTTATTTTTATACTCGTCCTTGTTTGACAAGATTTAGTCAAATTAGAATGTAGAGAAATGTTAGTCATTTCATGTCAAAGTGATGAAAATTCCAAGCAGTAACTAAAGATTCTTGAGAACGTCATTCACTAGATTCTTTCTCTTGAACCATCAATAAAAATTTTTGTCACACTATTAGTGACCTTCAGAGTTTGAAAATAAAACAGATTTTGATGGAAAATATTAGCCATGCATCAAATTTGGTGAAAATTGCCATATTTGGAAGTTTTCAAATCTTACATTCTCTCCCTTGAAACTTTTTCTTTGAAATTACATGCAAGTTACTGACCAACACTCCACACACTTGTTTTTGAATTTCTACAAATAATTTTGTACTATCAATTCTTAATCAAAGTGCTTGTAATTATAGATTTTTCCCAGATGTAAAGTGAAACAGATTCATTTATAACAATAAATATATTGTCTAGATAAATCCATCTTTACTTTGTAAATACCTAACCAGTTTTATAAAACAATCAACAAAAGTGAAATAATTTTTTTCTTACTCTTATGCAAAGAGAAACTAACAACAGATGTTCTACTTGTTTGACCTTTTCATAATTCATTGATTGTAATCAATAATCCCTGATTATTTCAAAGATGAATAAATCATAAATCTATATAAGAAAAGAATTCAATAAATATAGCTTGTCTTCTCTATAAATACTATCTCTTGAATAAAGTGTTTTCTATATGGAATCAGTAAAATCATTTATTTTGTAGACAAGTCAGCAATATATACTTGACAACTACAGAATTCACAATGTCACCAAAATAGTTAAAACTGAAATGTTTAGTTTATTATCATTATTAGCAAAGTTAGTTTCTTTTATTTAAACTCTTAAGAACTGATAACCAACTAAGAGCAATAAACAAGGTTTTGTTTTGTATTTAGTTATCGACTCTTATAAAGATACATTGCTTCCCCGGTTATAAAAGCTTTATTAAGTTCTTTTAAAGTTCGAGTAGAAACTTACTGTATTCTATGTATCTACTATATAAGTTGGCCATATATTTTAATTTTCATGAAAATCTATCAAAAGTTTATTTGGTGTTTTACATAAACTGTATACAATATTTCATAGTTTATGGTTTTTGGAGTTAACATATTTTCATTTTTTTATCTTGATTTCCTCAATTGAATAAGCAACTTCCATTAAAAAGAGAAAGATTAAATAAAGAAACTCAGCTGCTCTGACGAACTTAAATCACTGGTGCCCCCTAGATGTGAATTTGCACGAGATACTAGATTGGCAACTAGGCCCCACCCTTTTACAGTGAAACCGATGAAATGTAACCGCAATTTCTACTTCAACAGCTTCTTTCTTCGCACTTCCCATCTGTGGAATTCCCTACCGCATGCTTGCTTCCCCGATGGCTACAACCTCCAGGAATTTAAATGTAGGGTCAATAGACATCTAACACACTAACTCACACCCATTCTCTCCTACTCTCTCCCTATGTACATCCTTACTCATCTATCACCCTCCTTCTGACATTTCCTATACCCAATTGCTCTATGTAACCCCCTGCGCTATAGTGGCAGTGGAATGCCTTGCTTGGGGTGACACGATTAAAAAAGATCCTGAAAACCCCTAAAAGGATATTGTTATGGAAACCAATTGTTCTGATCCAATGTTCATGTTATAAAAACATTGTCTTGTAAAACAAGATCTAGAGAAAGTATAAGTAACCACTATAACTTCCAAAAAGTGTCTGCTTTGATAAGCAACTGGCACAGAATATTTCCATTGTGAGATTGTGGAAAACAAAAGGTTTTCCTGCCTTACACCCTGACCACTAAGTTAGCTGTAAGGACATCAGAATTAATACTGAAGAGGTTAGCACGTCAGCTCCAAGCAGATATAGAACTTAAATGACAAGTATTACTAAGCAGATGCCATAGAATTTCAGGTGACTGTCACTTGCAATTCCACCAAATGATGATGGATTTTGTCTTTGCTAAAGTGAAAATGCATTGAGTTTTAAATCCATAGAATTGTCCAAGTTATTTAATCACAAAGTCATCTACTACCAAATGCATTTTGTCAGCAAATATTCCTAAGATAGTAAATAAAAAATAAAGAAAAAAATAAATCTAATAGGTGCCCATTTTGGACAATTGAAAATATAGTTTTATTGTAAAACTAAAAATTATTTGACTTAAAAAAAAAAAATCCATTTGACAACAGACTGTACTCCAAGACCTTTTTTTTATAAGAAAAATGTTTTGATATCTTTCAAAATAGTAACAGTACATTTAGTTTAAACTGGAATGGCAAACATAAGAGAAGGGTTAAGTTATAATTCTTTAAATTTAATGAGTAAAAATACTTTAACCAATACTAAAACGGTCACTTGTGTAACAGGTAAAAAGTGATTTGAAGGTTTTGACTTCTTAACAAAGTTGTGTAGAGTCAATGTTTATAGAAATGTAAAAGACAAAATGAATCTGTCCAGCATATTATTACCCGTTCTTATTAGCAATTCTAAAGATAATCCTGAATAATGCTGAAAATAATCAGAAAGTAACATTTAGTAAATTTTAAGATTTGACTCATAATTCCGATTCTAAAAAATATAGTTTAATTCCATCCAACTATCCATCCTTCAGCCCAATGCCTGTTAATGTCAACAACATTCCAGTCAGAATATCTGTAGTTGTTGAAGTCTACTTTGTTTTTTTTTTTAACAGACATCGTATCTGCACTTTATAACTAACCATCTTCATACAGCTATAAGTGGCTGGGTTTTTAATTAAGTTTTCCTTTTTTAGATTGGTAACCAACAATAGCTAAATTTTCTAAATTAGATTTTCCGTTAAGAAAATTATCAATTAGTTAAATTGAATTTAATTATAATTTGGTAAAATTAAAAACTAAGTAGTCAATATGTAAGTGTTTAACAATCAAGTTTCAGGCTTTTAAAAAAATTCTTATTGTTATTAGATAAAGGATGACAAGACATGCAAGTTCCTTCTGATATCAATTTTGAATAAGATATAGAACTCATACAAGATCAAAATTTTGAAGAGACTTAATGGTTATTAGTATGGAAAATGGAATCTGGACAGTTTGTAATTGAGGTTATATTAATGTTGTACAACTACCCTCAAGAAATGCAAAAATCAACTTTTCTCTCTATTATCCCAATAGATATCATTTTTGGAAATTCTTTCTTCAATGATATGCCATGGTTGAATGAGAAAAAATAGGCAAGTATTCAGACAGACCACTCACCATTATTTATCCAGACAATAGCAGTAAAAATCTGTTATTTTTATCATCACCTATGACAGAATTGAAACATTGTCAAATTAGAAAACTTGTCAAGTCTGTGCTTGGAAATTTTAACAGGATTAACTTTTGCATTAAGGAATTTCACTCTAGCCAAAGTGATTCAAATGTTAAGTGGTTTGTCGTGTCATTGCACATAAAACATACTATCCTTCCTAAAAAAATCCATTTTCTTTTGTTGGTCTTTAAGACACTCTTCATAGGATACAATTAAAATTGAAACATTTATTAAGTTAAACTTTTCATCATATTTCATTGTTAGCATTTTCTTTCTATGGTGCTTCAGGCAAAATTGAATCTTCTGTGGCACTTCAGCTAATAAAGAATTAATTACAAGCAGGAAAAAAAAACAAAAAAAAACAGGCACAGTCAGGAGGCAAAAGATAAAAATATGGTCAATAAATTCATGCTGAATTATTGTTTCCTTCAATTAAATATTTTACTGAATCTTTTATTGCCTTTTACAGTCCTAAAACTACTTGGTACTGAAATATCTTTATTGCCTTCATTTTTAAGTATTTTTTAATACTGTGGTGATACCGAGCAAAAGCGATGGACCAGATGTTTGTGCTTTCATGAACAAAAAGCAAATGACCAAAAGTCATCGCTGTGCTGCCAGCTCCACACAGATGTTCCGGTTGAAAACTAAAAATTAATTAAATATTAAATTTCCAGTTCTTGAGCCTACGCAAATTTTATTTATCAGCCAATGAGAAGCCCGGAACTAAATACAAGTGTGAAATCCCAAATGAGCTGCTGTGATCCAAAAAGAAGATATAAAAAGCAGATACAGAAAGCATCGCCAGGCAGACCGACTCGACTAAAGGAGAAGAGAGTAATTAGTATCTCCCTTGACCGGAAGTCAAGTGGCTTACTATGTTCGCCTCCCTTACCCCTTTCCTTCTTCCCTGCCTCAAAAATTACTTACTGACCTAAGCAGTGAATACATCAAAGACATTCCTTACTTACTCACTCCCAAATTCCTAAGCATTAATTCTCTTTCAGTATTTTATAGCCATGAACATTTTAACCTCCATTGGACCTATACTTCATGTATTACTTCAATTGTAAAAACATTGATATGTGTATATATAAAATGTTATTTTTCAACTCAAAACCTTTCTTTATGACTTATAGTGGGCTATCTACAACAAGGCCAAATTCCGTTAACCTGCAACAGTATACAACTACCCTTCACTAGAACAGACTCCCACTACAAACAGAAAAAGAATAGATAAGCAAGCCCCTATAATACATTTCAATTTTAATAATTCTTTGATATTAAATTTAAAAAGGAAAATATATTTGTAGTATTTAAGAAATACTGAACTCCTAACTTGTTTTTAGTGTTAAACTTCATACAACTTTTGGTAAAATTGGTGATTCTTAAATGAAGGTTTTGTAATACATCATTTGAAGTCAACAGGCAAAATTTAGTTAAAGTAAAATTGCCTTCTAGACAGATTCTTTATGAATTGCATTCAACTTTATTAGTAGATTTTAACATAAATGTTATAATAATTGGCAGGTATAATTCGAAGACTAAAATACAGGACATGTTATAAACTGTGGGGGCAATTTGCATTGCACAGAATAAAAAGATTTTATGCACCTAAATTGATCAAACCCACTCCTTATGTGATGTGGCAGAAAACCAAAAGATTAAAATAAAACTGAGTTATCAAAACATTTCACTTGAACATAAAGGAAATGGAATATCAAATTCTTGAAATTCCAAATCAACAACATATAATTGGGAAGAGAGCCAATTGAAGAGGAAAAGTTCATATTGGCCTAACTATAATTTTATTTTCAAACAACTACTGTTGAATTTTTTTTTAAAATCATATATATATATATATATATATATATATATATATATGTATGTAAATTAAGAAAGTGGCAGTTATTTTTACTGGGGCATAAAAGACTTTCAAAGATGTTAGAAGAAACTTTGAATAAATTAAGCCTTCCAAAAGAGATCATTATTGAAATTGGCAAAAATACCAAGAAGAGTGCTTAAGCACCTAGAAAATTTGCTGTCACTTATTCTCCGGCAAATACAAGTCATGCAAAATTTACTTCAACATAATGAAACTGATCAATATCCGTTGATTGACAAATGATAATCTACTTATGTGATAATTATTTATACTATATACATTGTTCGAACTGTTGTCCTCATCATTGTTATATTCACAATTCACAGTAAAGGTGAGGACAACACTGAAAAAATGTAAATATAGACTTATGATAAGGTTTTTTTTTATTCAAAGTCACAGGCAATTTCTGACAAAATCAGTTTTTATTTCAACCAAATAGAAATCAGGAAATTGAATTCAGGTCAATTGGAAGGGTAAGCAGAATAAACAAAATCTCCAGAGAGAAAACATTTTTTAGATAGAAAAGGTTTTATTTTTGAGTACCAAAATTGTGCTTGGATATAGGATAATCCAAAAATTTTTTAAGAAAATGTCACATGTAGAAACTATAATCAGATACAAATTTAATCTTTAATCTCGAAACAGGAAAATGAAACAAGTTTTCTATTTTTATTTGGAGAGGAGTTGAAGACATTTTATACGGTGATGAAGTGAGTGTAGAGTATCACCAAATATGAAAGAAATGAAAATAATATTTTCATTTCATATTTACATTATTCTATTAGATTACACTGGGCAACAAAGATTTGGTGCCATATGAGATAAAAGCACTTATTTTAGACTGAATCAAATTTGCTGATTCTGAAGCTGTTCCAGCACATCAGGATTTCACATTATGGGTAAGAATACGGCAACATTGTCTTATTGCAACGAGAAGAAAAAAGTTTGCTGCCCAGAGAAATGATGCCAACTAGACTAAATTGAATACACAGATTCCAAATCAGAATTGTCCTAGGTTTGAGATTTATATAACATATTTATGTTCAAGGTAGACATTGTATTGAACAGCATATTAATACCCACTAGAGCTGGTGGTGGCACGAGATTCATTTGTGTTACTTGTATAACACCTTCTTGGGTCTTGGAAAGGAAAACTATGCTGATTTACTAAAAGTCTAAGTGCATCTTGAAGAATATGATGAGGAGATGTGCATCTTAAAATACATGTTTTGCATCTTCATCCTCTCCATCCCCCAAAGGACTTGGGTGTCATATGTGATGAATATTTGGAGATGTTCCATCAGGACAGATTCGAGATGGAATCAAGGAGTGAAGACAAGAGTTCAACTGAAATATAATGGATGATTATGACTGGTAACAAGTAACAAGATATCAGCTCAAACAAAAGTAAATGTTGTAAACATTTTTCAAGATATCAGAAATACTGTATTTACAGGATTCCATCACATTACCAAAATGTTCCCTAAACATAAATATATTATTTAATAAGATGTTATTTTCCTTGAACACAAATCTGTTTTGTGCATAATCTCATTGATTCACTGGATTTTATGACTTATCCTTTTGTGGGTTATTTAAAGTTAAACATTTTCTTTTTGTAAGTGAATATTGCATTAACAATTTTTTGAAGATGATTTTTTTTCCAGGTGCAAGTCATACTATTTAACTTGCAGCTTTGAGGGGTGTGGGTGAGAAAAGAAGGATCCATAGCTTTTCGAAGGATATTTGTGTATAAGTGAATGCAACAAACATAACTGGAATTTGAACTTGTCTCTTTGATTTCTCATTCCAAGCTACTATCCACTACACTACCTACAAATAGCTAAGAAATCTACTATCACCCTCAAATATCTTAAACAAAAAAAAAAAAAAAAAAAAAAAAAAAATCATTGAGACTCTTGATTATATATAACATTAAACAAGGATTTTACTCAACAAATTTATTATCAAATTTTTATTCTGTAGAAAATCAGACAAACAATAAGCAAAAACAGTAGAAGAATTTAAAGGTTAAGAGAGGCGAGGGGGGAGACAATTATGTGGCTTTAAAAAAGAAATAAAGTTAATATCTTCCAAATGTTCTTTCTTCCTTTCCCCAAATTCTTTAACAGATTCATTAACCAAAATACCAAATCTATTAGACATTTAGATTCCTTAGATGATAAGAGAAAATAGTTTTGTTTTGTATGTTTTTTCTATTGCCTCATATTTGACTTGAGCTAATTTGAAACTCAAATTAATCTAGGATCAGATTAAGCTCAAAAAGATTAATTTAAAGTTTCCTTATTAATTATCTTAAAGTTTTATAAAAACAATAATTTTTTAATAAGATAAGATTTCAAGTTGAGATCTAGAAATATAATTTAAAATCTGACAATTATATGAAAATTTCATCTGGCAGAAAGAATTTGTTAGTAAATTAGTTTATGAGTAATAATTTTTGTAATCAGAAGCAATTAATACTTTATTTTTGGAAATAAAAATTGAAATAATTATTAAAAAAGAAAAACGAACATGTTTTTATGGCACTTCAGTTAAATTAACAAACCATGAATCATAAAAAAAGAGGCATGTAAGTAAAATTTATATAAAAGAAAAGCTATCAATTCAGTTGACCTCTGATTTTGTTAAGAATTATTTTTTAAGCTAAAATTTAAAAAATACACTGGTTTTTGAAGACATCCTCAAAATGTAAACATATCCAAAGAAAATTGCAAAACAACAAGTCTTTATAAGATTCCATCCACCAAATTACATTTATTTTTCTTTAAAAATAGTTGAAGATTAAATTGATTATTTTTCAGATAAAAAAAAAGGTGAGGGGGTTCCCGTGGATATTATATTTGTATCATAGCTTCAAGAAGCATTTAAACAATGACGTAAGCCATTGATATACTGTCAGTACTCATAGGTTTCTAATACAAGGAGATGGATTTTAAAAAGGTGGGGTGTCAAAATAATTTAAAAGGT
Source organism: Ascarosepion bandense (assembly GCA_037127315.1). Taxonomy (NCBI): domain Eukaryota; kingdom Metazoa; phylum Mollusca; class Cephalopoda; order Sepiida; family Sepiidae; genus Ascarosepion; species Ascarosepion bandense. Next base: position 208,446 of record JBBBDQ010001776.1, read on the forward strand.
CAAAAGTATGAAATTAATAAATGAGGTGATCTTAAGCATGGGGTGGGGCCAGAAAATTTCCATAAAATAAATAAACAACAAATAACATATCCTCCCTTGTCTATTAGCCATGAAAGAACATAAAATGAAACTAAATGCTTGGAACAGGCAGGACATTTTTTGTAAAAATTTTTACTTCTTCAGGCACTTTAAATTTTTCTAAAAACAGTTATAAAAAAAAAAAAATCTTCAGTCACTCAACATCAACTTAACATAAATAAAAAGAATTTATAACCATTTATCATGACGTTCACCTACCTTAGTGTCATTGCATGTCATTATTGTCCGAAATACATGAAAATATTTCCTCTATAAAAAAAAAAAAAAGAATAAAATAAAAAGAGAGAGAAGATCCCACAATTTGTCTACCTTTAAATATAACAGAACAAAGGTCAGACAGTTTTAAATAAACTGATTTTTATAAACAACCTATTGATTATGGAAATTCACCCATCTCAACCAAAGCTTGTTCAACAATGAATAAGCAAGACAACTGAATATAACAGTCATTAGGTGGATAGTGACTAAGTTAATCTGCAAATGGGGATTATCCTGTTAAAAGTCAGTCAAGAGATTATCTGTTATTTAACAGTCAATATATTGGTATCAATCTTAAATATCGATGCTACATGTCGACCGAATATCAATTGTTTGATAATTGTCTTAGGTGTCATCAAGAAGCTGACATACATTTTTACCCAAATTTTCAATCCAGACAAGTAAGACCTGAAAGTTTATCATTTATCTATACACTTAAAAATAAATCTCTGAAATAAAATCTTAGTTCAAGTAAACATTTTAAACTATTAAAGTGAACACCAACAAAAATATAACTGTGTAAATCCTACTGATCAATAGTCAACATTAATTATAACATGACTGACCTCTGTCAAGGGTAACAATGAGTATGACATTTTTTTGTCCAGACTGTAATAACTAAAAACAAAGGAAATTATAGAATGGTCAGCCCAAACTTTTTACTTGCATTCTTCTGTCAATCATTATAGCATTCAATAGACAAGACAAATATCTTGATAAAAAAGCAGGTAGATAAGAAGTGTGGGTTCATGCCTTTCAATAATAATCATTGAGAAATTGTCACACTTAATTTCTGTCAAGCATAATGACAGAAATTAACTTCTGACACAATAACAAAGCTTTTTTGAAAAATGTTTGCTCCAATTAGAATTCTTAAAGTCAGAGATTAACTGAATTGCAAGGTTTTCTTTTAGATACATTTTACTTACTAGACTCTTTCTTATGGTTTGTTAATTTAACTATAGCAAAGAAAAAAAGGAAATGCTACAAGAATTCTTTAATAAATATTTCAATTTTATTTGCAAAATGTCCTGTAGAATTCAATAATATCACTTGAAACGTGATTATAAAAATATATGAACTTAAAATTTCTAAAATTCTTTTCTGAAAAAGAATTTTTACTATAACTGTCAAATTTTTAAGTTATATTTGTTGGTCTCAACTTGAAATCTTTTTAAGATGATTGTTTTTATAAAACCTGTTAATATATTTAACAAGCAAATCTTTCATTTAGTATTTTTGTGCTTAATGTGGTCAAAGATTAAAATTCACTTAAGTCAAATATGTGGCCATAGGAAAAAAATCTCACAACCAAAATTATTTTCTCTTCTCATTTAAAGAATCTAAATGAATATTATAAATGCTCAAACCAAATTTTGTTTTAATGTTAAAAATAGCAATTGTTCTCTCACAGAGAAAGAGAATGCGAATGAATGTGAAAACTGTTTGGTGAGGCAGATTCAGGACAGCTGAGAATATCACTGATGAGAAATTACAAGAAACAGAAAACAATTCAATAAGATGAAAGCAGTAAATAAGAAAATAGAGATCATTTAGAAAGTGTTTGACAAGGAAGAGCATTCAAAAAACCTTTACATAAGGTTTACTTGTGACCATGGCCGTATCTGACTACCAGGCACACTGTTTATTTATTAATTTTGGGAGAAAAGACTGGTTATACTCAGAAAGTCCGAAACCAATTTCCTGCTTTCGTTCACGTTCTGTGCCTAATTTCCATTGGAATAGCCGAAAAAAACTGCAAAAGTCAGTTTCTGGAAATGCATGACACTGAAGACATCACATTGTCAACTAATAAATCCGGGCAATTTTCTCTGTGCCCGGTGATTTTCTTAGCATCAGCTACGGCCCTGCTTGTGACTGTCAATTTAATTGTTTTCTACTGTAAGTGTTGTGGAGTAGTTTTCACACTGAAGGTTATGATTGTGCTATGTCGGTTGCTAATTGACTTAACACACCCAAAATGTTAGGAACTTGGTAATCTTCCACTGAAAGCTGACTCCTTAGTATTTGGCTAACTGCCGACTAATATCAACTGCCTAGTAGTTCTACTGAACTCTAAAGAACTAAGAACTTCTCTCGTTAATTCTTATTAATATAGGAGGGAGAGTCCATTATCGGAGGAATAGATGTGTTTCCCCATAACAGTAAGGCAAACATTTTGGCAAGTAGACATCTATATGGGGAATAAAAGTTTTTGATGAAATTGCTAAATATTTTATGTAATACTTTTGACAGAAGTCTTTACAGGTTAAAAATGCATTAAGAAATTATTTTTTTTTATTTCTTATAAAGACAATCTGCTTGATAGCTGAAGCCATCACGGATCAAACTGTAGTAAAGCAAATTTTCACATTTGAAAGATTCGTGTAATTTTATCTTTCTGTTCTTTCACTTTCTTGGTCTAGTATCTTGAGTAAGCTTAAATGCTTCAAGTATTTTAAAAATGGGGATATTTGAAATTGTAAAATGAGCTTTGTTTTAACCTGTGGAATTCCCTTCCATTTACTTGCTTCCCCAACAGCTACAATCTCCAAGAATTTAAATGTAAAGTCAATAGTCATCTATCTCACTAACCTGCATCCTCTCACTCATGCTTTTTTCTCCGTCCACTCTACATCAGTATTCTCAACCTTCTTTTGCCCACTTCCTGACACCCACTACAACCTGTCACTCTTTTTTATAACTTTCCTCCTATATAACCCCCTGCAAAACAGTAGCAGCAAAATGCCTTACTTGGGGTGACACAATTATTAAAAAAAATTAAAATAATAATAATCTGCAGAAGTGAAGAAAATTTAATTTTGATCAAAGCAGACAAGAAGCCTCGATGCTCTAATAAAATATTTAGTCATCAACTGTGTGCCATCAAATCAATTAACATGAAAAGATTTCAGTCATAGCACACACAGGTTGTTGCAATAAAATGATTGCATTTATGATGTGACAAATTTTGATGCAAGTAAACAGACTGGATGAAATTTCTTTAAGAATTAAAAGCAACGATTTGATTAAAAAATCATGTCTATGGCATGTTTTTTCATAATCTTTTCTTTAATTCTTCAGAATAACTTTCATAATCTTAAAATAAAGTTATTGTAAATTCAGACTGAGTTTTTTTAGCCAATAATTGTCAAATTCTGCAAATATCACATAAGAGAAAGTCTTTGCATTATTCTGTTGCATTATCACTTCAGAGCAGTTTATACAAACTCTGGCATAACTGATAAGTTTTTATGTCAAAACATTCATTTACTTGTGATTATTTACAGCAAATTTTATTTTAAGAAAGACTGCAAATGAATCTCACTTTGACTCACTTTTCTTATTTTCTGCATAAACAAAATATTTCAGTTGATCAGGAAGAAAATTGAATAATTGAATACAGAATTTTACAATTTCTAACCTAAAATTTGATTCAGCAAGTTTGTGATCAAAAATTAATGTCAACATTTCTGGTAGAAATAAGCTATTAGATTTTATTTTTTATGGCATATCAACTTCAATGTGTTATTTAATGCCAACAAGATTTTTAGGATAATTTTTATGAATAGAATAGGTGTTTGTTGTAAGAAATCAGTTTGCAGATCATGGTTCATTGACATTTTTGTAAAAAGGGTTTTTGTTGGGAATCAAATGAATTGCTGGTATTTTTATCATAGAAATTTATTTTTATGCTTTCATAATGTATTTATTTATTTTTATGTTTTCATAGTGTATTTTCCACAGTTTCAGGGTTAACAATTTGCACATAGCTGAGACCTAACAGATGTTAACACCCTGCATCAGGTTGGACCTGTACACAATAGCAATTAGGAGGTGGTTCCATGCTTCTCAAAATAAACTGCATCTGGCAGCAAGGTGTCTATCATCATACCCAGGACCCATCTTCTTTCAATATTTATGCAAAAGTTGCATTTTAAGAAAAACATAACCACAATGCTATTTGTCCTATTTAAAAAAAAAAAAATCAGAAAATTTCAAGATAGCAGATACTGAAAAGTCTAAAATTAAATCTTATTTTCTCCACAAATCTAAAAACTGATCACATTTCCAATTTTGATGCTACTATTCAATTGGCTAGTAAAACTTGGCATTTTTGTTAAAAATATGCTTAGATATTCAACAACAGTGAATGCAGTTCACTCGATGAGTTTGATGAGCCAATGTCAAATCCATCAGCTAAGTACAAGATACAAACAGTAGCAGGCAATGTGGAAACTAACATAGAATAATTAAAAAGGATATTTCAAGCAATATGGAAACGTTAGCATAGGCAGATCCTTTCCTTTAATTAAATTGCTTCTGTTCTGAAGAGTTGAAGAAAGACGCTGAATGCAACTGAGTAGAGATTAAGTTGAGATTTCTGCAGCTGATCTACTTCAAATCATAAAATCAAACACATGTGCAGTAGTAAATATGGCTGAATTGATTTAACTGAGTCAGTGAGAGGAAAAAATAATTCTCTAATTGGGTTTAAATATGTGGAGAATATCAAATAAAGTTTGTTTGTTTTTTTTGTAAAATTAAATGTTTTGCATTCTGCATAACAATATTTAATTTTACAGGCAAATTTGGAAAATAAAGATTGTAAAGATAATACTTTGATATTGTTTGATTGAAGTCTTATACACAACACAGAGGGTTAGTTGCTTTCTAACAGATAAAATATCATGCTGCATTTTTATTCATATATAAAAGCATGGATTAAATACATACTATACATTTTGTATATACATGCCTAAAATAGGGCCCGACATAGAAATGGTATTAGGACCTTTGCTTATATTGAAAATTAAATTTATATATAGTGGGTGTCTATTGCCTGCCAACTAAGTTCAAAGGTCAAGTGGGTAGAGAGTCAGTTATCAGTCTTCTTCATGTGCAGTGTCTCCTCAGGGCATAGATGATCATGGACTTCCACTTGGCTCCGTCTCTTGTTGCTATCAAAATTTTTCCTCTTGGTATCTCTCCCAAACCCCATTCTGCCATCCACTTACTCAGGCCTACAAATAGGTCTCACACTGCTTTCCCCTGTGTCTTTTTCCCTCTATCCATCCTGTGAGTATTAAATTCTCCAGGCCCTCACTCCACATTACATGCCACAGAAACCTCATCTGCCTTTTCCTTAAATTATGAGTTTTCTCTTCATTTCCATCCTCTCCAACAACTCATTGTTAGTCATGTGCTCAGTCTATGGTATCCTCAGCATCCTTTTGTAAAACCACATTTCTGCTGCCTCAAGCCTCTTCTTCACCCTTAAGGAGATTGTCCAACATTCACTGCCATACAGAAGGACAGACATCACATAGCAATCCAGCACTCTCTTGCAGTTTGGATTTTTTTTTAATAATTATATTTGAGAAAATGTGTGTGTGTTTGAAAACTTCAGAGAATCAATTAGAAATTTTTCTCCTAAATTTGTATGTATAGAAAATAAGCATTATCAAAGAAAAATGCCAATAAATGGTATTGTCAAAATATTTATATAATAACCTCTTCCACAAGAAAACCTAATTGATTCTTTGCTATATTCTTGTATGTCCATGTATTGAATATCTGCACTGAAAATTATTTTGCTTTTCTATTAATTTTAGTTGAAACAAAAAAAAAAAAGTCAGCTGTCTATTTGTACAAATGTTTTATAAAGAATTTTTTTTAATAAAATTTTTTTATAAAGAAAACTTATGTACATACATAGTTGTTCCCATATGACAGCATTAGGCAATGTCTCTTTCTTTTTGATTGATATAGATTTGTTCATTGTTTTGAAAAAAATGCATAAATTTTTACCATTTCTGATTAGCCTTGGGTTTTTTCTGCTGTTAAGTCTTGAAGCAGAATTAAAGTAGTTATGATTGCAAGGGTTGCATCTGAGAATTGTGTGATTCATAATCTCTGGTGTGACCAAGATGTGATAATTCAAATATATGCTCTTTGTATGAAAGCAATGAGGAAATTCACAAAAATTGTAATTATATATATATCACCTAGTGAATAAAAAAGATGAAGAAAAAAATTGACAACGTTCAAAACATCAATTTAAAACAGTACTCAATATAAAAATAGAGCTATGAATATTTATTATAAGTTATTGTTTAAAACATGTACAAATTATCATCTACTACAAAGTGTACATTTTGTTTCGACATTGAAACGACAAAAAATCAGGTATGGGTAATTGAGGAAGGTCTGAGCTTTGCTATTTACCTATAACTGTAGAAAGAAAACTATTCATACCTTTTCCAATGGCATTAGTGCACATTTGCTGTACTACTTCACACTGATCAGAATTGATTGAGTTAATGCTTTCAGTTTAATGCTATTTCTTTAGGGAGGAAGGCATACTCTTAGACTTTTCACAACTTTTCATGTCTCTTTATGCTTAATATTAATTCTGACATCTTTGTCGTACTGATATCCATCCATTTAAGAGGGAATTTGTTGTTCTCTTGGCAAAAACCTGTTAAATATTTTCAGTACAAATGTTTTTCACCTTTTATCTTGCACTAATTTTCTAGAGTTTGTACCTGTCAATTTTGAGGAAATTGAAGAGATCACATCTTTTATTGGGCAAATTATTTGTGAGGCTTTAAATCAGTATTTAGCTCACTTTGCCAATGACAACAGAAATTAAGTAATTGCAGTTTAAAATTGCTGCTTTTTTTGAGAAACTTGTTTGTTGTAAAAATGCAATGACTTCAGCCAATTGGTTTTGGGTGGAAAGAGAGTGGTAGTTAAACTAAGTCAAAGTAGAAAATATTTTCCTTTAGTTTCTGTCGTGCATTGAAGTAGGGGGTCACTTCCTTTCTTCGAGACAAAATGCAAAATGGATTTGATATTGAAGTTACCTTCTAGTGTTTACCTAAAGAGTCAGTTAAGTGCCATATATGAAACACACTTGGGCGATCATGTTTCGAAAGAGACATGACTGACTGGGCAGAAGTTTATCCTGCAGTAGGTTGCCATTACTTTCTGTGGTAGACTAGTTGCCAGCCAAGGCTATAGAACCCAATCTGTCCTGCTGTTTAACCCATAACTGGAGGGAAGAAACGGATTAATATCTTTCGCAAGGGTATTTGTGTGTAAGTGAATGCAATGGATTCAACTGGAATTCGAACTTGGCTCCCTGATGTCTCATTCCGAGTCGATAACCACTGCACCACAACATACATCAAGACCTAAAAGGCAACAGCAGCTGTATTTTCCAAGGCTGGTTTGACTTGACTCTCTCCAGCAGGTTTGAATTAAGTTTTCTTTATCCTAGACTAGACACTAACTAAGGCTATAGGACAGTCTATCCTGCTTATTTACCTGTAGCAGATGAGAAGACATGGATTTATACCTTTCCCACGGGAAAGCAACAAACTTTACTCACTTCTCCGAATTCCTCAATTCAAGCCACTATCTATCACTCCACTGTGCCTCTTTTAGTAAATTAAGTTGAAACAAATACCAGGTAAAATTTAATAGTTGACAATATTTAATATAATAATAATAAAACTTTAAGATAATATCATCTGTTAATTTTATTTAAATAAAATCTGAGTTTTCTGTTAGCAAAAGACAATGCAGCATTTTAAAGTTATGTTCTGAGCAGAAAGTAAAACATTTTTCAAATTTGGAATGGCTTGAAACACCAACAATTTAGCAACAAAAAGAAATTACCTCTAATTTTTTTTTTTTTTTTTGAATTAGGGGATGAATAAGGTATGAAAAGCAATAGAAAGTATCAAAAGATGTTTGTTTCTAACATGAACCATTGACCCTTATGTGTTTTTTTGTTTTTCTCTAAACAAGTTTCTTGTTGTGGTAATTAATTCTGCAACAGTGATCAAATTCAAAACGGGTTACTGTAACATTTTATTGAAAAAGTCCCAAAATATGCTTGCTAACGAACCTATTGAGTAAAGGGGGGAGGATAAAGAAAAATGAAACTCCACAGCTTAAGTTCTCGTTAATACTTAATCACATCTTCCCTTAAGCAAGGTCTACCAATTGTTACTGTAATGTCCATATTTAAATTATAATCAAGTTGAAAACGTTGAAGCTCTCTAAACTAAATTTCAAGTTGTCACTGATGAAATTAAGATTTACTTTAGATCTGGTTTAAAATAAAAATAAAAGAAGTTCAATATTGAAAATGACTTGCACAAATCAACAAACTTTGAAAGTGCATTGGTTTCTTGAGTCACAAAAAAAATATAAGATATGAATAGAACATCTGTTAAACAGAGGTTAGGTAGGTGGAGCTAGTTTCACAGACCATCAAAAAGTCTTATTGAATATTCCACTAATGTGGTGTCACGTAATCTTACCTGTTAGTAAATTAATGGAAAAACACAAAAATCTATTTTTAGACAATCTCATTTTTTCAATATTAACATCCTATTAAAGTATTTATATTTGCAAGACATGCAACAAGGTTGTAACCAAACTAAAATACTAGCCAAATTATTATTATATGCTAAGATGAACAATCAAAAAACTTCATAATCACAAAGGTTCTTAGATTGACGCATTTCCAAAATCTGACCAAATTTTTTATTATTTATTTTTATTTAATTTTAATATTTAATTCATTTTTTCATTGAAATAGCTTCATAGTTGAAATTTGAAAAGCTGCAACTGTATTTAGTTGTAAGATAAATTACAACCCAAGAGGTTTTGACTGTCAGAACCTAATAGTAATAACTTAATTTTAAGTTTGACATTGAGAAAATAGAAACGAGTCTACAATTTCTTTTTTGCTAAATTGTTCCTGGTTAGGGGCCAGTGAAATAAAGACACAAAGACTGAATAGAGTTAAAGAAATATATTAACAAAGAACAGTAGTACAAACAGATACAACATGAGAAGATCACCAGTGTGACTGTATTGGTCTAGCTGTCAGAGCTATCTGCTGGAATAGACTTCTCTCTTCAAAACAGAAACAGCTGCTTATTTATAGTTTGAAAGAGTTCATTTATGCATGAGTAAGTTAACATAAAAGTAATGTATGATAAGGCAATATGAAAATAAAGGTTTTATGTTGTGATTATGTACTTAATACAAATGGATAGAATTAATGTGCATAGAGGAGAGTGAGTTGAATTTCTGGTTTATGTTTTATATAAATATATATCCTTGCTTTAAAGATGATCTTTCTATCTTTTGTTTAAAAAATAAATTTTTAATCAGTTGCTTCATTCTCATGAAATCACTTTAAGCATTTAAAAAAAATGGTATTTTTTTTCTGGCTGTTTTTAGCTTCTCTCGTAAAATTGGCTTGGAACAAGAAATCAGAGAACAGAGTTCCAATTTCAATTGTATTCACTTACGCACAAATACTCCTGGGAAACAATCTGTCGCTTCTCCCTCCAGCTACGGGTTAAATAGCAGGACAGATTGGGTTCTGTAGCCTTGGTTAGCAACCAGTCTACCAAATCTTCTGCCCAGTCAGTCATGTTTCATTTGAGACATGATCGCCCAACCATGTATCATGTATGGCATTTAACTGAGTGATCTTAGTATCATGCCCATCTTTTTAATCTGAGATGGCTTTTACTTCCATTCAAAGTTTAATATTGAAGCTCGTTAATATTTTTCTAACTGATTTAGTTTAAAGGAATTTGACACTTTAAATTTAATTATTTGAAAATCAGTTTTAGTTTAGTAATTATTTTGGCATAAATTGATTTGAAACTTAAATTTTTTCTTTTTTTTTAGATTAAAAGGTAGTGCTTTCTAGTTTTCCTGATGAATATATTTTTTATGATAGAATATTTTTTCTCTTATGCATATTTTCACCTAGTATTTTTAAATGACTCCTTTTGGATTTGTACACAGCCCGTGACTCAAAGAAATAGCAATTTTTATAAATGGCATTATTTTCGTTTTATTTTTTCTCATTCTTTCTTATAACATCTTCAAATTATCTCAAGACCCAAAATTAAGTTTTGATGAGAAAACTTGCTTTAGTCACAGATACATGACAACAAATATGTTGTGGCACTCAGACTGTTCATAACATGTTAATGATGATCTACTAAACCAGTGTTTCTCAACTGGTGCGTCCCCAAAAGGTCACCAGGTGCACCACAAGTCAACAGAAGAATAATTTATGAATTATCTTTATATTTAAAAAAAAAAAATCTTTATTTTTAAAATGCTAGAAACAACAAGCTTAATGTACAAAGTGTTGTCTTAAAAATAAATGCTTATTTCAGGAGACTTTCTTATTTTCCTATTTTAAAATTTCAAGACTTAGTTTTTCTTATTAAAGTTTAAAGTGGGTCCCAGAGATTTAGCTATTCAACAAGTGCACCCTAAAATGAAAAAGGTTGCAAAACACTGTACTAGATTAACAAATATATTAATCATTATCCATGAATCTATTGCTCTTCCACCATAGCACTCTGATATTCTAATTCTATTAAGATGAAATAAACTTTGTTTTCCCAAAACTTTACACATATTTTGATCCAGAAATTTCATAAAGCAATTTATTAAGAGAAAAACATGTCTTTGTTGCTGGTTCATCCATGTTTATACATAAATCTTTTTTTTTTTTTACTTCATCTATATTAATCAGTTCTGTCATAAAATAGAAATACCAAAAATGTTGCCTGTTATATTCCTGTCAGTGTTGGGAACAGACTTTGTTATTGTGGATAATATCAGCTTTTATCACTTTTGCTTATTCTTATATCAGGTGGTAAATTTATGAACAGATTTTATTACATATGGGTACTGATAGACAAGGATGTGTTTTCTCACCGGGTCTATTCAAAACAGCAAAACAATTCTGAGAAATATAAAACCCTTGTCAGGATTCATCATTGGCAGCCACAATCTCAACAATGTAAGATACGCAGATGGCACTGTGCTGATAGCAGATACAGAAAGGAGAATGCAGAACCTCCTACAGAAGGTAGCTAAAGAAAGTGAGGAGAAAGGACTAAGCACAAACTTCAAGAAAACTGAATGTATGGTCATCAGCAAAAAGAAGACATTAAAATGCCAACTACAGGTTGGAGAAACTAAAATGAGTAAAGAAATTTAAATACCTGGGAAGCATTTGGACAGAAGATAGTGCGACATTGAGACCCAAAGATGCATTGGTATGGCCAAGGACACATTTCAAAAACTAACTAGGGTACTGAAAGACAAGAAAAATCCATACAGAAATGGTGTGAAGTAGTACAGCAAATGTGCACTAATGCCATTGGAAAAGGTATGAATAGTTTTCTTTCTACAGTTATAGGTAAATAGCAAAGTTCAGACCTTCCTCAATTACCCATACCTGATTTTTTGTACTTTCATTACCTGAATATACAATGAAGGGAAATTGAAATCATCCAAATATTTTTTAATTATCCAAACTAAACCCATATAATAATTTATTTAATATATATATATATATATATATATATATATATATATATATATTAATACAGATTTCATTGAATAATATAGACAATTTTTGTCTATTTTGTGTAGGATCCTTTCATATTGTCTGATAAGCTTGACAGTGTTATAGTCAAAAGACGATAAGAAATCGCAGTAATTGTTGATTTTTTTTTTTTTGTCAGGTCTGAGCTTTCGGCTTACATAAGCCATGATCAAAGAATGAACATTTAACATATAGTGAACATAGAACATTTATTCAATGAAACCTGTACTAATGAAAAAATGCTGCCAAAATACACACAATATATATATATATATATAGATATATAGATAGAGAGAGTAAAACACTACACCTGCTTGGCTTGACACTCTCAGCGGACCTCAAGTGGAATGACTACATCGAATCCATTGCTAAATCCGCTGCTATGAAAGTTGGCTCTCTGTGCAGAGCCCGGAAATTCTTTCCGTCTGAATCTATCCTGCACTTATATAAATCTACCATCCGCCCATGTATTGAATACTGCTGCCACATCAGGTCGGGTGCCCCTGCTATTCTCCTCGGGGTTCTTGATAAAATACAGCAAAGAATCTGTAATGTGATTGATACCGACTTAGCTGACCGCCTGCAGTCACTTTCTCACCGGCATGACGTGGCTTCCCTGTGCCTCTTCTATAAATACTTTCATGGCTTCTGCTCTGATGAACTTAAATCACTGGTGCCCCCTAGATGTGAATTTGCACGAGATACTAGATTGGCAACTAGGTCCTACCTTTTTACAGTGAAACCGATGAAATGTAACCACAATTTCTACTCCAACAGCTTCTTTTCTCGCACTTCCTGCCTGTGGAATTCCCTTCCGCATGCTTGCTTCCCCGACAGCTACAACCTCCAGGAGTTTAAATATAGGGTCAATAGACACCTCCTAACACACTAACTCACAGCCATTCTTTCCAACTCTCTCCCTATGTACATCCTAACTCATCTATCACCCTCCTTCTGACATTTCCTATATCCAATCGTTCTATGTAACCCCCTGCGCTATAGTGACAGTGGAATGCCTTGCTTGGGGTGACATGATTAAAAAAAAATAAATAAATAAATACATTATATATATATATATATATAATAAATTATAGTTACACTACCCAATGAGACATTGTCCTTTCAATGTCAAAACAAAATGTACACTTTCTAGTAGATGATAATTTGTACATGTTTTAAACTATAATTTATAATAAATATTCATAGCTCTATTTTATAATGAGTACTGTATTCACTTACGCGCAAATACCCTTGGGAAAGGTATTAATCAGTCTCTTCCTTCCAGTTATAGGTTAAATAGCAGGACAGACTGGGTTCTATAGCCTTGGTCGGCAACCAGTCTACCGCAGAAAGCAATGGCAACCTCCTGCGGGATAATCTTCTGCCCAGTCAGTCATGTCTCTTTCGAGACATGATCGCCTAAGCGTGTATCACGTATGGCACTTAACTGACTGACTGTTTTAAATTGATGTTTTGAATGTTGTCAATTTTTTCTTCGTTTTTTTATTCACTAGGTGAGATATATATAATTACAATTAATTTTTGTGAATTTCCTCATTGCTTTCATACAAAGAGCATATATTTGAATTATCACATCTTGGTCACGCCAGAGATTATGAATCACACAATTCTCAGATGCAACCCTTGCAATCATAACTACTTTAATGCTGATTCAAGACTTAATAGCAGAAAAAACCCAAGGCTAATCAGAAATGGTAAAAATTTATGCAGTGTTGCACACTTTCTTCTAATGAGTGCTGAGCCAGGGATCGAACCAGGGACCGTTGGATTTCAATCCAAAGCTCTCCCAGCTGGTTTCTTGCTACGCCTCTTCATCTTCCTCCTCCACTTTCCTCCTTCCACCTTTTCACTGTTTCTCTCTGCTTCAGCTTCTCGCCAAGAAATTAACACCACTCCCTACCGGGTGAATCAGTTGGGTTTTTATCTATGACACTCTACCCATAATCCATTTCCTCAGTCTATAAAAATTCCACTCTGGGGGGCCCCCTCTCTTTTTTCCTTTACAATGGCCTGAAGGTGGATTATTAAGACAGCGGTGAGTATTTTTTTTTTTTCTTTTCTATATGATGGCAGTGTTTCTTTCTTTGGATCCGATTACTGCTCTGCACGCCAGACACAAACCAACCCTCTTTTTTCCAGAGCCGCCGCTAGTCTCCCTTTCATGTTCACACTCCCTCCTGGTCTCAAGACCACACATGTGGCAAGGCGGACATGGCCGCTTGTTGCGGGCACTCCTACGAAGGGGGATTGTCTGGATTTCTTCATCTGAGCTCTCAGAAGTGGTATCGGAATTATCGGCAACAGCGTCGGGGTTCGCAGTCGGACCATCAGACTCGCGGGGCGTAGGTCAGATCCACAGTTCGTCATTGGATGATTCACCACTGCCGCTACTTATCAACGGATTCATATTCAGGGCGGGCCGAATGTCCCTCACACGGCGTGGAGTACCATCAACCAGCACGGCCTGCTCACTGACGATGCCGGTGATTCGTCCCCTTCGAAAACTGGTGGTGCACCGGCTATTGGGAGGCTTCACCCAGACGGTGTCCCCTAATTCATACAGCCCTCTTGTTCCCCGCCGATCAGGCAGACGCGCGTCAATGCCCTTGATTCGCACTCAGTAGCGATGGATCGCATTGGCGGGTGCACTCACAGCAGTCACAGCATCCCTCGGTGTTGCATTATATCTATAGACCGCTTCTGCAATAGTGCACGCCTTCCTGGCCGCGGTCCTCTTCACGCTTTGGTGGCACCGCTCTGCTATGCCGTTGCCACTCGGCAGATATGCACATCGATGTTTGAGCCTGATCCCCCACTTGTCTACAAAACGCCTAAACTCTACGCTGCAGAAGGCAGTGTCGTTGTCCGTGAGGATTTCTTCAGGTGGCCCCCTTTCGTAAAATATGGATTCCAATTCACGGATGACACTGGAGGAGTCCTGTCTTGCCAACGGGCGTCAGATTGCGAACCTCGTCGGTCCGCAATCTATTAGTGTGAGGAAGTGCTGGCTGCCATAATGGGTTATGTCCATACCCAGTCGGCTCCAAGTCGTGTCTGTTCCCAGCCGACCCCTCCGCCATCTCGCTGGAGCGGGGTCGATCGACTGGCATGTTTGGCATTCCTTGACCACCGCTCTCACTGCACTTTTTGACACTGACGGATTGGTCAATTGTACAAAATAGCATGTCCGTCTCACTCCGGGGTGCCCACTGATGTGGTGTATTTCCCTGATTTTGTCCGCCACCTCAACAGAGGCAGCACATAGTAACGGTACTGGCCCAGCTTCTTTCTTCACGGCGTCAATCCATCTCTGAGGCACCCGAGTGAGCCTATCAGCGAGGTTGCAGTTTGAGGTGACAAGTACCACATCCACAGACAGATTGTACTCTGTTACTAGCTTTCTTATGGTCTCCAACCTCCGTCTGATCAGCATCTCGCTGACCGCCTTGGTGCGCACCCTGGCCTTACCTGTCAGTGTGTTCGATATCCAGTGGTACACGCACAGCGAATCTGTGTGTATGTGTAATTTCTTGACTTTCCACTGGAGTGCCAGATTGATGCCTTTCGTCACCGCATCGAGCTCTGCCAGGTTGATGTGAGCAGCGTCATTCGTTGGTCGCAGCCAGCAGGTGTCCTCAATCGCAGCTCCGTTCTTCTCCAGCAGCACACCAATCGCCACAGAGCTCGCATCCACCCACACACTCAATTCGTCTCCCTGCACGCACCAGTCTCCCTTTGCGGGGTCATCCTGCTTTACCCTTGCGATGGTCTCCTTCACCATGCGAACCAACAGATCGTCCGTTGTTTCATCATCCCAGTCTTTGGTGACTGTGCTTGCTCTCCTTTTTATGGTGCCTGTTGCTACACGAGTCCATCCACACACTAGTAGGTGCCCCACAAGTTTTCCACACAGGGAGAAGACCACTCGTCTCGTGAAGACTTCAGTTATTTCAGGAACTGCAGTTCCGCGCTCCCACTTCAAGGTCCCCTGCTCCTTTCGAACTTTCAGGCCCAAGACACGGGCGCCATCCTCCAAATGTTCCAGGTCCTTGCAAATCAGGCCAAACTCGGCCAGTTTGGTCCTTACGCGTGATGATGATACAACGTCTTCGTTCACGTATATGTCATCAAGGTACGTCGATGTCCCCTCTTTCATTGTTTCTTGCTGTGACAACACAGCGTTGACTATGGTCTTCATTATTTGGGGTGCCAGGTTCAGCCCGAAGCCCAGTCTGGTAAGGCAGTACCTTCTGCCGGCAAACACCACCGTCTGAAACGGCCACATCGTTTCGCTGACCCGGACCTGCAGATACGCTTTTCTTAAATCCAGCAGGGACACATTGGAACCCTGCTGGTGCCATTCTCGTAGCTTGCTGGCGCAAACATCAGCATCTGCCGTAAATGCATCAACATGCGCATTTAGTTCACGGTAGTCCATCACTGGCCTCACTTTTGCTTTGTTGTGCTGAGTAACCGCCATCAGCGGCATCAAACCTTTGGGAGGTCCAAGTTTCTCATAGGGGTAAGGAATTAACCAGCCATCCTTGATCCATTCACGAAGCTCCTCTTCGTATGCAGGCCTTATTTGGTCGGGCACATGGTACTCGGCTACTTCGTTCCGCAATTTTGCTGGCTCCTGATTTCCCGACCACTTCCATGAGGCGGTCCAAGCCTTCTGGTGCTGGTCAAATTCGACACTAAAGTCTGGCTGGTCGATCCTCAGCGCTGCGCACACTGGGGTCTTCTCCTGAAACTGCACTGCCCCCGTCTGCGTTATGTGAACACCACCTAGGGCTCTGATGGCATCATAGCCTAGAAGCAGGTCAAAGTTCAGTGGTTTTTTGAGCGCTACTCGCGCCTCGACGTTGGCCGAGTTTCCTGTTCTTGTACGGATGTTTATCGCACACACCCCGCAACATGTCCGCGATTCTCCACTGATGGTGGTTACCCTGACACCCTTCTCCTTCCAAGTGCGGCAGAGGTCCACGAACACTATAGTGCGGGAGCACCCAGAATCGAGGAGTGCTGAGCACAATGTCTCGTTGACATAGACCTGAATGATCGGAAGCACCTCTAATTTCTGCTTTGGAGAAAGGTTGACGCCGGCACCTTGTCCCCAGCCCCGTTTCCCGCACAATCCCGGGCCATATGTCCGGTTTCATTACACCGGTAGCAGCGAACAGCTGTCAGTCGCTGTCTGCAGTTCTTTGCAATGTGGCCCTGGCCATCGCACATATAACACACGACTCCACCACGCGGGCTAAGCCCCCGAGACGGTTTATCATCACTCGGTGTGGATTGTGCAGCGGCAATTACTGGATCTCTCAGCTCGGAATTATCCTTCATCACGGTTCTGGCCCGGTCCACCAGGTCATTAAGGGACAACAAGATTATGTTGGAGCTCGCCCGCAGGAGCTGTTTTGCTCCGGTTGGGAGCCCCGCCAGAAATTTATATGCCAAGGCCCGCTCGGGCAGCCCACCGAACAACACCGTCAACTTCGTCAGCTCGGCCAAATATACGTCCACAGTTTCGCCAGGATGTAATTGTCTTGCCTCAAATTGCTCCCAGGCAGTGGCGGGGTCGATAGCAAACGTTTTGTATAAGGCTGCCTTGATCCTCTCATAATTGTTTTTCCTCAGCACTGAGCTGTTGATACACAGCGAAAGCCCCACCGGACAAACGCAGAGGAATCACATGTTCAATGTTTTTGACACCAGACAAGAGACAATGCAGTTCCACTTTTTCCACCCAGGCAAGTACTGGGGTCGAGCCACTGCACTCTGGAATCAATTTCAGGTCGAACCTGTCCCCCATTATGCCAAAATAGCTTGTTGCACACTTTCTTCTAATGAGTGCTGAGCCAGGGATCGAACCAGGGACCGTTGGATTTCAATCCAAAGCTCTCCCAGCTGGTTTCTTGCTACGCCTCTTCGTCTTCCTCCTCCACTTTCCTCCTTTTCGCTGTTTCTCTCCGCTTCAGCTTCTCGCCAAGAAATTAACACCACTCCCTACCGGGTGAATCAGTTGGGTTTTTATCTATGACACTCTACCCATAATCCATTTCCTCAGTCTATAAAAATTCCACTCTGGGGGGGGGCCCCCTCTCTTTTTTCCTTTAGAATGGCCTGAAGGTGGATTATTAAGACAGCGGTGAGTATTTTTTTTTTCTTTTCTATATGATGGCGGTGCTTCTTTCTTTGGATCCGATTACTGCCCTGCACGCCAGACACAAACGAATCCTCTTTTTTCCAGAGCCGCCGCTAGTCTCCCTTTCATGTTTTTCAAAACAATGAACAAATTTATATCAATTAAAAAGAGAGACATTGCCTAATACTGTCATATGGGAACAATTATGTATGTATGTACATAAGTTTTCTTTATAAAATAAATTATTAAAAAAATTCTTTATAAAACATTTGTACAAATAGACAGCTGACTGTTTTTTTTGTTTGTTTCAACTAAAATTAATAGAAAAGCAAAATAATTTTCAGTGCAGATATTCAATACATGGACATACAAGAATATAGCAAAGAATCAATTAGGTTTTCTTGTGGAAGAGGTTATTATATAAATATTTTGACAATACCATTTATTGGCATTTTTCTTTGATAATGCTTATTTTCTATACATACAAATTTAGGAGAAAAATTTCTAATTGATTCTCTGAAGTTTTCAAACACACACACATTTTCTCAAATATAATTATTAAAAAAAATCCAAACTTTACTGTGGCATCACCTGTGGCAATAAAAATCAAGACATATGTGCGTGTGTGTGTGTATATATATTTACATATATATAACTGGGGCTGGTTGCTCATTTCTGACTACGTCTATCTGCTTGGGCAGTTAAGTAATCCCTATTGAAGATGTCTGCTAAGGCACATCTATGTTTCTTCAACACCCATAGAGCCAACCTGTGTTACAGTTGTTGAGAGAAAGCATATAATGTGGTGCAATCAACAATTTGGAGCCATGCCAGTACACCCACCCCCTTTGCTGATGGTGACAGTATCATAGAACAAGATGATATCTCCCACCCATAGATTTTTAAGTTACCATAAGGATAGTTTTGTAGCAAAATTTCTAGCTAATAAATACCAAAACAGCAGCACAGCTTATTTGTAAAATCAGAAGAAATTAAATACTAGTCAAGTTTTTTTTAATCTGAGTGGCTTACTGATTACAAAATAAACAGGAAATGTAATTTACATAGACACTTTAAAAATTCAGGATTTTTACTGTACATAAGAGTTTATTTGTTTGACTACATTAACCAAACAAACAAAATACTGTCAGACTTGAATGGAAGTTAGCATTGATCCATAAATTTTTATAAATTGTCAAAAGAATGACAAAAATCTTATTCTTATTTACAATAAAAGTGCAATTTCTGGTCAGATTTGCTAGATAACTGAAAAAATAAAATCAGTAATGATGGAGGCTATTTTTTTTTTTTTTGTGATGTTATCAATTAGAAACATAATTTATTCAAATGAATGAATTTCAATGGTAAAGCCATGCCTTAGAATACATGTTTATGTGATATAGCATTTAAAGACATGTCCTTGGAAGATTAGGGCTTTTATAAGTTATAGACAAAGAAAAATTTTCTCAAGTTTGAAATCAGTTTGTTTCATAAACTTTGAAGAAACTTTTTCCATTTTTTAAAAATCAGTATCAATTCATACAAGGCAATAAAGTCACTAAGACCTTACACTTTAGTCACTTTACTGCCTTGCTTGGGTTGATACTGATTGAAATAAAAAAAAAAAGGAGGGTTAGGGTTAGGGTTGTGGAAGAATTAGGAACAGAAACATTAATAATGAGCAAGAAGAGTATTGAGGAGGACAGTAGATAGTGATTGACATTGCATTTAATTTTTTGCAGATTAAAGTTGGCTGGAAAGCATGGAGCTGGAAGGGAGTTCCACCAGCAAGAAGTGTGAGAAAAGAAACTGTTAGTATAGAATTTACAGTTACATCTAGCGAATTCAGCTGTAAATTGATGAGACCTCATCGCCAGTCTAGTACTGTGCTCAAATTTTAAAAAAGCATTTAGGTATCATTGTTAGGAAACTATCCAAACAATTACTGTAAAATTATTTATCAAAAAGACAGAGTGATAATTTTATTTAATTGTTATAAAGTCCTGGGTATGACAATATACTACATCTGGCAGCAAGGCCTCTGATCAGAAGGTATAGAGTGTAGAACCACCTCTTAATTGCTGTTGTGCCCAGGTCAACCTTGACCTGGGGTGGTAGCACCTGTTAGGGTCCTAGTTATGGGCAAATAGTTAATTCCTCCAAACTGGGGTCATTTAAGAGAAAAAGAAAAAGTTAGGCTGGGATAGCAACTTGTCTAAGAGAAGGAAATTTCTGATATAAAAACCTCTACACTTTGTATAGAATAAAGTAGGTTGAACTCTTTAACCTTGGTAGATAATCTTCCTAGAGATGGTGTCTTGATAAAACAACTGAATTTCCAATCTCCTAAATTGGTTGGTGTTAGTAAGGGCATACAGTTGTAAAATTCAATTCAATATTTCATGACGATTCAATTACAGAGCCATCATGAAAACTCCGTCCAACCCATGCTAGCATGGAAACAGATGTTAAATGACGATTTATTAGATTTTTATGATTGTCAGTAATGAAATGAAAACAAAGTTTTCTTCGTTTTTGGTTACAGTTATCAATGTTTACATTTTGATGGGAAAATTGCAATTGTTTAGCTCTGAAAATATTAAGTTTCTGGGTATTTTCAAAAAAGTTCTTTGAAAAAATAAATGACACCTAAAAGTGTTTACTTAAAACTTCTTTTAGTTTTGAATTAGTTATTGTTGACTTTTTGGTTAACTGTTGGCTTTTCTCATCAAGCTTTATAAAAAAAAATTTCTGTCTGGAAATTATAAATTAAAATTTATTTACAATTTTAGAAAATATAAGAAGACAGACTGAAAAATTTTCAACCCAACCAAGAAGACATTCTATAAAGGAAGAAAAAAAGAAAAAAATATCACTTAATGTTAGTTCAGATTTTTAAAAGTTGATTGAGCTTATTTTCATATTACCTAAAGAAATGTTAAATTGATAAGTATTTGGATAGTAATGTCAACATTTTGATTTAAAAAATAAAAAAATAAAAATAAGTTGCATGTCTAAACCAATTTGGGATCATGGATCTATCCCAACATGTTAAAATACTTAAATACAAGAAACATTTGCAAATATCTAATTTGGAAAAGATTAAATTTTTTTATCAGATTCTTCTTCTATGTGCCTCTTTCTGTCTTTTTTCCCCCTCTATCTGGCCTGTTAGTATCAGGTTCTCCAAACCCTTTCCTCATTGCATGTCCCAGGAACTTTAGTTATCTCTTCCTGGTGCTCAATATTAATTTCTTTTTCATTTCCATCTTTTCCAAAGCCTCATCATTGCTCACATGCTCGGTCTATGATATCTGCAGCATCCTTCTGTAGAACCACATTTCAGTTGCTTCAAGTTTTTCCTTCATCTTTGATGATATTGTCCAGCATTTACTGCCATATTGAAGAACAGACATCACATAGTAATCCAGTACTCTCTTCTTTGTTTCTAGTGAAAGTTTCCTGTCTCTTAATACTTTACTCAGCTTCAAAAGTAATAAGCATTAAAATACATTACTTTGTATTAAAGAATTATACTGGTAATCATATTTTATCAGCAGTTACAAAAACAAATCAGGAACTTTAATGAACACTTTAGTCAAGTTGCAGTTGTGTGATTTGATAAGAGAAAAAGGATGAAATCTTTCAAAAGCTGTTGATAGTTGTGCTAGCATGAAGTAAGAAATCATGACCGAGAGGTCAGGCATACTGGCCGTGTGCAGTTGCTGCTCCTTCCAGAAACTATTGCTCACAATTTACAGAATTTGTTCTGCATGTAGTGAAGAAGCACAAATGTGCTAGGGATTTGCTAGCCACACTTTAACAGAGGGCATTCTTCAATTATCTTCAGCCAACCACTATACATAACACAAAAAGAATATCAGTAAATATTCTTTTTAGTATTAAATATACATTTCAGACAGATTTAAAATTAACTTGAAGTTGAAGACCGACTTCAGAATTGACCAAAATAGTCAGTCTAGAAAATTGGGACTTTAATATTTAATTTTGTTAATGTCTAAATGGGTTTATTTTCTTATCTCAGCTGTAATCAATACCACAAGTCTTCTTTTAAATTTTTGTACAAACAAATAATAGTTAAAAAGGAAGAATAAAAATATTACACTGTTTTGTTTTCCTTGACCATAGATAATAGTATCATCTAGGTAGGTCCTCTTCCCTGGACGAAGCCTTCAATGCTCCAGTGTCTACACAGGTTGTTCTCGTATCTTTTTGCATCATACTTTAATATCCTATCCAAAAATGGCAAGTGACAGTGGCAATAAGCACAAGAATTATTGCTGTAGTAGCAGTAGGAAGACATAACCCATTAATTCCTCCCACCATCCAGAGATGTGGTGTATGTGTTAAGGAGTGGGGGGCACACCCCATTCATTAGCCTCCATTTGAAGGAGAAGAAACTAAAAGATGCTTTTAATTACCATCATATTTTACACTCGATGAAAAAAGCAACTAATGTCATAATTGATGACTGTGAGAAATGCACATTTAATTTTGATTAGACGTCAACAGCAGGTGGTTCATTTTATAATTGCAGTAAGTAAAGATTATGAATTTTTATGGTACATTAACTGCTTCAAGGTTTTTAGTTTGTTACTATTTTTTAAAAAGATTGATCTTGTTTATTCTCGTGTTCAGTTATGTGCTCTGTCCCTTCAAGACATTGGCAATCATGGCTCTCCACAATTTCTTGTCCTAAAAAATAAATTATCTTTTTGTTATTTCTCCTAAACCTTGTTTCGCACTCACTCGGTAGATTAAGTGTTGTCTGCTTCTCTCTTTTGCTTTCAATCTGTCCTGTGGGTATCAAATTTTCTTAGCCCTCTTTCCATCCATGGTATTCTCATCATCCACATTTCTGTTGCTTCAAGTCTTTTTCATAAGTGAGGAAATTATCAAGCATTCACTACCATATAGAAGGACAGATATTACATGACTTTTGTTTGTTTGTTTGTTTCTAAGGAAATTTTTTTGTTTCTTAATACTTTGCTTAGCTTTTGGAAGATATTATGAAATGTACCCTTGTATTTTGGGGAAAACATTGGATTTTAAACATTCCTTAAATTGCCACCAAATTTTAGTTTAAATGTATAAGAAGAAAAAAATGACTAACTTGAATTGAAACAAGTAATTAAGAAACATTTAGTATTCATTAAATATACATTTGAACTAAAATTGTGGAAGATTTTGAAAGCCACAATAAAATTCTTTTTCACTTTTCAAGTAAGTGCCAGTCAAGTCAACAGGTCAATCTCAGTAGCTACCTACCCTTTATATAAACAATAAATGACTGAACAAGTATTTCTCACTTGCCAACTAACCAAATTAGAGTTAAATAGGGTGGGAAATTGACTCTAGGGTAGCGGGGGGGGGGGCGGAAGAAAACTAAAATTATTCTGAAAAATTCAATCAGTAAGAGTAGTTCATTCAGACTATATAATCAAAAATACTGGGACTATGAGCAAGGCATCTAGGCTTGACCAAAAATACTCTTTATGCTCAATGGCCTGGTAAGTTCATTTGAGTACTAAAATAAGAGGGAAAAGTACTATTAAATTCTTGACAGCCTTTAAGGACAGTGTTTAAAAGGAAAGAGAATAAGGAAAAAAAATTGAATTCAGTGTCACATAGTAAGTAAAAAGTATATAGAGATCAAATGTTATATATTTGGAAACATTCCCAGACAAGAAGGTCAGTGTCTCATGCATCCCCCACCCCCCATTGGCCAGGTAATAATAAATGTCAGGTTGACAGTAATAGATGTGTTAGTAGGGCCACTGAGAACAGTCTTCTTAATTCAATGGTCATCTCCTGCTTACTATTATAAAAAAGCAGTACTTGTATGAATTCCTGTGTTTGCCTATGAAAAAGGTGCAGAACTACTAAAGGCAGGGGACACAGCAAAGATATCTTGGAGGGTAGTAGCTAAGATTTCAAATCTGAATATTTCCACTTTTCAAAATTATTCCCAAGTTACATTTATGAATTCTTCTGTTAAATTGTAGATTTTACAAGTATCAGAAGAAGAGACTTGTTTATAACAAAATTCAATTTAATTGATTATAAAACTTCTGTAGTTTCTCCCACCAAAGTCAATTCACTTTGGTTATATTCTGAAATGCCATACATTTTCTCTTTTATAAGGATTCTTGAAGTGACACTTGGATGGTTCTTTCTACAACCTCAACATGAACCTTGGAGTAGACATCATAGCAACAGTATGTACCTGTTGTTGTAATAATCAACTTGTAAAATCTAATATATTCATGGGATAAACATTTGCTAAAAATATCTACAATCACTTGCTTCTCTAACCATTTTCAACTCATTAAATTCAGTTAGGGTAACTTATTTTTACAGCTGTTAGACAAAGTTTAAAGGAATTCAATTGCTTTTTTATTTAAAAATATCAAAAGAAAATTGTTTCTACATTATTTTATATTGCCATGTTTACAACATTTCGGCTGTTGTACACTCTGGCCTTCTTCAGATGATAGAAATTTTTAACTGAACCCTCTGTTTCAATCACTAGCATATATCTTATTTTTTATGCAATGTCACTTCCAGATGCCATGTAGTTATCTTGCTTTAACTCAATTCTCAAAGTTATTTGTTCACCACTGCTGTAGCCAGGTATTGAACTCACAACTCTTTAGGTCAAGTCACTGGCACTAACCAACGCTTATATCTACTGGGCCATGTGTCCTAGAGATATTCCCCAGTGATCGAAATAAAGGATTTGGTTCAAAATTCCTAGTACCTAAAGAAGGCCAGAGTGTACAATGGCCGAAATGTTGTAAACCTGGCAATAAAAATGAGCACAGCAGTCTGAAGAGTTTAAATAATGTAAATACAACCTCATCTCAGGAGTATAGTCAAATAATGAAAAATGTTTCAGACTCCATTAAAGGTTTACTCAAAATTAGCCTAAATTTCATGGTCAGTCTAAAGATTCCAAGTGTATCACAATTACACATTTTTGGAAAACGTTAGAGAAAATATCTTTAAGGAAGCGAACTTCAAAAATAATTTTAAAACAGCAATTCTTAAATTATGTTCAATTTGTTAAAATATTTCTTCTCAAATTTATATTGCATGCAGTTCTCATTTTAACTAGCATAATAATTGTCAAAAATGAGATTACATATTGGCACCTCAGCTGAGTACACTGTAAAAAGTATTTTGTGTTTGTCGATAAAAGACATGAAAATGTCTGCTTAACTAACAACGATATGGGTTACATAGTATCACCATTATAGCAAGGTGAAGAAAAAAAAAGAAAAAAGCGTGAATAATTTGATTTTTTCTTTTTAAGTACTGTTGCATCAATAAGAAGAAAAATGTCAAATCTGAAAGGGTGTTAATGAAAAGAAGATTCTGAAAAAGAGATTTTAACAGTAAAATCTGTTCACAAAGTTGATTGGCAAGTAAATAAAAGCTGCTTAAGGCAAGTGATCAAGAATTAGGTCAATTTTGTACAGCCTAACAAGTGAAATAACACTTCGACTACAGGACTGACTGGCAAGCCAGATGAGAAAGCCAATCGAAGCAAACATCTGGGCCAGAAGCACTTGACATCACTACAATACCTAGAAAGATAGATCTTCTTCATAAGGAAAGAAAAGAAACCCAAATCCAAAGTTTGGATTTCCACTGCGTTCAAGAGCAAGAAACTGGTTTAAAGACAAAGGAAAAAAATTTTTTAAAATTGATAGAAGTTACTGACACATTCTTTAAAGTTTAATCGTGATTTTTTATAAGACTAACATTTTTCAAGTATTAACTGAAAAGGTGAGATACAAGATTAATATTAGTGCCTTTAGAAAACAAATTTATTCTTGTTAATAAAGATTCTGACTGATCAAGGTGAATTAGTACAAGGAAGTAACAAAATTAGTGATGTAATGAACATCTAAGAAATACAGTATACACCTTCATTCCCCCTCACTGAAATGTGATTGGCTGGTGTCAACCATAAATACAGACAAAGGCAAGGACATCCAGAGAGAGAGAGAGAGATATTCCACTAGAGGTCTATTGGTCTACCACTGACTACGCCTATGTCTCAGAATACTGCATACTACGATTACATCTACATACCCGATTACATTTACCTAAACCACTTCACAACCCCGTATTCTGGGACATATCAATTAGTTGTGCCACTTGAGCTATTTTTATCTAAATTCACTTTAGGGTCAAGTACTACACCGGAAAGAACATTTACTTTGAAGATTGTTTTTTATAATGCCTAATATTATTGATATAATAACTTTTTATTCTATAAATTGTTATTTACTAAAAAAAAGAAAATTTTTGAATATTTTTTCTATCATATATTGTTATTGCATTTTGTTTTGTCTGCAATCAAAAAATAAATAAATAAAATGGTCATAATTGCAATCTTTCTTTATATTTTGTCATTGTCCAGTTTCAGAATATCACATCATCATTTATCCATCACACCCAGATGGTGCATAGGGCAGCAACTTTTTGTTGCTGTTTCTGTAACAAACTGTTTTTTACGGGGCAGAGTTGTTAGCCCTGTACCCAACCCCCAAACCTAGAGGACCAGTGGACCATTCTTGGTCTTTACGTTTACAGCACCTGGTATTCCCAAATGGTCACCCATTAAGTGCTGATCAGGCTCGATGTTGTTTAACTTCGGTGATCGGAACCAGTGTATTCAACACAATATAGCCGTAGACAGAATATCACTTAGAAGAGTAAAAAAAAATTCTAGGCAGCACAAATGCAGCTGAATGTGGTGCTGCTTTCAGTTTATTCAATCTCCAAAACTAGCAAAATTTGGCCAAATTTATAAGTAAGTGGGTGTGGCAGCCATCATGCAAATCTACGAAGAAAGAGAGTAAGGGTCATGCCATACGTCATCCATTGGGGAGAGACCCGGGATTGAAACCAGAGCGAACTACTTGCAAGAGAGAATCTTGTTTTTCATATGCATATGATCACTGATTTGCATTTATAAGTGAATTCTTGGTGTTACAAAACAAAGAATGTTTGTCCCAGAGAGAAAAATCTAGACACAGCAACATTGAACCATGTGAAGAGAGAGAGAGGGAGGGGGATGTCCCAGACACAAAGGAGAAATTCTTACAGTGGCTTTATAAAGTTTTAGTTATTAAAGTTTCCATACTAAACTGTTTCTGAAATTACTTCCAACAACAACAGAAAAAAAAATGCTGAAATTCTATAATTACTGCAACATGCATTTTTCAATAACAATACACTTTTTGGCCAGAGTGTATTATGATAGAGCAAAATATCAGAGCTTAAATTGATTTTAGTCAATACTACTGAATCTTGTTAGCATATTTTGAAACAATGAAACCACATCACATTGTAAAATAAAAATACCTGAAAGAACAAAAATGTTATTCTAATTCATTTCAATTAGATTTATAAGATGTAGAGGCATCCTCAATAAAATTGAAAATGGCTATGGCAATAACAATCTTGAAGATTAGATTAACCCACAACTCCCATAGTGAGATAATGTGTGTGTGTGTGTGTGTGTGAGAAGGTAGGTACTGATATCAAATCCTTAAATGAAGATAATCCAAACAGATCTTTTTAATATAAAATATTAAAGATAAATCTCAAATTGTATTATCCAGAACAATATACATCAAGGAAAAACTATTCAGTAGGAAAGTAATACAATCACTGCCAATACAATGACATTGCTACACTCTAATGTCACAATATTCATTGGTCTACACCCACAAATCTTCTAAGTTATAATAACCTCCCACTTCCCTATATTCAACTAATATGGCGGCTTTTTTTAAAAATTTCCTTATCTATATTGATATATATATATATAGATATGACCCCGAAATTGAACCACGTTTCACTGCCTGATGATGGTGCATTGGTCACTGAAACTTGGTAGTTTTTGAGTTGCAATATGCTATTATTATAACAATAATAACTATATACCAATAAAATGCTCTACATCTGTATTGAGCACTTTATAAAAAGTAAATATTAAACTGTGGAATATATATATATATATATATATATATATATATTTCACATGAGGTAAAGAGGATAGGAAAGATGAGAAATAAAAAAAAAAGGGGAATGAGAAGGCCAGAGAGGAAATAAAAAATAAAGAGGAAAACAAGAGAGAAAGAAAAAAAGAAACCTGAGGAAAGAGCCAATGAGAAATGGCTCAGGAAGAAATAAACCCCAAATTTAGGTAGGAAGTAAAGTATAAGCATATAGACATTGTTAAGCCCAGACATCATGTGACCAAAGAGGAAAAAAAGTGAGAAAATGCACAGAGGGGGAAGAAAGTGGTGTGGGAGACAACAGGAACTGCAAAGAAATAGAAATTTCAAACTTTGGCCAGAACTGAATTGTAGATAGATACATTTGTTCGCAACATTGTATAAAACTAAACCCTTTAGCATTGGAAAAAAAAAAAATTATTTCCTACCTAAATTTGGGGTTTATTTCTCCCAGAGCCATTTCTCATTGGCTTTTTCACCTGGTTTCTTTCTTTCTTGTTTTCCTCTGTGTCCTTTTCTTTCCCCCTTTTTTTGATTTCTCTTTACCTCATACAAAAATTGAAGGGAAGTGAATTTTTCATTTAAAAAAAAAAAAAAAAAAAAAAAAGTTTGTTACCATCATTACTAACTACCTGATGAGACATTGCTCTTTCAATGTTCAAACAAAATGTACAACTTTGTAGTAAATTCTAGTTTGTACATGTTCTAAAGTATAATTTATAATAAATATTTATTGTTCTATTTTTATATTGAGCACTATTTGAAATTAATATTTTGAATGTTGCAAATATTTTCTTCATTCTTTATTCATTTGGATATATATATATATATATATATATATATATATATATATAGATAGATATAGATATTTTCATTTGGGAATGAGTTACTTTGTGTCCTTGCTTTCTACCTTTCAGAGTCTTCAGGCAATTTACAATAATTATACAATAAAATACAGTTATTATAAATTGCCTGCAGACACCAAAATTTAGAAACCGAGGTGGCAAAATAAGTTATTTTCAAATGAAAAATATTCAAAGTTCTACAAGTATATTGAACACTTTAATACAACTGTGTACTGCTCTAACTTAATTATGACCAAAAACTAAGTAAATAAGTCCCCCTCCTCCATTAAGATTGTTTTTACAAATCATGAAAAGCTCATGACTGAAGTAGTTCAAACCCAAATGAAAGCTATTATTCTAAATGAGTATTTTCAAGGTAGGTCTTGACAGCTTGGGATTACCACATCCTACAAAACAGATCATTTTAGGAATGATCACCTCAATATTCCAAGTTATAAATAATCTATCTCAATTCCAGGCAGAGCAAATGAAATCTACAAAGAAACATGGAAAAGCAAAATTGGGAATATCAAAAAGGTGTTTGCGTACAGATAATAATTGTCAATTACTCAATGTTGATCTGAAATATAGAAACTTAGATCTCATATTCCACCAATAATTGACCAAAACGTAGGTCTGTTATTATGGAATCGACAAATAGAAATCCTTAATGACTGACTGATTTTGGTATTAAAAGAGAAGCTGCAGTTGATAGAAATTCTTGAAAAGCTAAATTTGTGGATTTAAAGATGCATCATTAGACATTGACCTGAAGCAGTTTCTTGTTTTGACCAATTTAATATTTCATTTTTCTTTGTTACATACACCGTCACCTTCAGAAATATATGGAGACTAAGTAAAGATGCAGAATGAGTTCATAAGACTTGAAGAATTCCTTAAGAATGACAAGGGATATGATTTAGTAAAGGAATGAGAATTACATAGCCACTTGAAGATTATAGAAATTTTATTGAAGGTTTCCAGAATTCTACTGAATATTAAACACATTGACAAATATGCAAGGCAAGAAAATTTCAAGACAATTCTAAGCAATAATCATAACATTGCTTCTTAAAAATTCAGATAAAGTTAGAAAACAGAAATAGTGGTGATGAGTTGGTGTGGCTACAGACAAGGGATATGATTTAGTAAAGGAATGAGAATTACATAGCCACTTGAAGATTATAGAAATTTTATTGAAGGTTTCCAGAATTCTACTGAATATTAAACACATTGACAAATATGCAAGGCAAGAAAATTTCAAGACAATTCTAAGCAATAATCATAACATTGCTTCTTAAAAATTCAGATAAAGTTAGAAAACAGAAATAGTGGTGATGAGTTGGTGTGGCTACAGACTCGATTATCTTCAATTCAAGAAGACATGACAATGACAGAATGAAGGAGACGGGTGGACAGGCAGTGATTGTCTTACTGATTTCATAAGAGATTTTGCAGATTATAACTACAGTGGTCAAAATTATTTCAGAGTCGTGGAGATTTCTATTGTATTGACAGCTGCCAAAAACATTTTTGTAGGTTGCAGAACAGAAGGAAAGTCTACGGAAAAAAGTATCGTTGAGTTGCGAGGTAAAAAGAAGATATCATGGTAGAAAAAAAAAATCTTTAAAACATCTGCACTCTAAAAGAGATGCTGGGTTTAAGTAGAACCACCATAGCTTTTGGCAATTTTAAGTGGAAAAGTTAATCTAATATAGACAGGAATTTTTCTTTTTAGTCAAACTTTACTAAATAAACTTAGTACAAAAAATTTTAACCTTAGTCACTTCAATGTAATCGCCACTATATGCTGTGGAGTAGTTTTTGCACTGAAGGCTATAATCATGCTATGTTGGTTGCTAATCGACTTAACATACCCAAAATGTTAGGAACTTGGTAATCTTCCACTGAAAGTTGACTCCTTAGTATTCGGCTAACTGCCGACTAATATCAACTGCCTAGTAGTTCTACTGAACTTCAATAGAACTCTAAAGAACTCCTATGAACTTTCTGTTAACTCTTATTAATATAGGAGGGAGAGTGTGTTTCACCATAACACTATATATGGTATATTTTGTCAGCAATCCTTCTTTTATACATGTTTCTTTAAATAACAGACAAGGAATATCTTATGATTCTCTTTTTAATTTTTCTTTTACAAGTTTTTTTTTTATGTGGAGAAGTTGTCAAAATGTTTATCCTCCACCAAATGTTTGCTGATAATACTTTAACTATTTTTCAAGAGAAAAGTAATTTTTGTTTTAATAAGGATCATACATTTTTATATTGGGTTGCGCAATTTTTTTTTTAACACTCAGGTTTTGTTTAGAAAGAAATTACTATGAAAAAAAGAAACTTCCCTCCAATACAGTAGCAAAAATGAAAATGTACTAATAATTCTCATTATTATGGAAATTAAGCCTCCCTTGAAAATGGCTAAAGCATCATCTGAAAGTGCTCAGAAAAATCAACTATGGACACAATTTCTCCATACACTTAGTTTTCTATTCTTTGAAGACTAAGTACAAAAAAATTAAACAAAACTGTCAAGATATTCCTCATTTATCATATTTAATGAGATATTTATTCCAAAATAAAAGGTGTGCATGGATGCCCCCCCCCACCTACACTTCATTCAGGATGATTAGCATGCCAATTATCCTTACCTCAGATGACCTTGTGTCATTTGAGCTTAAAGAGAGTAAGTAAAAATATTATTTGTTCAATGTAAATCCAACTCAAAATTGAAAATAAATCAAAGTTATTTTCTCAAAACCACAAGAGAATTTCTTCTCTGCCATTTGATATGAACAGCCAAACTTGGCAGGTAACTAATAACTGCATTTAAGCTTTTGCAATAATCTGTTTTTTTCTGAAAAAAAAAAAAAAAAAAAAAAATCTTAAGTCTTTAATCTTTTTTAGATCAAATATAAACAGTCTTTTTTAAATTAATTTCTAAAACAATTTTTTGGTTTTGTTTTTAGATCCAATAAATCCGTAGATCTTTTTCTTCAGGCAAACAATATTTGATTTTTTATAAAAAATCAAATAATATTTATTTTTGAAATTATTCCTTTTCTTTCCAGTTCTTTACTATAGGAATAAAAAAAAAAAAGACATAACCCAGATGTAGTGTTAAAAAGAACAAGTTGAAATATTAAAGAAATCATTTATTTCAATTCTTTTGCCTCATTCTCTACAAACATCACATAAAATGGATGAAAGCACATGTGTGTGCATTGTTACATTCTCCTACTACATTTAATTAAACATGCATAAATGAAGGATTTGTTTATATATATATATATATATATATATAGTTATGAGGATGCATTTATATATAAAAATAATATTAATAATGTCTAAAAAGTTGTAGTCCTACTTGTTATTACAAAAAAGTTTTAATTCATGAAGTAGTCATAAAAATAGAGAACTTAGGAAAAATGCCAGAATATTCCAGTAGATTCGAGAGAATTTGAAAGGTTCTAGAAATATGCAAATTAGGTGTTAGCCCCTATAAAAATAGGTTTTGGGCAGAGAGTAGTTAGTGCATCATTCTGCAATTGTACATCATTGAAAAGATTGTTTCCGAGTGAATTACTCAAAAGAATTATTCCGAGAATATTATTGTGTATTATTTAAAGGATTTGTTTAATAGGTTAACTTTACATGAAGATACCGAATATTATAACTTGACAATAGTGAGAATACCAAAAGTTTCCTTCAGAATAACATTACAAAAACCTAACATTATGAAAGTGGCAACGAAGATCCTTTTCTGAACTTTCATGAGGACTATAAACAAAAAATATGTATCTTACACATAGTAATTGAAATATTTAGCAGAATACAAGGACAATAGACAAACTGAAATCAATTATGCTTCAAATATTGGTGCAGCAACAGCAAGAACTAGGGTTACAACAACAAAAGGACAAATATGAATGGCAATTTCAGTTATAAAAACAAGAATAAATGTTTTTCAAATTGTTGTTTAAGATAGCAGCAAAAAAAAAAAAAAAATATGTTTGACTCATTCACTCCAGATGCTATTGTGAATTCCATTAACAAGTTTGTATACAATCCTTTGTCTGGATTGTATACAAACTTTTCAAATGTATTACAGAAGATACAAAGGGATCTTCAAAAAAGATTGTTCACATCGGAATAATGAAAAAGCTCGACCATTGAGAAAATTGTCTCCTGCTGAACATAAAAAATATATAAATTTAATTTTGCCGAAACAACCATGTGAGATAAATTT
The DNA here is from genome assembly GCA_037127315.1 of Ascarosepion bandense. Lineage (NCBI taxonomy): Eukaryota > Metazoa > Mollusca > Cephalopoda > Sepiida > Sepiidae > Ascarosepion > Ascarosepion bandense. Next base: position 241,591 of record JBBBDQ010001776.1, read on the forward strand.
TAACAAAACTGTAGAGACATTATCAAAACTTTTTGGAGAGAGAATCTCATTACTTAATGCACATTGGAATTGTCGAAATGTAGTAAAGCGTGACGGTGATGATTTTGCCACCTACGCAGGAGTTATCAATCGAGAATGTAAGAAGCTTAAGTTAAATGAGTTAACTTCCAACTCGTTTGATATTTTTTCAGGGCTTAAACTTCAAACAAGAATGCAGAAAAAAGAGCTAAGGTTCTGACTAAACTAGAAATGAATTAAAAATGGACTCTCCAAAAAACTAGCCGAAGAGTGTCAGTGGTGAATTTCAAACTTGATATTGCAACAATTGAAGAGAGAGACATTTCATAAATACATAGCATCCAACTGTCTAAGGAAAAGAATAGATGTTTTTCAACTCCTAGCAAAGCAATAAAAAAATACGATAAACTGTCTCTCAATATCTAATACTTGCCTCAGTTGTGGTGGCAAGCATCTTAAAAGTGATTGTTTCTTAAGAAACAAAAAATGTTACCAATGTGGAAGATTAGGACATAAGAGTACTTGTTGCAAATCCAAAAAAAATGGAAGAGAAACAAAAAGTATGTCAACAAAATAAATGCATTGGGTAAAGTCAACAAGTGGAAAGAAAAAAATTACTAAGACTTTGAACAAAACATCTCCAAAGAGAAAATTAGTTTTTGTCTCAATTAACAATATAAAAATAATATTATAATTGAATACTGGGTCTGATATTAGTATAATTAATGAAAAGTCTTGGAGAAAGCGAGATAAACCTATTTTATTTACTCCGAGAAAAGTTGCTCATGGTGTTTCAGGGAAGAAATTAAATTTTTTAGGTGAGTTTGCCTGTAAAATTTATTTTGTTGAAATAACAAAAAAAGCAGTGGTATTTGTGTTAAAAAAAATGCTACAAATTTATTGGGAAGGGAATTTTGGGACGTGCCAATCAATTTCTTCTGCAACTAAGTAAATATTATCATCACAAGAACTATTATGGCAATGGAAGAATTTAAAACGGAATTAAACAGACAGTTCCCAAAAGATTTTTTTCAGAAGGTCTTGGCATGTGCACAAAAGCAAAAGTGAATTTTGAAATTAAAGAAAAATGTAACATCAATATTCAGACCGAAAAGGAGTGTATTTTTTCAGCATGAAATCCCATCAATAAGGAATAGGAAAGGCTAGATGAATTAGGGGTCACTTCCAAAGTAGATTACTCTGAATGGGCATCACCGACTGTTTATGTGAAGAAAAAGAATAATAAAATCTATACATGTGCTGATTTCTCAATGAGGTTTAATGAAAACTTACAAAATTACAATTACCCATTATCAAGTCCAGAAAGAATTTTTTGCCAAACTAAAGAGGGAAATATTTTTTTCTAAGTTGGACTTGTTAGATGCCTACCTACAAGCACTGATTTAAAAAAAAAAAAAAAAAAAAAAGGTGTTCACAATTACTATCAACACTCATAAATATCTAGATAAATACAACCAACTTCCTTTCAAGATAAAGGTAGCTCTGAGCATTTTTCAACAAATTATGGGTACACTGCTCACTGTGTTAGATTGCACGCAAGCAAGCATATCTGGATGATATACTGATTGAAATCAAAACCAGACACCAACATGTGGAAGACGTAAAAATAGCACTCGAAAGAATTAAAGAATACAGGTTGAAAATTAGTAAAACAAAATGTGAGAATAAAATATCTGGGAGAAATTGATGAAAAAAAGTTGACAAACAAATCCCACCTGATGAGGTGTAATTAAAAGACATACCTGCCCTGACCAATTTAGCAAAATCGCAAGCATTTTAAGCATTGCAAACTACTACCATGTGTATATATCAGATATGCGTAAGTTAACAGCACCTTGAAATGCCTTGTTAAAGAAAGACGTTAAATGGATTAGGATAAAGAAATGCCATAGTATATTTGGAAAGATCAAAAAAGTCCTAACATTTGACTTATTCTTAACACATTTTGATCCAAAATTAAACATTGTCATTGCATCAGATGCAAATGAGTCAGGAATTTGAGCAGTAATATTACAAATATGACAATGGAACAACTAAGCCAATAGCACATGCTTCAAAGTCATTAATACCTGCTGAGAGAAACTAGTCAGATCAAGAAGGAAGCTTTGGCTATAGTTTTTGCCATGGAAACACTCTATAAATTCCTACATGGACAAAAATTTCTCTTACAAACCAATCATCTGTTAGTGTCTATATATGGTTTAAAAAACAAAACAAACAAAAAACAAAAAAAGCTGTTCCCATATATACAGCAAATAGACTGCAAGGCTGGGGAACTATACTAGAGTATTACAACTATAAAATGGAATTTTTATCATCAAAGAAATTAAGTCATGTTGATGGACTGTCTTGTTTAATTCCAAAATTCAGCCAACCACTAAAAGATACAGTGATTGCGGCAATAAGGGCTGAAAAGTAAATTAAAAAACTTGCAAAATGTCATACGAGAGTTGCTTATAACTCTGGAAGAAATAAGATTTAAGTTGCAGAATGATGAATTCATATTAAAAATGAAGGATCAAATTGCATGTAAAGTCAAAAATACAAAGGTAAAGAAAAGAAATGCATTTTTGATATGCGATGGTGTACTTCACAAAAAGTCATGTTAAAAGAATTCCACATTGGTCATCTGGGAAATTCTAAGATGAAATCCTTAATGAGAGGCTACACTTACTGGCTGAAAATGGATGAAGACATACAAAACTTGGCTAAATCAGGCAGAGGTTGTGCTCTGGTAGCAAAGTCCCCGCTGATTAAATTTCAAACTTGGCCAGAAATAAACATTCCATGGTCCCAATTACATCTAGATTTCGCTAGACCATTGAATAGAGCATATTATCTGGTGGTGATCAACAGTTATACCAAGTGGTCTGAAATATTGAAATGCAGAAGACCAGCTACCATGGTAGCAATAAATTTCTTGCACAAAATCTTTGCAAGGTTTAGTGTACCTGATTCCATTGTGTCAGACAATGGGACAGTTCACATCTAGTGAATTCAAGTAGATCAAACAGACAAGCAGAACTCTTTGTTGACAAGTTCAAAAGGTCTCTTTAAAAAAAAATCAAAAGAGGAGGATTTGGATAAGAAAATGCTTCAGTAATTTCCGAGCATTTTCAGAATTATACCAAATTCAAACACTAAATCTGGAATGTCGCCAGCAGAATTGATGTTCACCAGAAAAATTTAAGTTTGTGTTTGATAAAATACTACCTGAATGGAAGGTAAAAACATCAAGGAATATTCCTATAGATAATTACTTTGACCCTGGAGAAAATGTATTTTTTAAGATGTACTAAAGGGGAAAAGAACTTTGGAAGGATGGCGTAGTTAAAAAAAAAAAAAAAAAAGGATCAAATGCCTTACATGGTGCATGGACCAAGGTGGGAGCATAAACATCACCTAAACGAGTTAAGATGTAGACACCCTAATTTGGAAAGTCCCAGGAAAGAAGTTTCCCTGTGGTACAGCAAAAGAAAAAGAACACGTAAAACAAAATTCACCCTTGATAATGGCTAAAAGTATGGCCAAAAGTGCTTTGGAAAAATAAAACATTTGGACAATTCCTATATAATTTAATGAAAAAAAAAAAAAAAAAAAAAATCATAACAAAAAATTATACAAAATCTCAACGATAATACCTTGTCTGTCATTTTCAATGATACATATAATACACACACATAATAAAAAGTTGAGGAAAACTATTTTTAGCTGACACGTATCATCCTGAGGGACTTTATCAAAGCAAAAGTAAGGATTTATTTTGTTGCAAACAATTATATACATGAGCAAGGAGGTCATTGGTTTATCTAGGATTTGAAAGTTGAGAAAATTCATCAGGTGGTTAAAAGGTCAATCAAAACATGTAGAGGACACAAAGTGCCAGAATTCAAAATCTGGCAAGACAAAAGTAAGCGAATATTCAAAAAATATCTTTCCATTTTTTTAAAAAAAAATAAATAAATAAATGAAGCTTGTTTGAATTGTGATCGGATTATGTTGGTTTGGGATGGATGTATTTTCTTTTGAGTTTTTTTTAACATTTTTGTGGTTGTGTATGTTGGCTTAGGAAAGAAAGAATTCTTCCAGAATCTCTTCTCAGTGGCATTTTAGTTTGTCTATTTTTGAAATTTCTGGAAAGCAACCCATTCAAAAATATTTCATTACAAAACTCTTATTTCTGATACATAAATGACTAATATATCCACAAAACACTATTTTACCAGATTTTGTCAACAAACTTACCAGAATAGACATCACCTTTGAACCTGAAACAAACTACAATCTTCCCTTCCTTGATATTGTGTTATATAGAAACAATAATGAACTCAAATTTAACATTTACAGAAAAGCTACCAACAAGAATGATTTGGTCAACTTTTATTCTCACCAATCTAAGATTAAATCTGGTAAAATTATAGATTTCTACCTAAAAGCATTAAGAATCTGCAGTCCCCAATACCTACCCCAAAAAAGAAACACACATAGAAAACACATTCAAAAACCTCCAATATCTTTATCATTTCATCCATAATGCAAAGAAAGGCATACAAAATACATGACCGCAGAAAAGATAACATTATCCACAACAATAAACTAAACAACAGATTCATAATACTATCTACCAACTCCATAACATCCACTATTCAAAACACCTTATCATAACAATTTGTCAAATGCCTTATTTATACACAGAATAAATTCAACCACCAATTTGTTCTATAAGAAAAAGAAAAAGAAAATAATTAAATTCATTACCTCAAGCTTTTGAAGATTATTTTTATTCATTTTGTTACTTTACAGATATGCTATCTGAAAATAATTTACAATATATATATATATATATATATATATTGATTTAGCCTAACAAAATATGTCAACAAATAGATTATTGGAGGATAATGTGTTCAAGCCAAGCAAATTTTACAATTAAAGTACTCGATAAAAAAAAAAAAACAACTATAGTGCATAAAAATAAATGAATAAAGAAATAGATAATTAAAGTTCAAATGACATATTCCAGCTTTCACAGACAGACACAGATCCCCTTGTCAAGTGAAAATATATCTATTGAATATTTTAACACATCATGTTTATTTAGGATTTATTTTAAATATATTGTATAGAAGAACATTTTTATGTAATGTATTTAAAATAATAAATGTTGTACCTGTTAACAAATTGAATAGATTTATTTTATCCTGGCAAGTGGAACCGTTGTCTCTGTGAAATTTGCAAGATAAGCAATTTAAACTTATTTATCTATTAACTACATAAATGAAACAAATTTAAGAATATCTTATGAAAAAAATTCAAACTCTCAGTCTATCAAAGCAGTTGATGGCAGTTTGAAGTTATTTTCTAAAATAGATCTTTTCAATGATTTTTGCCTTGGTGAAAGAAAAAAAAAAAATGTTTTTGCAGCTTCTTAGGTTTTTTAACCAAACCAAGTATATAATTTAAAATGTATATAAAAGGAAATAATACAATGAAAAATTTAGTTGTGATATAAATAAGGGTTTGGAAAGTACTACACTCACTATGAATTTAACATTGAAGCATCAAAAGGTATCACATGACTAGGTGGTACATTGATTTAACTGTCATCTATAAAGCATTTTCAATTTACTTATATATTTACCTTATCAATCTTGTTATTCTGATTGTTTTAATCCATTGGGAAATGTTTTTATTACAGATTAACTTTAAGAATTGGTAACTTACTGACAAAGCTTTTTAAAGCAAACAGACTATTTTTGGCCTTGGATCAAATTGCTCTAACCTTTGATAAAAGAAACTATTGTTAGTTTCATTAATTTTTAATTTAACTTGACAGATACTCAAAAGGTTTTGTTTATTTGTTTGTTTGTTTTTTCCAGGGGGAGACCCAAAAGCAATTAAAACATGTTTTCTTAGAAACAAACATAAAATGTTGATATCTTCCAGAGTTTGCCTTTTAAAAATTTAATTAAGAAAAAAGAAAATGTAATAAACATGAGAGTTCCATCTTTAGCAAATTCTGAAAGAAAAAAAAAGACAAACCTTCAAAAACTTACTAACTTTTTACTAACTTATTTTAAGACATTAAAATGAGAGAAAAGAAAATTTGATTACCGTTATCAAATGATAAAAGACTCATGAAAAACTGAATACAAACAGATTTTTACATAAATATGAATTTATTGCATACAGATGAAATAATCCTAAACTTAAGTTGTTAGTATTATGGAAAAGTACTGTATTTGATTGTATGCAAGACTGTATCACCACCATTTACATTTAATATTTTGGTTTTGCTAGCCCCCCTGGTGTTAAAATTTAGCCATCCAGATACCTCAACTTTATAAGACCCAGGCATAAAGTAGGGAGGGGTCTTGGGTCACCAAATACAGAAAAATGGAGTGTGCATAAAAATGATCTTTTTTTCCATTTACAAACAAGATTCATGCAGTTACCGTTTAAGGATCATTTTAAAAACTGAATTCCAAATAATTTTTGAATTCCTTAGTTAAGATAAGTTTCTTTTTTGTTTTGTTTTTTGATGAAAGGATATTTGCTGGAATTTTTAAATATGGCTCTCAATTTTTCCAGAGAACACAAGAAAATCATATTTAATCTGGTGATATCTAAAAGATTAGGGGTAATCTTTGTGAAGGGAGAAAAAAAAGAAAGGTAATGTACTTCCAACATTAAGCTTAAAGAGAATAATAGTGAATTAATCTTTGGTAGCTTAAAAAAACAGGGAAGAAAAAAATTTTGAAAAGAAAGGTGTATTTAATTACCTTGTAAGCGTCGTTTGATAAGTTGTAGAGAAGCAAAGCATAAAAATACATTTAAAAAAATGAACCAATCATTTCTTAAATCAATTTGTATGGTTTCTCTCTTAGTTTAACCAATTCAATAGATATTTTTATTTTTTAATTACCCTGGCATTCTAGAAGAATTAAAAAATTGAGGCCATCAATATTTGCATCATGCCTTATGCAGAAACATCTTTCTAAAAACATTAAGTTTTCGAAAGGTTCCTTACTACACAGCAATTATTCAATTAAGCTTTCAATCATAAAACGTTCTTGGAATTATTAATGACCATATAATTAATAAGAATATTTAAATTGAACACAGAAAAAATACTTTCTTTCTAAAGAAAAAAAGAAGGCAGTTTTCCCTTATTTCTCAAAGAATAAAGACAGTTTGGGGAGCATTGCCATAAAAATGCACTGAATTCTTTCAAGTGTAATTTCTCTTGAAACTGCATCAATTGATTGAATAAAAAAAACTAGCCTTAGGCAAATGTAACTACACAGCCTAAAGATTGAAGACAGCTTTTTAAAAATTAATAAAAACTATTTTGTCAAATAAATAATTAAAATAGAAATCACAAAAAAATATAATCAGAATGCTCAAAGTTTTTAAAGATCTCTCTCTCTAAAAAAAAAATTTTAAAAAAATAAAAAAGTTTTCACATTTGTTGAATTTCGAGTTTTAAAGTTAAACAAGCAAGTGACATTTTTGTATTATTTTATTTTTAAGTAGAAATCACAGCGACATCCTGCTTTGTGAAATTCAACAAAACTTATGAAACTGCTGTTAGAAGGAAGGAAATGTCAAATGATTTTCAATCACACACACAAAAAAGACAACATTTAAAGTCAAACGTTGTCAATGTAAGGATCTTTTTTAGTTAAAGTCGGAACATCGGGAAATCCATGATGAATTCATAAAAAATAAACATGTTTTTTATGTTTGTCTATATAAAAAATAAAAAATCAGTAGCCAAGTAAGTAAAACATTAATTCAAACAATAAGAAATTTAACTTTCTACAAGGAAATGTCCTTAAGTGTTTCACAAATGTTTAGAAAAAAGAAAAGAAGGTCAAACAACGAAAAGGGAAGAAATATTTTTAACTTGACGATCTAAACTATTCGTGAGTCAATTGGGAGAGTAAAAAAGAAAAAAAAAGATATGACAAACAAAAATGAACAACAAAAGGCCGCCTTGCAACAGCTGTCGTCCCCAAAGCAGGGTCAGCAAGTCTTGTTTTGATTCAGGCAACATTTTTATAGCCTAGGCGACTATAAAGATAGTTTATATCGGGTTCACAAAACTTTGTTTTAAATGCAAAATACCGTTTGACTGAAAGAGTAAGTTTTTTTTAGGCTTTGAGCGTGAAGACGACATTAAAAAAAATAACATGTCAATTTGTAACGAATTAGAAATCAAATCGGCATAAAAAGCAACATTTAAAGTTTTCAATTTGCTTGATTATGAATTTAAAAATTTAAAATAAATGATAATATTCAACTAACTTTTTCAAGCAAATTGATTTTTTAAACAATTGTTCTTAATATTTTTTTAATTTGATGCAAAGTAAAAAAAAAAGAACTTATAAATAAAGACCAAGTACGAATTATTCCCCACTTGAGTCAAGCTTGGCAGAAGGCAACTTTAAAAATCACCAAATTATTGGCCTTTTTCACATTTACGCCAGTAAAAAAAAAAAAAATGATAAATTTTTCAAATTTTTCTTATTCAAAAAAATGTTGTTTTGAATAAACGAAATTGATTCCAGTTAACATTTACAAACTCCAGTTTGTTGATTATTTTTATAAAGATTCTGACGTTTAAATTAAATGACACAAAGATTTTCAGTAAATAATTGATTTTAAAACTCAGATGCAAAAAAATAAATAAATAAAAAATAAATGTTTTTTTTTAATTAAATTTCAGTCAAGAACATCTAGCTCTAGTAAACTCTTAGAGTCTGGAATAATCATCTCGATTAATTTCGATATTTTGTAAAACTTTACAATTCTTTAAGCAGCTGTTTTAAGCTCAAATTATTCAAGTTATTTGTTTTTATAGTGTAATATTCATCATTTGTCAAATTTAAATCTTTTAAGCTAACGTAACATTTTTCAGGACTCAGAAGTTTACATTTATGACAAGAAAGAGAATTAAATTAAATGCAATTCATTGACAAATTAAAAGAATTGATAATGGCAATGAATGGCTTAAAAAAATAAAAAATCAGTCATCAATTTTTAAGGGAAAAAACGTGTCAAATAAAAACAGAAACAGATAAACATTTTTCAGTTTCACGCTTATTATTTTATTTCTCTCTACAACACAATAATCATTTATAATCACATCAGCTGTAAGTGAAAAAAAATGCCCCCATCTCTTTGTAACCATTTTTAGTATCAGTAAAAAAGGGTTCTACGTCAAGGATTTCGTTTTAAGCAAAATCAAGCGCTGAACTTTATCCCGAAAGAAACTGAAGAAAAGTTACAGAAAAATAACCTGGAATATAATTGGCATGGAGGGAAGAAGTCGTCAGATGAAAAATTCCAATTTAGTAGTTGTACACAACAAAAACTTAAACAGATGACTCGACTGTTGTTGTGTCACTAACACTAGGAAATCAGTTCGTATTTCATTCAATAAATCATGTCATCCAACAAACTAAAAAGTAAAACAAAATTCATCACGTGTACTAACATGAATAGAGATGCGAATATAGCAATAAAAATATGTGGTAAGGAGACTCACCTGCCGAGAAATCCGGTAATCCCGTGACCCTTGCGCTTTGTAAAGTCACGACTTTCCACTTTTTTTTCCTGAGATGTCGATGAAGACGATGACGACGAAGCAGATAGACTCCTTATTGGTTCATAGGAATTTCTAGAGAACAAGTTTACCTCGACCAGGCTAGACTCCAAAGAGTCAGGTACTTTGATCTGGTTGGAGGTTTTAGACTTGACTCCACAACCGAAACCACTTTCGACCCCCCTGCACGTGGAGTGGTGAGGCTCATCACCATGATAATTGACACCGGACGAAGAACAGCCGGAGGGTCCAGCAGAATAATCGTCCGAACCTACTGATCCCCCACAGGCAAGATCTGTGCCAGTGCTGAGGCTGGAAAGACTGGAGGCATCCACCTGGTGCAAAGATCCTATTCGAACCTCACTATAATCTCTCCCACTTAGGCTAGATAAACTGGATGCGTCCACACGATGCAGTGATGAGTTATTCAAACCAGGATCAATTTCTGTGTAGTCCCTCCCATTTAAACTGGACAAACTTGAAGCATCAACTCGATGCAAAGAGGTGCTAAAACCGGGCTCAACTTCTGCATAATCTTTAGTGCTACCCAGACAATCATCATCAGTTGGAAACTTGCGCGTCATAGGAACATATTTGATGTCTTGCTGGGGATTGTTACTTATGTTGGTGACTCGTGGCCAGTCCTTGGACACCAGCTGTTTTGTGGTCGGGATGTAGAGTAACGGAATGTTCTCAAGCACGGTGGACAATTTTCCGTTTTTGCCAACCATAACAGTGACATCATCAATTGGAGACATTGAGGGGGTTGTGGCACAACTAGTACCCGGAGTGGCGATGTTACTGTTAGTGTTATGACTACCCACACTTATGCTGGTAACACCCCCAGCAGCAGCAAAATTACTCTCGATCATTTGTGTAAGTCCATTGGTCAAGGGTAGTTCCAAACTCCGGTTATTAACCAAATGTGTTTTATTTTTAATTTGTCCCTTCCGACTCGTATCCCCTTTCACACTCGAAGTTGTTGACAATGTCTGTTGAAAGGTACTACTAGCCTCAGCTGAAATTGGAGTACCACTAGATGCAGCTTGGGGGTGTAAGGAATTCAATTGATTCTGCTGTTGCTGCCGCCGTTGTGGGTCATGCTCACGGGGTTTTGAATCGGAATTTGAGAGCACTTGAGATTCATTCAATTGTTTGGTGATATCACTGCTGATACTATCATCGCCATCGTCCGAATTCAGATCAATCGATGACAGTCGATCAACCTGTTCAGATATGGGTCCATCACTCAAATTTTCAGTTTTCCACTGTCTACTGTCATTTTCCAAATTCTTCGGAGATGGCGCAGCCGCTGGGTCAGTGTTGCCACCATTAGTCTTGTTAACGTTGCTACAACCGTGTTTAACATTTTGGATTTGCCTGGCATTGGCAGACCTTGTGCAACTTTTGGGAAATATAGGAATATTGTGGCCAGAGATGCCACCAACTGTAGTACTAACTGAACTATGAATTTCAGTACCACAGCATAAAATACTAGTTTTGATGCCATCCCTCCCATTAATGTCTGGTGTAGATTTTACTTCTGCCCCGTTTCCTTCACCGGCGATCGGGTCAGCGACGAATAAGCCATCCAGATTTATTTTTACGGGATAAGACAAGTCCTTGTAGCAGTTTGTTGTAGCTTTGTCAGAAATTGTGTTAGTCGATTGAATACGCGATTTAAGGGATACTATATCGTCATGTGTGTTGGTGAATATTTTCACGACAGGAACAGATAGATCGCCGCTAGACAGTCGGAGATCAGGCGGAGAAGCTGTGGCAGTGAAGTCTAATTCACCTTCCATTGCCGGTTTCATTATTTTTATTCTGCTAGTGTAAGAAGTGCCCGATGATGATGGAGAAGACGACGACGGTTCAAAACACTTTCCCATTGTTGACACGGATAACTTTTTCCGTGGGTGACGAGATATAACAATAAAAAGGAGGAGACGACAACGTATGCAGAAAAAATGAAATAGGGAAATCCAGCGTTTAACAAAAATGCCACAGACTTGGATAAGGTTGATGTAAAAAAGAGTGTGAAGAAATTGAAATATAATGATAGGAATAAAAAAGGCTTGTGAACAGAGTTTAAACAGAATGGAAAGTGGTGGTGCTGGATAATTTTGTTGTAGTAGAAAAGGTGTTGAAGAGAAAACAAGAGAAAGGAGAGGCAAAGAAGAGAAAGTGCAGTGAAATGTAATTTCATTAATAAATTCAATAAAGGCATCTTTTTCCCCAATATTCGGAGGCATGAGCCTTTCAGGTTTTTTTTTTCCTCTTCTACATTTTGATTAAGAAAGAGATAACTTAACTACTATACAATAAAATTAGGGTAGAGAATAAAAATACCCACCCACTATGCAAGTAGTGATAATTTTTACATCTTAGTCCATAGTTGTTGTGTTGGTAAAAATCCACCAAATCTCTTCCTTCCTACGTTGACAGACACAGCACTGAATAATACCTTTTTTTTACCCCCCTAAAAAAAGAAAAAGAGACAACTACTACCTTTTACAACAATAGGGTTGGAGAACTATATACCTATATATTTATCTTTTTTTTTTTCTTTCCCCTTTTGGTGCGCGCGTGTGTATGTGTTGGATCTTCTTGGTCTAAGTGCGCGGATCCTTCTCTTTCACATCGCTATGCCTACAACTTGAAAGCTGACACCGCTGACTACAACAACAACAACAACAACTCTAAACAAACAACAGCGGTGGGGGTGGGGAGAAAAATGTTGCGTTGCTATATTTTAATATGCTAATGATATTGGCCTGGCACTTGCGACTAACAAAGATGAAAAAAAAATTTTTTAATTATTTCTCATAAATACTTGTTTAATTAATTCTTTCTTATCAAACACGCAAAGAATGACATTAATTCGCGTAAATGTTCGCTAAAAAAATTTTCTGCGACCCTACTGCGCTAAGCTTGTATAAAAAGCCTGTTTGTTATCCATTTATTAAATACGGAAGACTAATAGTTGCGTATTTTTATACAATCAAAATAATTTGGTTATCTTAAATACTATATCTTTTTGAACAAATAAAACCCACCTTTTGAACAACGGAATAATTTGATTAAATCTTTTTTTCACATTTTCTTTCTTTTAACTCTTTTTAGAAATTAATTTAAAACAAACAATATTTTTTATTTTATTTTCATGAAATTTAAAATATTTTTTTTTACTAATTAAGAAATATAAAGCATAAAAATATTTCATTGGTTTAAGTTTCTGATGTAAACTACACAATATTGATATCTTTCAGCTTCCGTATCTCACCAGGATCTCAAAAAAAAAGGTAAACAAGAATTATTACGTATTATTTAAATTACATTAATTTAATTTTTTACTTAATTAAATGCCACTAATTTTTTTTACCTCTTTTAGAATAAATATATACATTTAAAAATAATAAAGACAATTTAAAAAAATATTTTGTACATTTTTGGTGGCATATTAACTTAAAGAAAACATTTATATAAATTTATAGTTAAAATTTATTTTAGGAGAGAAATATTTTCAAATACAATTTCTATTCCAAAAAATTATCAAAATTAAAAATAAAATAAATTAAAAAAATGTTTTTTACTTGAACTCCCAGAATGCATTGCGATAGCGCCATTTAAGAATGAGCAAAACGCAACACTTCGAAACTAAACAAAAATGTTTTCTTTGAGAAGAATTGGTCGTGGTAATGGTGCTTCAAATTATTAAGTAATTATACAGAGTTTATTATTTTAGGTATGTTGCTTTATGTTTGGTTTGTCATCGATCGTCTTAAAAAGTACATTTGTCGGCATTTTTTTTTCATGGGAAAATCAAGTTGATTTTCAGAAAATTAATTATTCAACATTTATGTCTTATATTTTTATATTAAAAAATATTTTTACAAAGCAGAAATTTATGCCACTAGTTCTCCTTATAACGATTGATTTTTAAGTTATATTGAAAATTGGTTAATGTTAAATATCTTCTTAAGTAATTTGTATGTTGTAGTAAAAAAATGTAAAATAGTCTTCTAAAAAGTTTTGTTACTTTGTAACTGGAGGTTTTTCTCTCTAGTCAGATTCTGACTATTAGCAAAAAATAATTAAACCAAAAATAATGAACTCATAAAGATGCAATTAAAAAAAATCGTATAATTTGCAACTTATTGTCAAATTGTTTAATTCATAACTCTTATTTTGTTAGTCTTGTTTGAAGCCGAATTTATGATAACATTTGGCAAGAGGCCCATTTTTCAGACAATTTAAGGTCTTTTTTGGCACACTTTGCTTAAATCTGGTTTTATTGCAACAACTTAAGAATTTTTTAGCTAAGTTCCTTCACTCATTCACCGAAAAAAAAAACATAGCATGATGTTTAAAGGGATCAAAGTTAATAAACAAAGTAGTTTTATCATCAAAATGTTTGTTATTTAAAAGGAAAGATCAAAGTTGTCATTTTCTTAAAATTTTAAATCTTTTCTAACACGTTCGAAATTTTGGTTATAATTTTTTTTTTTTCGTCAGCAATTCACCCGATGTTTACTAGAGGTTACTACTAATATGGTAAACGTAATAATAATTTATGAAAGTCACCTTTTTGGCGTTGATTTGGTTGGAAATTCTTGCAAAAATCAAATAATAGTCTGCTGATTCTAATGAAACTTTCAGAACTTATGAAAATAAAGTTACTTCTTGTGCAATTATTATTTTTAGAAAATCTAGGTGAAAATATTTTTTTTTCTGTTATCCCCCTTTCAATTCATGAATTTTTTATAGAAATTCATTATTGATCGACAATTTTTTTCTTTTTCTATTAAATGTAGGGCTCCTTGGGGAATGTAATTTTTTTTTCTACGAAACCACTTTTCCGAAGATCTGCCCAAAAAAATGCATTTAAAACTACACCATTTTTTAATTTAGATATTTTTTTTTTGTTTATCTAAGTTAAAAAATAGTGTAGTTTTAAATGCATTTTTTGGGGGCAGAAGCCTTACTATTCGAAAATTGAAAAGTCTAATACAAATAATCTAGCTAGCCATAATATTTTTAAAATAATTTTCATTTTTTTTTTTTTTTTTTTTTTTTTTTTTGTACAGTAATTTCTATGTGTACATTAAAAGGTCATATGAGTTTCAAGGTTTCTTCCCCTTACCGGAAAAAAAATTGTACAATTATGCCATACACTTCTCTGGCAAGCTGTCAACACATTTCAAATACGGTGTAGGGGTCAAAAAGTTCAACTCTGTGATCAAAAAATTGTTTTATTCTAAATTTCATGCTATAAATAATACAAATTAATTTAAAATTTGCTAATTTTCCAAAAATAATGTTTTAGGTACGTACAAAATATCGCTAAAAAACAGCGTGAAACAGCATAGTATGAATAAAAAAGTTCATAAACTTAATAAAACTAACTTTTTCCATCAAAATATTTATATTTTTATTAAGAGGAAAGATCAAAGCAATTTTTAATTATTTTAAAAATTTTTTGAATCTCTGCTAACATTTTCGAAATTTTGATAGAAAATGTTGTTTTATTTGAGTTAGCGGCTTAAAAAAAATTACGCCTTTATTACAATAGGTTACGTGGTAATGCTGATACAACCCACTTTTTTCACGGTAACAAACACATTAATTTCAAAATTCTCGCAAAAATCAAATAATAGTCAGATTTGAATGAAACTTTCAGTACTCATTCACAAATGAATGAAATTATTTTTGAAATTATTATTTTTTTAAATTTCTTGGTGAAAATATTTTTTTTAACTCTGTTACCCCCCCCCTCTACGTAAATCCATGAAATTTTAATAAATTTTAATATCTGTATAAATTTTTTTTATTAGTTAAATGCAGGACTCATTGGGGCATATAAATCATCTATGTTTTTTATTCTAAAGTGGACAACCTGGCCGAAAATCTGCTCCGAAGAGTAAAATAAAAATGCAATAAATCTCTGATATAATTTAATTTGATAAACTTTTAATTGCTGGAATAAATAATAATTATTAAGGACATAATACTCTGAAGAAAAAAAAATTTTTTCGTTTACTAATAAAATTTTGAAATAATTGTTTTTATTTTTTAATTTTTTATTATAATAATTCATAAAAGTGTTAAAAATATTTTAAAAACCTTTTATTAAAACGTTGTTTAATTTCCTCTTACTTAAGAATTGATTATCACATTGCCTATCGAAAATTGAAAAGTTTAATAAAAATCATTCTCCAATTTTACTTTTAAAATAATTAAAAATAATTAAATTTTGGAAATTTTTATTAAGTACGGTGTTCCATACGGATCGAAACAAGTTTCCGTAGAGGTCGTATTGTTTTTAGAAGTTAACAAGTCTTTGGATGAATTCCCCTTACATCGAAAACTAAACAAACCAAACTTTGATTCTAATTTAATTCTTTTTTTATTAAATTAAAATTATTCTAAAAGAAATTTAATTTTTTCAGAAAGCATATTAATAATGTAAGATAAATATGTAATATCTAAACATAGAAATATTTAATATTTCAGAAAAATATTAATAAATAACAGTTCGGTTATTTTAATTTAATTCTTTCTTTTAAAAGAAATTTAAATTTTTATTTATTCAGAAAGCATATTTTTATTTATTCAGAAAGCACATTTTTATTTATTCAGAAAGCATATTTTATTTTTATTTATTCAGAAAGCATATTTTACTTTTATTTATTCAGAAAGCATATTTTACTTTTATTTATTCAGAAAGCATAGTCTGGCTATAAATCTAAACTAAAATTCTATAAAATGTTATACTTGCTGAAAATATTATATTAAATTTTTAATTTTACTATTTAGTTAAAAAACAACAAAAAAAAATTTAAATTTCCAAATATTACGTTTTAAGCTACACGATTTTTTTGTCACTTACGGCCGCCATCCAAACGTCATTCACACCTGCTACTTGTCAACACGTAATTTATCGCCTAGATAAGCGCTGACAAGAGGGCTACTGTTTTTAAAGAGTGATTTATTTCGTAAATATCAAGTCAGTAAGCACTTAATACTTGTATGAAATCAGATAAAGGAAGGTTTCAATTATAAAAATCAACTTAAATAACGTGTCAAGGAGGTATATTTTTTTTTTGCAAGATTTTTAAATCAGAAATTTAGCTACTGTTTACATAATCTGTCAATTCGTCAATAATGGCGGTAAATTTAAAAAAAACTTTTTTTTCAGTGAAATTTTTGATTCCGAGCAATATAATTTCGGTTTGAACTAAACCAGGGTATTTTGCTTATGGTAATTAGTAAATTTAATCTCTTGGCTTTCAATTAAAGGTAAAATTAAAGCTTCAAGAAAACATTTTTATTTTTAAAAATTAAATTTAAATTGAGGTATCGAAAATCAGCAGTGATTTTTTTGTACATACCTGTATATATTTTATTTTTGCAAGATTTTTAAAACCGAGAATTAACTTTTGTTTACAAATGTCGATTGCTCAAAAATGGTCAAAATCTTTTTAAAAATCTCCAAATTTTAGATTTCAATCAATATAATTTGTTTGAAATACACCAATATTTTGATTATTGAAGATAGTAAATTTAAATCATGTAGCTTTCAGTTAAAACTAAAATAAGTTTCAAGAATTTTTTTTATTTTTAAAAATTCAATTTAAAAGTTAGTTATCGAAAATGAGTACAGGTACCTACTAGGTACCTCCATTCCATTTTCAATACCTAAGTTTTATATTGAATTTTTTAAAATAAAAACTTTTTCTTGAAACTTTAATTTTAGCGTAATTGAAAGCTAAATGATTAAATTTACTATTTCCACTAAGCAAAATACTTTGTATTTCAAACAAAAGTAACATTCATTAGAATCTAAAATTTCGACATTAATTTTTTATTTTTTTGCCATTTTTTTCTACTTTTTTTTTTTTTTTTTTTTTCTGAGTGATCAACATTTGTAAACAAAAGTTAATTCTCGGTTTTAGAAATCTTGCAAAAATAAAATCCCTCTCACTCATTATTTTTGGAAGATTATCAAATTTAAAGTTAAATTAATCTGATTTGAAACAAACATTACTTGTTTATGGCATGAAATTTAGAATAAAAGTATTTCTTAATCATAAAGGTCTGACTCGTTGACCTTTCAGGTAGCTGATGACAGCACCTATCAATCTGGAAGTATGGTGATCAAAAGTTGACATCACCCAGTTTAGCAATTCGTAAGGGAAACAACCCTTGAAACATGTGACCTTTTAATGACAAGTCTCTTATTAGTTTCCATAGTAAAAGAAAATGTGCATTTTAACATAATAAAAAAAATTAGAAATTATTTTAAAGATTTTAATTCTAAATAATTTGTATTAAGCTTACGAATTTTTGATTTACAAATAGTCTACTTTTAATGAATTAATGACCAAAGACACTGAGTAACTGGAAGAAATTTAAAAGATGTTTGAAACTTTAATTAGCAAAGAAAAAATGAAAACAATTCTTATAAAACTTCATTATTAATCAAAACTTTTTTTTTTTTTTTTTTCAGAATATGATATTCTATTTTATCTGCATTAAAAATAGTGTAGTTTTAATGCATTTTTTGATTTTCCTATTTGGAACAGATTTTCTGAAAAATGGTCCCATAATTAAAAAAAATTACAAGATTTACATTCCTCGATGAGTCCTGCATTTAACTAATAAATAAAAAATTGGTATAGATAATGTATTTCTGGATGTTTTATGAATTAATCAAAGTGGGGTTAGCAGATGTAAAAAAAAAAACTTTTTACAAAGACTTTCTGAAAATAATAATTTCAAAAATAATTTTATTCACTTGTGAATAAGTCTTGATAGTTTCATTAAAATCAGGCAATTAGTTGATTTTTGCAAGAATTTTCAAATTAATGTGTATTTCAACGCCAAAAAAGCAACTTGTGTAATATTACATTTTGCTTAAGTCACATTACGTAAACATAGCATGAATCGCTGATGGAAAACAAAAGAAATTTTAATTGAAATTTCGAACATGTTAGAAAGGATTAAAAAAAATTTTGAAAATAACAAAATTTGATTTTCTTTTATTTTTTTTTTTTTTTCTTAATAATAGTGTAAATATTTTGATGATAAAACTTTGTTTTTATTAAGTTTGAGCCCTTTTAACATCATGATATGCTGTTTTTTTGTTGCAATTGAGTGGAGGTATCTAGATAGTCTTCCCTTCATAGCCTACCAACCTAACGTCTACAAGTCTTGGAAATATTTTTGAAACTATAAACAATATAATTAAAAAAAAAACAAAATGAAAACAATTTTTTTAACATTTCATTATTAATTAAAAAAATTTTTCTTCAGACTATAATGCCTGAAATTTATATTATTTATTAAAGCAATTAAAAGCTTATCTAAATAATGTCAGTTTTACTGCTTTTTTACACTATTTGGAGCAGATTTTCAGTAAAAGGGGATAAATGGTTTTAAAAAATGTGATTTACATTCCCCAATGATTCCTGTGTTTAACTAGTAAAACCAATTTTGACTACAGAATTTAATTTCTTGAAATTTCATAAATTTATGTGGAGGTGGGGAAATGTAAAAAATATTTTTACCAATATTTTTTTTAAATACTCATTTCAAAAATAATTTCATTCATTTGTGAATAAATCCTAAAAGTTTTAGAATCTGACAATTGATTTTGCAAGCATTTCCAAATTAATGTGTTTGTCACAGGAAAAAAAAAGTGAGTTATGTAATATTATGTTTTCTATTGTAAACTCTCAATGATTTGGCTCCCCGCTAACAAAAATAAAAACAAGATGTTTACCAAAATTTCAAATGTGTAAGAAAGGATTAAAAAAAATACTTTGATCTTTCCTCTTAATAATGTTTTAAGGGAAGAAGTTTGTTTTTATTAGGTTTGGGGCCTTTTTCTTCATAATTTGCTGTTTTTTCAGCAATTTAGTGGAGGTGCCTATATTAAAGGTATATTCCGAAAAAGAAAAAACATTTTTGATGAATAATGAATTTTTATAAGAATTGTTCTCATTTTTTCTTTACTAATTATGATGATTTATAAACTATCAAACATCTTTTAAATTTCTTCAATCACTAAGTGTCTTTAGTTATTAATCTATTAAGTAAAAACTATATTTACAAATCGAAAATTGAAAAGTTTAATGGAAATCATTTAGAATTAGGTTTTAAAAATAATTTAATTTTAAAATTTTTTTATGTTAAACTGCACATTTTTTTTACTATGGAAACTTATAAGAGACTTATCATTAAAAGGTCACATGTTTCAACGGTTGTTCCCCTTATGAAACTTTCACTGATGTTATGTCAATTCTGGTTACCATACTTCCAGTTGTGTAAACTGATTTATCACGGACTATCATCACCTGCTTGAAAGGTCAGTGAGTCAGGCCTCAGCGATTTAAAAAAAAAATATTTTTACTTCAAGTTTCATACTATGAACAAATAATAGTTTCAAATCAGATTAAATTTTAAATTTGCTGATTTTCAAAAAATGTGTTACAGATGTATATTTTATTTTGTCAGATCTTTAAAACTGAAAAGTAACTTTTGTTTACAAATGTGTTAATCGCTCAAAAAAATGGCGAAAAATTTGTTAAACATTTCAAAATTTTAAATTCCAATGAATATAATTTCTGTTTGAAATACACCCGAGTATTTTACTTACTGGAAATAGTAAATTTAACCATTTAGCTGTCAATTAAGCTAAAATTAAGCCTCAAAAAAAGGTTTTTTATTTTTAAAAATTCAGTTTAAAATCTAGGTATTGAAAATGAGTTGAGGTTCCCAATTTTTACCACACACCCACTCAAACGGAATATGGCACAACACTGGGATAAAAGTGAGCTGTCCACTTGTATAAGACTAGGAACAAAAAAATTCCTTCTCCCTAGCTATTTCCCTTTTACCTCGTGAGCCAGATATTATTTGATTCACCTCTTTTTAATAAAATTGGAAAGGTGCTGGCTTGACCTCTTCCTTAACCACCATAGTTGACCATAACAACACTAAGACACCAATCAGGATTTTGGCATTTAAGTTCATTTGTAGGTTAAGAAAGGGTTCTGAAGATTATGCCACTTTTCCAACTTTTATAGAAAATCAATTTGGTTTGGAATCTTTTTTTTTAATCTGGACTTGAATAGCAAATAGTGTTGACACCATTAAGAAATTCCTAACTATTCAGGCCACAAGGCAGCAACCATTGATTTTCTTTGTTAATCCGATGACTCTAGAAAAGATGTTTAAAAATCATTTTTTGTCCTTTTAAGAAAATTAATGCCATGTCTCTTCTTCAGGCATCTGGACACCTCAACATGGTGTATGGTTAGCAAGCTTGTGTTGTCAGAATCATCACAATTAAATAGTGAGATTGATCCTCTCTGGGTGCCCTGTACTTTCAGCCCTGTGCCACAACTAAGCAGTGTTTAGAAAATTTCCTCTTCTTCAGATGTCTATATAATAATGGCTGTACAATAGGTACATCCACTAATTTGCTGAAAAAACAGCATAGCATAATGGAAAAAGTCTCAATTGTTTTTAATTATAATAATTTATAATATACTAGCAGTATAGCCTGGTGTTGCTCGGGTGTAATGAAAGCTTTAAAACTAATCTATGGTCCTGGAGCTCAGGCTCTTTAGACGTTGGCACAAGACTAAAAAGCAATAGTTGTTTCCAGTTAAAGCGAAACCATAGGCTGAAAGAAAAATGAATGGATGTAAGTCAAATTTTGATTTCCTGGTATCGATATCAAATAAGTTTTTTTTTTTTTTTTTTTTTTTTTTTGTCGTAAACTGAATTTTGAAGGCTAAATAAGTCCTCTGAGAAAATGGTATCATGGCTAAGACTAAGAACTACAATTATACCTACTAAGAGCCAAACCTGAAGCAAAAACTAAAATAAAAAGACTAAAAAAATACAGACATACAGGCAGATAAACAGACACACACAAACATCTTGCCTTTTTTTATATTTATATATATATATATATATATATATATATATATATATATATATATATATAATCGATTTTTCTGCACCATTGTAGGAACTGCAACCTTGAAACTTCTGAATATCGTTTCTTATGTCTTTGTCTATGAGTGTATCAAATTTGATTAAAATCAGACCACTCCTTATATGACCCAATTTTTTTGATTATCGATTTTCGATATTTATCAGGGGTACCTTGACACAAAACCTAGCTAAGAACATCTGCAGACATTTAGAGTACAACTGTGTAAACTTTCAAGAATATCGGTTCAGCTATTTCAGAGTTTCTAGCTAATGGACACACACACACACACACACACAGAGTTCCATTTATAAGTTTAGATTTAAATTAGATTTAGATAATATATAAATCTTTTAAAATTCTGCATTATTTTCATCCATTTAGGTGATATTGTTATTAAGTGAAAGCTATATTTACTAATCAAAATTTGAAAAGATTCGTACAAATCATTTTTTAAAAAATAATTAATTTTTTTTTTATGTATATAAAATATTACGTAACATGCCCATTTTTTTTAAAGTATTGTCAACCATACACAATATTATCAGAAAATAAGAGCAATGACTATAGTAAATTTAAAGTCAACATTTTTAAAATTAGATTATGGAGAATATTTTAAGATCACCTAGTACTTAAAAGTTATATGATAAACAGGTTCTAACATCATTTTCTTAAATTATTTTTTGAAATAAGTTCTCTGTAGAACAACAATCATTATGTCAAGACCTGTCAGCACCTCGTCAGTTATGTAAAACAACGATGTCAGTTAAAAAAAAACAGCTGCCACTTTGTTTTAAAAATACATTTGTGTTATTTTGAACTTAAAGTAAATATTTTTTTTAAATCAGATTAGTTATACTTTAAATCGGGTAAAATTTCTCAAAGTTTCAGAAAAATATTATTTCTATTTTTGGAATTACACTGCAATGAAAGATAACAAAAAATAGTGATAAGTAGCTTTCTTTTTCTTTTTTGTAGTGGGGAGAGGTTGGCTTGATAGCTTGGGTGAAATAAAGTTTCTAGTTTAAAATGAATTCATTTTAGGATAATTAGATTTTTTTATATATTTGATGCTAGCATTATAAAGTTCTTTCTAGCTACTAAAATATGTCGTGAGTTTTGTATATACTATTTAAAGTTAACTCAATGGCAACATGAACTATTTTGAAGGAAGCAATATTGTCTGGAACTTTTCCTGTTTCATCAAACGCTTGCCATAATCTTTCAAGAATGGTAGCATAGTTTTAGTTGAGATTTTGATACTTCATCACTGAAGATCTTATTATAAATGAATAAAATAAATTTCACGTCGTGCTGTTTAACATAATGCAAGCTTTTCAGTTTGTTCTAATTGAATATGACATTCTCTGAGGATTTTAGATTTTCAACAACAATTTTAAATATCTTTATCAGTGTTGACTTATATCCTTTCTTATTTAAAAAAAAAAAAATTCAATCTCTACAGTTTATTGAAATCTAATTTTTTTTTTTAATTTATTCCATGCAACTACAACATAATAATGTCACGAAGATGTAAGGGGGGGGGCTACTGGGAGTGAAAGAGGATGAAAAGACTTTAGAAGGATCCAATACCCCAATTAAGCCCTGAACAATAGATAAATCCCTACTCCTGTTCAAAAGATTAAGGGGAGGGTGCAGCAGACAAGAAGCGAACATATCTACTCTTATTAGTAGTATAGTTATAGAGGATTATTAGTATTGTCTTTAAATTGCAAATTCAATCTCAGACTAATGTTTAAAGGCTTTCTACAGTTACTGCTAACAAAAAACATTTATAGGATTTCTAGTGAAAAAATAAATTCTTACTCAATATGTTTAAGAAAGAAGGACTATCCAAGCTCCAAGTACAAATAGTTGATTTAAATGTTGAGTAATCTAATTATCCTACATACGAGAAAAGATATGTCTTATTGGAATCAAATTTGTCATTCATTATCTTCAATAGGAAAACCTTTCTAAAAGTTTAAGCTGAGTGTGATACAAGGTCACAGTCTGTAGGACTTAAACTCTTTTTTTCTAGCAATGGTCCAACTAAACAACCTTGCTGTTTCAGGCACTTTCGAGTTGACTCCTTTTTAGTGTGACCCTTTTTGTTACAAAAATAACTATTCATTTTTCTCCAGCCTTCCCACCAAATAATGTCAAACATTGTTAGTTATTGGGAAAGAAAACAGCTGTTATAAAAAATTTGGTCAGAACTGACCACTGAGTGTCATCCTTGCTGGATGCTCCAGAAATTTGGTTTATTTCGAAGTAGGCTTGAACATTAGGTGGGAGGTATTTCTACTGCACTATATCTATATATAGTAAAAAAAAAAAGTGACAGAACAGGTAGATTTAAACCCACTGTTCAAGCATTTACTTTTATAAAGATTGCTCGATATAGAGTAGAGCTTTATATCGTAATAGTTGTTACAATGGTTTATAAAAGCATGGTATCACTACACAAAAACTTTCATGTTTCAGAGTAGAACTGCTCCTCTTCGGGTTCCACATATCACTCGAAGAGGAGCAGTTCTGCTCCAAAACATGAAAATTTTTGTGTAGTGATACCATGCTTTTATAAACCATTGTAGCAACTATTACACACGCACACACACACAGGAAAACTCAACATGTCATTGGACATGTTGAGTTTTCCTTTATAAATATCAAATTGCTCTGGATAACATCCATTGAGCTCTTTGTATAGATACAACACTTTATATTTTATGTTAAGTTGATCTTGTTGGATTATCCTCACCATTTACGGACTGGAGATATATATATATATATATATATATATGCACATATACACACACACACACACACACACATTATTTTATGTCTATGGCACGACTCGGAATTTCATGCGTTATGCAATCATCAGGTGCATATTTCAAACTGATATTTGATTAAATTTGAATTTAAATTCATTCAATGTTCATGGGAATTTTACTGCTTTTTTTAATAAGATTAAAAATTTAAATATTCTAAAGTTACTTGTGGATAAAAATTTGAATTTAAAAATTAAAATAAGAAATACAAGATATTAAAAATAAACAATGCAGGGAAAAGAAATCAAAGGGGCGTAAGTCATGAAACATAAAAATTAAAATATTCAGTCAGTCAGTTAAGTGCCATACCTGATACACGTTTGGGCGATCATATCTCGAAAGAGACACGTCTGACTGGGCAGAAGATTTTCCCGCAGTAGGTTGCCGTTACCTTCTGTGATAGACTGATTGTCAGCCAAGGCTATAGAACCCAATCTGTCCTGTTATTTAACCCATAACTGGAGGGAAGAGACGGATTAATACCTTTCCCAAGGGTATTTGTATGTAAGTGAATGCAAGGAATTCAACTAAAATTTGAACTCGGCACCTTGGTTTCTCGTTCCAAGCCAGTATCTACTGCACCACAATGCACATCCCACAAAGAGTAAAAAGTGAAATTTAAGAATTAAAATTAAAGAATGTAGGGTGCAAAAATAAAATATTTACTTAAATTCTTAGATTCAGATTGATATAGATACCTCTACATTTACCCCCTCTTTTTCTTTCTTTCTACTGCAATATTACTTTCAGCAATTATGAATTACAAACCCCTTTTATTTTTGCTTCCTGCATTTTTTTAATTTTAATTCTTAATTTCATATTTTACTCTTAATTTTTATTTTCATTTTTTTATTTTATTGTATTTAAAATTTTAATTTTTTATCTATATACATTTTTTTATTTTTAATATTTTGTATTTTTTATTTTAATTTTAAGTTTTGAATTTAAATGTTTATCTCCATGTAACCTTAGAATATTTAAATGTTTAATCTTGTTATTAAAAAAGCAGTAAATTAACTTTATAAGATTTAATTCCCATTAATATCAAGTGAATTGAAATTCAGAGCTATTAAACTGTCAGTTTGAAATATGCACCTGATGATTTCATAAAACATGAAACCACGTGTTGTGCCATAGACATAGGATAATATGTATATTTATTACTATATATATCTAAATCTATCTAAACTTATTTATAAATGGAACTTTGTGTGTGTGTGTCCATTACCTATAGACTCCAAAACAGCTGAACTGATTTTCTTGAAAATTACACAGTTGTACTATAAGCGTCTGCAAGTGTTCTTAGCTAGGTTTTGTGTCAAGGTACCCCTGATAAATATTGATAATCGAAAAAATCAGGATATAGAAGGAGTGGTCCGATTTTAATCAAATTTGATACACTCATAGACAAAGACATAAACGATATTCAGATGTTTCAAGGTTGCAGTTCTTACAATAGTGCAGAAAATCGAATAAATATAAAAGGCTGGATGTTTGTGTGTGTGTCTATTTATCTGCCTGTATGCCTGTATTTTTTTCATCCCTTTTATTTTAGTTTTTGCTTCGGGTTTGGCTCTAAGTAAGTATAATTGTAGTTCTTAGTCTCAACCATGATACCATTTACTCAGAGGATTTATTTTTGCCTTCTAAATATAAACTGAAGGCAAGGATTATGGCAGCATTCACCAACCTAAACAAAGAGCGTCCAGAAGAGTTGCAGGAGATTCCGAAGACATTGGGAGGCCATGGTTGAAGCCAATGGCAATTTTATTGAATAAATTAACTCTTTAGTATATCAATATATTTTTGTATAGGAAAAACTGCTAAAAAGTTGTAAGTTTAAAAATGTATTTTTTTGACAGTATTTATTTATTTCTATTATTATATTTGATATTTCAGACCGTCCTCGGCCTTTCATCAGAAGCGTTTTTTGTGTAATGTTGGTAATTATATCTGCTGAAATGAGATGTCAGTGTTATTTTTATTTTTGTGTAATTTAAATGGCAATTTATTCATCACATATTGTGTGTGTGTGTGTATGTATATACACACACACAGATTAATAAACATACATATGATGCTGCACATATGTATAGTACTAGCAGTATAAACTGGCATTGCTCGGATGTAATGAAAGCTTTAAAATTAATCCATGGTCCTGGAGCTCAGACTCTTTGGACATTGGCATGAAAGACTAAAGAGCAATAGTTGTTTCCAATTAAAGTGAAACCGTAGGCTGAAAGAAAAATGAATGGATGTCAGTCCAATTTTGATTTCCTGGTATCGATATCAAATAAGTTTTTTTGTTGTAAACTGAATTTTGAAGGCTAAATAAGTCCTCTGAGTAAATGGTATCATGGCTAAGACTAAGAACTACAATTATATCTACTTAGAGCCAAACCCGAAGCAAAAACTAAAATAAAAAGGCTGAAAAAAATACATACGTACAGGCAGATAAACAGACACACACCCCTTTATATATATACAAACTAAATCTAATAGTGAGCCAAACGTCGACCGCGGTTTCACTCGCCGGATCGTCAGGACAAACCGTGGTCAACGTTTGGCTCACTTTTAGATTTAGTTTGTATTTTTGCTCTACTTCCGTATTGAGCTCTTTCTTGTTAAGGTTTTCGTCTTGGGGTTTGTTTTTTTTTCTTTCAAACACGGCTTATGCTTTGTTTGTTTCTTTTTTTTTATTCCCCTTTACCCATTTGGTAGTACCTTTTGGGTTTGACGACTTATGTTACTAATTTGTTAGCCGTAGGTTTTTCTGATTTTGGTTGTGATTAGTGCTACTGTTTTGTTGGTATGTTTTGCAATATATATATTGATTTTCTGCACTATTGTAAGAACTGCAACCTTGAAACTTCTGAATATCGTTTCTTATGACTTTGTCTATGAGTGTATCAAATTTGATTAAAATCGGATCACTCCTATAACCTAATTTTTTCGATTATCAATTTTCGATATTTGTCAGGGGTACCTCGACACAAGACCTAGCTAAGAACACTCGCAGTACAACTTATAGTACAACTGTAAATTTTCAAGAAAATCGGTTCAGCCATTTTGGAGTCTATAGGTAACGGAGAGACACACACACACACACACACACACACACACACAAAGTTCCATTTATAAATAAGTTTAGAGATATACACTTAGCAATACAAGACTTCTATTTTGCTTGATAAAAATATAAATCATTTTAAACTGATATTTTACCTCTGACTTTAGTATAGGTATGTACAAAATATCGCTCAAAAACAGCATGAAACAGCATAGTATGAATAAAAAAGTTCATTAACTTAATAAAACTAACTTTTTCCATCAAAATATTTATATTTTTATTAAGAGGAAAGATCAAAGCAATTTTTAATTATTTTTAAAATTTTTTGAATCTCTGCTAACATTTTCGAAATTTTGATAGAAAATGTTGTTTTATTTGAGTTAGCGGCTAAAAAAAATTACGCCTTTATTACAATAGGTTACGTGGTAATGCTGATACAACCCACTTTTTTCACGGTAACAAACACATTAATTTGAAAATTCTCGCAAAAATCAGATAATAGTCAGATTTGAATGAAACTTTCAGTACTCATTCACAAATGAATGAAATTATTTTTGAAATTATTATTTTTTTAAATTTCTTGGTGAAAATATTTTTTTTTAACTCTCTTACCCCCCCTCTACGTAAATCCATGAAATTTTAATAAATTTTAATTAGCTGTATAAATTTTTTTTATTAGTTAAATGCAGGACTCATTGGGGCAAATAAATCATCTATGTTTTTTATTCTAAAGTGGACAACCTGGCCGAAAATCTGCTCCGAAGAGTAAAATAAAAATGCAATAAATCTCTGATATAATTTAATTTGATAAACTTTTAATTGCTGGAATAAATAATTATTAAGGACATAATACTCTGAAGAAAAAAAAATTTTCGTTTACTAATAAAATTTTGAAATAATTGTTTTTATTTTTTTATTTTTTATTATAATAATTCATAAAAGTGTTAAAAATATTTTAAAAACCTTTTATTAAAACGTTGTTTAATTTCTTCTTACTTAAGAATTGATTATCACATTGCCTATCGAAAATTGAAAAGTTTAATAAAAATCATTCACCAATTTTACTTTTAAAATAATTAAAAATAATTAAATTTTGGAAATTTTTATTAAGTATGGTGTTCCATACGGATCGAAACAAGTTTCCGTAGAGGTCGTATTGTTTTTAGAAGTTAACAAGTCTTTGGATGAATTCCCCTTACATCGAAAACTAAACAAACCAAACTTTGATTCTAATTTAATTCTTTTTTTATTAAATTAAAATTATTCTAAAAGAAATTTAATTTTTTCAGAAAGCATATTAATAATGTAAGATAAATATGTAATATCTAAACATAAAAATATTTAATATTTCAGAAAAGTATTAATAAATAACAGTTCGGTTATTTTAATTTAATTCTTTCTTTTAAAAGAAATTTAAATTTTTATTCATTCAGAAAGCATATTTTTATTTATTCAGAAAGCACATTTTATTTTTATTTATTCAGAAAGCATAGTCTGGCTATAAATCTAAACTAAAATTCTATAAAATGTTATACTTGCTGAAAATAGTAAAATTAAAAATTTAATATAATATTTAGTTAAAAAACAAAAAAAAATTTCAATTTCCAAATATTACGTTTTAAGCTACACGATTTTTTTGTCACTTACGGCCGCCATCCAAACGTCATTCACACCTGCTACTTGTCAACACATAATTTATCGCCTAGATAAGCGCTGACAAGAGGGCTACTGTTTTTAAAGAGTGATTTATTTCGTAAATATCAAGTCAGTAAGCACTTAATACTTGTTTGAAATCAGATAAAGGAAGGTTTCAATTATAAAAAATCAACTTAAATAACGTGTCAAGGAGGTATTTTTTTTTTTTTTTTTTGCAAGATTTTTAAATCAGAAATTTAGCTACTGTTTACATAATCTGTCGATTCGTCAATAATGGCGGTAAATTTAAAAAAAATTTTTTTTTGCAGTTAAATTTTTGATTCCGAGCAATATAATTTCGGTTTGAACTAAACCAGGGTATTTTGCTTATGGTAATTAGTAAATTTAATCTCTTGGCTTTCAATTAAAGGTAAAATTAAAGCTTCAAGAAAACGTTTTTATTTTTAAAAATTAAATTTAAATTGAGGTATCGAAAATCGGCAGTGATTTTTTTGTACATACCTACTTTAGTATCTGATAATTTATGATACAAGATAGTGTTACTGTTTATTATACTTTGTTCCCCCCCCCCCCCCCCCCATCAACCTATTTTGGTTAATGTTCTCCCCAGAAATGAAGATCAGTTTAGTTGATATATTGTTCCCATTTCTGTTAATTTCACAATTTGTAACTTTATTTTTCTTATTTTGTCTTGATCTTTGATTCTAAATTCTTCTTTCCTAATTAAAGAATTGATATCTGTACTCATGGTTGAAATCATATGTGCTGATTCCTTTCACTCTCTTATTTTGTGTATCTTTTTTATTTTGTTCCACAGACGATGACCTGCTCTCTTTCCTCTTGATTTCAAAATGTGTATAAATTACCTGTAAATAAGAACGAGATGTCCTCCTGAATCATATTGGTTCAGATTGACATTCTCAGAATGCACCTAAAGAAGAATGGAGAATATAGAAGCCAAAAAATTGTGCAAAAGGAAAGAATCAGAATGATGAAAAGTTAATTTTTAGCTCAGAAATTCAGGAAGAAGTTAGTAAATGTACTTGTATATTTATAATCCCAATTCACTGTCAATTGTCTTTAACATGCATATTGACAAAAAAAAAAGCATCTATCTAAATATAAAACTCTTTGACTTCTGTTAATCTGTCTGTCTCTCAGTCACACCCTCTAAAATAGCCATAAATTGATCAGTAGAAACCAAATTTTGGGAAAAGGTGCCAACAGGTAAAGTGGGTACAAAGTATAGTTGGTTGTACTAGTGTAGCTTAGTACATGGCCTACTTTTATATATTAGTAGGCCATGCTTAGTACAATAAATTTTCGTGCATGTTTTGGAAAAAATTAAATTTTATTATTTAACATACAAAATACTCCCACTATTTTAAAAACAATGATTAAAATAACATACTTATTTAATAAAAATGTAACGTTGTTTTTTTGCATACCTCTTCCTTATGTTTTTATATATACAACATTCCAGTTTCCATCTCACCCTGTGTTTGCAAGAAATATAAGCAGATCACGAGGCCAAATGATTCAAAAAGTTGAAAATTGGTTTCAAAAAGAAATATTTACGCATGGCCAGTAAGTGAAGAATAAATTCTAGAGCTTCTTACTCTTGAGCATGCAACGGTACAGTTGCATGCTCAAGAGTAAGAAATCCTAAGAATTCATTCTTTGCTCTTAAAAAGGTAAAAAAAGGAATTTTCTTAAAAAAAATTGTTTACCATGAAGTCCTATTAGATTATTAAACTGTAAAGTAGGGTTTTTGTCAAAGTATTTTTCTAAACAAATCAGCTTGTTCAAATTTCATTGATTGGTTTGTAAATCTCAACAAAAATATTAACAATGTCAACAGTACTAAATACTGTGAGGATTTCAACATTCATTTGCATGTTGCAAAAACTTTCTACTATACTGACTGCTATGAGAAAAAAATCATCCACAATTTTTTAAAAATATTACATTGTAATGAATAAATTATCATAATGTTCAAACTTAATTGTCTTGATTTGGGAGGATTTCTTCTCTCATCCATTCATGTGGTTTTCTTTGATGTCAAGAAATGTATTGTGAGCACAGATTCAAACTGTTAGAATATTGATGTTACCTTTTGAGAAGGACATGGTTGAAAAAGTGAGGAAAGACTTTGAAATAAATTATTATTTATTGCTTGAGAAAAGTCATTAACATGCCCAATTTTATCAATGAATTTTTTTTTTTTGTATCCAAATGAGCATGAAATTTTCAATGCTCTGCAACAGGTGCTGTAAATATTTACTTAGCTTATCAAGCACACTCTAGTGGGGATCATGTTTGCTATGCTAGTGAATTGTCTGACAGATTAACATAACTGTCTGTTGCTCTGTGATAATTATCCAGTTTGAAATTACAAAGCTTTACCCTCATACAGTGCCTGGAGTTTAAATGAGGCTAGGAAGCTAATTATAATAATTGTTGAGCTAATTATCCAAGTGGCAGTAGTAATTTTGAATGCAAGGTTTTTATCTGTCTATGAACACTTGGCCACTGGGGAAAGGCACAACTACCTCAGCTAAACTATAAAATCTTATGATATTTTGACAATTATATCAAAATTTTCTCATCTTTTGAAAAGACCTGTACAGATTATTAGAAGGGAACATTCTTTAACTGCTTATCTAAACCATTTGTTTCTTTGTTAAATGTCAGCAAATTACTTCCCACAAAGAAAATAAATTTTTGCATATGATTGGGATGAGTTTACAGTTGTTTTTGTTTGACTGTCATATTTAGATTTAATTTAAATTGATTTTTTTATCAGCTAAAATGCCTGTATAAAAAAAAAATTTGAATGCAAATAATATGCCTTCTGTTAATCCTTTCAGAAATATTTTCTCTTAAACTGTATTCACTTAGTTAAATAATTCCATTTATTAAAATAAATTTGACTTTTACAGATTGATAAAATCTTTTTCATTTTTTATACAGGTTCCGAAAGAAAAGGATAATCTCATGGTAAGAGATTTATTATTTATTGAAATGCCTTTAAAGAATGTAACTACCAAAAAAAAGGCAATGGGAGATTGTTTATCTGTCTTGTGAAATATAAAAATCTCAAAGACTAGTTGAAAAAGTACAAAACAAAACCCTCACTTGGGCAAAAGTTTTAAAATGAAGACATCTAAATAATATCACAATTATGCATTAAAGTCTATTTTAAGTATTTCACCCCCATTCAAGATGAAAAAAGAAATTAAGTTGTATCTATAATTATTTTTATCAATCAAAAATGGAAACAAATTAGTAAAAGTTATCAAAGAAAAAAAGTTTACTTGAATTAAGTACTGAAAATATAACAAAGGGTTTATTCTCTGTCCTTGCCTGCCTCGGATTTGTCATTTTTCTTTTAGTATATATGTCATCAATTCTGTCTCTCCACATTAAGTACAAGTTTATAAAATATCATCGTCTGTTTTGCTCTTCCCAGTTTATTTGTATAATGTCAGTAATTTTAAGAAATGCTCTTTTTGATTGTATGTATTTCTGCTTTCAGCATTCCAACCGCCCTCTCTTTTCTCCTGAACCATCGTCTGCTGGTGAATATGTGTTGGTTGTCCTGGCGTTACTCAATAATTTCCATAAAACTTTGCGCGAAAGGCAAGCTCAGTGCCTGAATAAAGTACGTTGGGGTCAACCCGTAATTCCAGGCAAGCATGCAAGTTTCACGATCGATCGCAAACATCGTGGCAACCCTAACCCGTTTGATACTGACCCCAATGCAGCAGAGTCGGACGATGATGCAGAAATTGAGGGAACCCTTCAGCCCGAATCAGCTACATGTGAAAACAAGGATTCAATCGTTGTAATTCCTCCTAAGTTGCTTGAAAATGAAGAGAAGAGGGAAAAGTTTGTAGCAGCCCATGAACAAAAGGCTCCAGTCCAAGTAGAAAACCCTTTGAAGGCGATTTCCTCCCTCTCAGAAAGTTTCCTACATTCCAATCAAGAAGAAAGTCCAAAGTACAAAACTAAGAAATTAAAACTCTCTCAAAAATTGAGTAATAAAGAAAACCAAAAACAAAACGTGAAACTTCGATGTTTGCAACGACGGAACTTATTCAGGAAATCTCAGCAGGAATCTTCCGTCGTTCTTCCTTCCAACCACGAAAGCCAAGACGTGAATTTGAAACAAACGCAAGCATCTCTTTCCAACATTCCATCTAATGGAATAACGACGACCACCTTACTTGATACAGATATGGCCAAAGGGTCGAGAAGAAAATCGCTATCCTTGCGAGCCCTTGTCAGACTCGATTTCTAAAGAATCTCTCTTAGGTAAAAAGTGCTCCTCACCTCCAAGAACTCCAAACTGTGAAAATGAAAAAGCTAGTCCACTCAGAGAGAACAACCCCTCAAATCTCTGTGAAATTCGATCAAATTCTCCCGTCTTCTCTGCTAATGATTCTCCATTTCGGAATTCAGAATTTGTTTCTCACCTCAAAGACTGTCCCATGGCAAAGAGTGAAGAATCTACTGGAAGTGTTACTTCTGTGACTAATGTAGAAGGAATAAGTAGTGAAAATCAATCAAATCCCCAACCGAGATTGCTGGAGGTTGAAGGTCAAGAGGTAGTTGATGGGCAGCAAATGAAAAGTACAAAGACAAAACAGGTGATTGTTTCTTTTTTTCTCTTTTTAATTTCAGAGTTGAGAGAATTGGGATAATCCCGTTTCTTTCTCCATATGTGAGATAGATAATGCAACTTGAAACTACATAAACTTAATTAATCAGTGCCTATGCTTGGTCACAAAATCTCTAAAGCTGGCCAAGCATAGAAATGAATACAATATTGGAACCAGTAATACAGAGTGCTGAGAAAATCATTAGTGTAAAATATTGCAATATGAGCTCTGGTAAAAAGAAATGGTTACTGAACCATTAGGTTTATAAGTCCCTAAAATTCTTACACTGATATCCACAAGGACACATGGCCCAGTGAATATAGGCATTGATTAGTTCCAGTAACTTGACCAAAAGAGTTGTGAGTTCATTACTAGGCTACAAATAGTGGGGAAAAAATAACTTAGAGAGCTAAGTTAAAGGGAGATAACTACCAGAAGTGGCATCGCACATGGATTGAGAATGGTATATCTCAGTGATCGAAATAAAAGGTTTTTAAAATTCCTAGCACCTGAAGAAGGCCGGAGTGTACAACAGCCAAAACATTGTAAACATGACAATAAAGACAAGGACAATAGTCCAAACACTGGAAATAGTGTATGTTTTTCTCGTTAGAAAATGTAAATCTACCATTTGTCCATGCCTTGAATATTGCTGATACTTCTGGCCTGGTATTTTTATGTATTTAGAGATTCTTGATAAAATTAAAAGAATCTGCAATGTTTCTGGTTCACACCTGTCGTCTTGGCTCAAGTCACTTTCCCACCATTGTAACATGACGTAGCTTCCCTGTGACTTTTCTAGAAATATTTCATAGTGATTTTTCTGATAATTTTTTTTTTTTTTTTTTTTTTTTTTGTACTTAAACTATATGAATGTATGTACAAAATACTAAATTAGTGTCAAAAGGTCTCATCATCTTTATAGTTGAGTTGGCAAAATGTAACTCTAACTTCTCACTTGTGAAACTCTCTTTGCGCATCTTACTTTCCAGTCAACTTTGGTCTTCAAAAATCTAAGTGCAATGTCAATCGTTATCTTTTGTTGTTTAATTCTTTTTTGTTTGTTCTCTCTTTTTAATGTTTTTCTTTTACACTTCATAATGCATTGTATCTTAGTGGCTTTATTACCTTGCTTGGGGAGAAATGATTTAAAGAAAACAAATATATATACAGGGTGAGATGGGTAAATTGTTGCTATTTTATATTTTTTTAATTTTGCACATTGTTTTTAATTTTGTTGACTGGATAGTGTGGTATGGTCAGTTAAGAAAAAGAGCAACATGACGTTATTCATTCTGCTAGAAATTTGGAAATGTCATGTTGTACTGCTTGGCATTCATACCAGATGCTCGGATACAAACATTTCAGAGTTTGGGCATCAACCTGAGGACAGTGCAGAGGATTCAGAAAGAGTTGGATGATCTATCCAGTAAACATCATGGTGCTTGGAGTGATCACTAATGATGGCGACATTATGCCTCTATTTATCTTCCCACAGGGACTTGGACTCAACACGGAGACCCACATCAAGTTCTTTCAAGAGAGTGTGATGCCCTGGGTCAAGAGGGTAGCTGCTGGAGGATCCCATGTCTGGTAACAGGGCTCTGCATCAAGCAGGAGGACCCAGTTATGGCTGTCAGACAATTTCTGCAACCACATCACCCCTTACATCTAGCCACCTAACTCCCCAGACTGCAATCCCCTTAATCGTTTTATGCATGGTGCAGTTAAGCGAGAGAGTAACAAAACTCCTTGTAACACCAAAGATAAATCGAAGGCAAGGATTATGGCAGCATTCACCAACTTAAACAGGGAGATCATTCAGAAGAGATGCTGATAGTTTCTGGAGACCATGGTTGAAGCCAATGGCAATTTTATTGAATAGATCAAATCTTTAATATTTCAACATATTTTTGTTTAATTCTGATAAATATGTTAAAATGAGATGTCATTGTTATTCGTGTAATTTAGATGATAATTCATCCATCACGCCATGTATTTTTTTTCTCTCTAAACATTTGCCAGCTGTTGGTCCAGGATGTGAAATTAAATGCTGTCCAGGAAACAGTTATGCTTTTCAGGACAGCAAAAAATTCTATTCTATTCTAGAAGCAAAGAATTTCTTAAAATAAATTCTTACTTCTCAACAAGTGGCAAATTTTTAATAAATGGTGTGTACATGAGCATGCACAAACAAAACTCTTTCTATACTGGTGAATGAAACCCACATGAAAAATGCCTCTTGATGAAGTTATTTTATTATATTTATAAATATTTCTATTTTTCTCAATGTGACTAACATTTGAATCAAGTTGTAAGAAGCACAATTGCTTTAATGAACAAGAAAATATTTCTCAATTTTTAGTTAAAAATATTAAATGAATCATTATCAAACTTATGTTTCCGGTTTAGTACCCCCCAAAAAAAAACAATTTCATGACAGTTCCTGGTCTAACACAAGATCACTACAGTAATAACTTACTAACTCTTCTTGCAAATTTGGGGCGGGGTCATTATTTTACATTTCCATCCGGATAACATATTCAGCTAAAAAACAAAAACAAAAAAAAAAAAAGTTTTTTTTTGTTGTTGTTTTTTTTAAACAACTCCAGAAATGTTCACTTGATTGTTTATGATGTCACTTCATATTTTTAAACAATTATCTTTTTTTTTTTTTTTAAAATAAATGTTGCAATATTTTATTTTTTGAAAATTTCACCTCAAAGACTGAATTTGCTTATTGATATTAATTTGGACTGTGTTAGAATTAGTATTTGCTGTCAGTTCTGTTTTCTAGTGAAACACACATGGAAATGTTTCTGTTGTACTTGTTCTGTCAGTCTCATTTCTTAACAAGAACAAATTTAAAATATATTTTTCAAGACATAACACTGAATTGGACAAATATTACTTTGGTGAGAAGGGATCAGTCTTCTATACGAGAAAATCTGGTCCTGTCAAAGGTTGCCATTCTTTAAATTATCCGCTCATCTAAATGAGGGAATAAACTTCTTTGTGAGTCACAAGTCATTTGTATTTATTTTTCCAGAAGCTCCTCGTTCAGTGTCCACTGTGTTGTGATTGGTTCAAACTGAAAGTCATAGAGAAGCATGCCGCCAACTGTGGAATAATTGCACCAATAAAACAAGATGGTAAGATCATATAAAGAGAGAATAAATAGCTATCCAACATCTCTTAATCACAGATTAAATGTTGAAACCATATCAATTAAACTTGTACTGTTTGGCTCTCTCCAGAAAAGTTTAATTATTTACTAAATTTGAAAAGTGAATGTTGATAGTTTGTTTTTACATTGCAAAAACAGAAATAATCAAATTTGTAATTTTAGAATTTTTATAAAAACTAAAAGCCAAAAGTCAGTTGAATAAAACTAAAACAATTTCTTTACCCCCCTTTTTTTCTTTTTTGCCAGAGCCACAAAATGTTGTGGACTCCACACCCATTTGCAATAAGAAAGTGGGTAAAAGGGAATTGAGTGATTTAAACCGTCCATCAGAAAGTAAAGATTCTAAACCTGATCGAATGAGAAACACCAAGTCTGACGTGTTGAAAACCGAAACTGTAGCTGCTGTTCAAAATCTGAATTGTCAAATTCCAACGATCAATTCCAAAGAATCGGCACAACATTCAACTTCTCTTGTGTAAGTATTTTTCATTACAAAAAAGTAAATAGAGTATGGGGGGGGGGGGGGGGTATAAATTGAAATTAAAATTCATTGCTTGATGTTTGTGTAGAAAACAAAAGAAAGGATCCTGTGTTTTGGAATTGACCTTTTAATTCTAGAATCACTAAAATTGTAGGAATTGTAATGTCTCTTTGACTGAAATAGTTTTATTGTATTTGGAGATTTTTACCAAATTATGTGACTGACCTACCATCCTGGCTCCAGTTTCTATCTTATTTTTTCTGTATTCTCCTCTTCCTTCTCCTCCTCCTTATTCAGCCAATAGAAACCTTCATCTGTTTCTCTTTGAAATATTTAATTCTGACAATGGAAATCAAATTTGTAATCTCATGTGATAATATTTAATAAATTTCTTTTTCCCTTTGTATTACTTTGAGTGTGAGAGATTTGAAATCCTTTAATGATGCACAATTCCTTCCAACATCAATTATTGACATTGCTTTATTCAGGCCTTTAGTTTATTTGGAGAATAGCTGAGGTGTACAACTCTGACTTGTTAAGAAATTGTTATTGAAAAATGCAAAACTTGTTTGTTTTTGTTTTTCTCTCTCTCTATAAAGATATATATATATATATATATATATATAGGAAAGAATATTAAAATGTTTTGAGTTTAAAAAATGTGTGTTTTTTTTTGTTTTTTTTTTGACAGTATTTGTTTATTTCTATTATATTTTATATTTCAGACCACCCTCAGAAACAAATGATTTTAAAATTTGAATTGTGTGTATATATAACCCCTGGCACACAAGTGGCGGCCCTGCCTTGTTTGGAGTGAATTGATTATAATAATAATAAAAAAAGTCGAAGGTTTGGTGCAAGAGTTAAAAACATCTGTGTTTCATGGCTTCAGTTAGAAATGAGAAAGTTTGCTTTTTAAGAAAAATGAAACGCCTCCCCATTTTTGTTGGGGTCAATTTCCAAGCAAAGAGATTAGACAAATAGAGAAATGTTCACCATCTACAATAGAATTTAATGGAAGAATTGTAGAATTGCAGTCGCGATGGAATCCCGGTGATAGCCCTTAAGAAACGTGCTCCTGAACTCTCCCCTGTCCTCTCTAAACTGTATAATTACTGCCTTTCAGCTTCCTGTTTTCCTGCATGTTGGAAGTTCTCTTCAGTCGTTCCTGTATTTAAGAGTTGTGGTGAACCCTCGGACCCACCCAATTATCGCCCTATCAGCCTTCTACCAATCGAGGCCATAATTAATGCTGAAATAGTTCAACATCTTACTGCCCACAAACTCTACTCTGACAGGCAGTATGGCTTCCGCTTTGCCAGGTCCATGGCCGACATGCTAACAACCATTACGGAGTACATGCTCCAGGCCCTTGATGAGTCAGGCAAGGCTCATGCTGTTGCTCTGGACATCTTCAAGGCTTTTGACAGGGTTTGGCACTCTGTCCTTCTATGCAAGCTATGAGGTTTACGGTGTTACCAGACGCTTGCTTGATCTAATCCAATCTTTTTTAAATAACCGCAAAAAGAAGGTCGTCCTGAATGGGCATGCATCTACATCCTACAGCACAAACACTGGTGTCCCTCGGGGCTCTATCCTGGGCCCGACGCTCTTCCTTATTTTTATAAATGACCTCCCAGATGAGATCAAGAGCCAGGTAGGCATCTGCGCAGATGACACCACAATTTACTCCCGCATCTACACTCTGTGGTGAATTGGGGTAAGAAGTGGCTTGTCAATTTCAATGCGGCTAAGACCAAGCTGTTGTCTGTCAATCATCACAGGCAACCTCTCCTGCCTCCCATGAGCATGGACCAAATGAATCTCCCTGAGAACAATACACTGCGCCTCCTCAGCTTTACCCTCTCTTCTGATCTCAAATGGAACCACTACATTGAGTCCATAGCTAAATCCACTGCTAAGAAGGTTGGGTCACTGTGTCAGGCCAGGAAGTTTTTCCCGCCTGAATCCATCCTGCATATATACAAATCAACCATTCGTCCATGCATAGAATACTGCTGCCATATATGGTCAGGTGCCCCTGCTGTTCATCTCAGTGTTCTTGACAGGCTCCAAAGGAGAATCAGTAATGTGATAGGTACTGACTAGGCGGCTCGACTACAGCCACTTCCCCACCGACAAGATGTGGCCTTCCTTTGTCTGTTCTATAAATACTTTCATGGCTTCTGCTCCAACGAACTTAAGTCGCTGGTGCT
The DNA here is from genome assembly GCA_037127315.1 of Ascarosepion bandense. Lineage (NCBI taxonomy): Eukaryota > Metazoa > Mollusca > Cephalopoda > Sepiida > Sepiidae > Ascarosepion > Ascarosepion bandense. Next base: position 281,361 of record JBBBDQ010001776.1, read on the forward strand.
TCTGCAACAGGTGTTTACTCGTGCAACCAGATTGGCAACTGGGTCCCACCCATTCACAGTTAGATTAACCAAATGCAGATGACGATTATACTCTTGCAGCTTCCTCTCTCGCACTTCCCACCTGTGGAACTCGCTTCCATATTCTTGCTTTCCTGATAGCTACAACCTCCAGGAATTTAAATGCAATGTCAATACTCATCTCTTAACCACTTGACTCTAGTTCTTTCTACACCACCCAGTATATCCTTTCCTTTCTCTCCACCTTTGCAACTGTCATCACACCTGTATTCCCATCCTTCTCATGCTCCTTTCTATCTGGTTCATCTTCCTCTTCACTCTCTTCTACTTAATCTTTTTACTCTTATGTAGCCCCCTGCACATCAGTGGCATTACCGCCTTGCTCGGGGTGATACGATAAAAAAAGAAAGAAACAACAGCATTTGTAACAGAAGAGAATTGTTACAAGGAATTGAAAAGAAAAAAAAACCATGAACCAATCAGAATTTTGAAGGTGTCATCGTAGAACACATTTCTTTCTCTCCTGCTGCCTGCCCTCTTTTATTTATTTAAAGAATCAAACAATTGAACCAGTGTTGATTTGAATCTGTTTTGTTCAAAATGAGTCAGTTAAGTGCCATACATGAAATGCGCTTGGGCAATCATGTCTGGAAAGAGACATGACTGACTGGGCAGAAGATTATCCCGCAGTAGGTTGCCATTGCTTTCTGCGGGAGACTGGTTGCCAGCCAAGGCTATAGAACCCAATCTGTCCTGTTATTTAACCCATAACTAGAGGGAAAAGACGGATTAGTACCTTTTCCAAGGGCATTTGCATGTAAGTGAATACAATAAATTCAACTGGAATTTGAATTCAGCTCCCCGATTTCTCGTTCCAAGCCAATATCCACTGCACCACAACGCAAAGATCAAATGTGAATTAGAGATTAGAATTTTCACTATCAATTTGATTCATTGCAGTTTTAAAAAGATTTTCCAAATTTGGCAAAAACATTTTTAAACTTTTTCTTTCAAACTCATTAACACAAGTAAAGGGAAATTTCTTCTTTTTCCTTCCAGTTTTGAGATGGAACCAATTGAAAATGGCCAGACTAAACAGCAAAACAGTAAGGAAAATTGTCTTTTTTACAAGTTTGTTATAAAAGCTACTGAATAAATTAACCTGCTGTAGAGTTTTAACTTTGATTTGGGACAAGAAATCATGTCTCAATCAGGCAAAGTTTTGAATATTCTATGCTCAACAAAAGAGCACATCATCACATTTTGTGACATTAGGACTACTTTTTTTTTTTTTTTCCTTAAGCAAGAGGGTCTCTGCCCCTGACAGGGGGGGCAACTCTCAGTATTTGATGGACAAGTAGAAGAAACTGCAAAAAGGGTTTTTTTTTCTTCTTGATCAAGCTAAACAACTTTTCATACATAGAGAAGCTTACCGGTGTTGAGCATTTATATAGAAGTAAATGAAATAAATTTAACCAGTCATTAATTAATGATCATCTGCTGCACAGCTTTTCACTTTTTCTTTCTCCCTATTTTGATGGCTGAAGCTCATTGACTTGTAACCCTTCTCATAATTCATCCATTGGTTGATTCCTATTTTAACTGAAGAAACAAATTGATTAAAAGTCTAGAAATTTTGTCCTTTTAGTATTCTTGAATTATTTTCCATGTTATTTTCTCATTTTAAAAAGTCACACTTTTTTCCCTCTGTCTTTTCATAAACTGTCCTTCCAGAAATGGAAACTGAATCTTCTGAGTAAGTACATTTTCTTTATTTTTATGTTCTTCCCCACATTGGGGTTTGGACTTTGTTGTTTTTGTTTTAAGACCAATTCTGCAAGAGAGTTACACTCTCACAAATAATGTTGTTCTCTGGAGAACAAAGATTTTTAATTTTGGTTTGCTTTTTACATTTCAGCTTTTTTTTTTTTTTTTTTTTTTTTGTGAATATCACTAACTTGGAAATTAATTTTAATCTTCTGTGAAATGTTTACCTATAAAAATGCATAATGCACTTTTAATTTCTAACAAATAAAGAGTATGTTGACTTTTTACTATGCTTCTGTACAGAAATGTAACATTTTAATTGCACTTGATTTAAAAAAAATAATTTAATACATTTTTTTTTAGTTTTTCTTATTACAAATGTTAGACTTTTTCAAGAAAGTTCATTTTAATATTTTGTTTAATTTTTAATAGATTTTGATTCTGTTAAGTTAATTTAAAAATGGTATGTGGCATAAAATTATTTAATATTTTTCTCTGATTATTATTCATAACAAATTAATGACAAATTTTAACTTTTGAGTATTTTTTTTCTTTCTAAAAAGTTTAAAAACTTTTTTTTTTCCATTAAGTTTTAAATGTGAATAACTGTAACAATATTTAACATGGCGTATGGATGAAAAGGGTTAAAGAAAACTGTTTTATTTTTGTCAGAAAAGGATTAATTGGTTAAAAAAAAAAGAAAACATAAAATCACGCAATACGAGTGTTACTATTCAACAAGACATGGCTAGTAGGTTTGGGGGCCAGAGGTTAGTCGTCTTGCTGAGAGATATATAATAATACTTAAAATTGCATACAGATGAAAAGGATTGAAGAAAACTATTTTTTCATTTTCCCCAGGATTAAGAACAGGCGGAATTCAGCGAAACACAGCTGACGGGTTTAGGGGCCAGAGGTTAAAATAGTCTTGTAGAAAGAGAAATGCCAATTACTGGGAAGATTATAATTCTAAATTTTTCTGAGAGAAAGTGAAAGACGATGTCAGGGAGATTGCCGCCATATAATAACCCCTCCCAGAGGAGGGAGAATCTTACAGAATCGAAAGCAGAGAAAAAGGACTGGTTAAATTTTAGGTTTCCCAAGCCAAATGAATCATGCCCCCTAACAACTGCAAACCCAAACTGAAACTAAAAACCTTTGTTTCCAAGGGAATGAGAGTTTACACTATGACTTTTCATTTAGTAACAACCACCACATCTCGTATGCAAATGAACAGCTATCCTTTTCATATTTGTTTTTAAATGAATCTTAAAAAAATTGCTCACATTTGATTGTCAAGAGGCTATGAAAATTTTTTCAGTAAATCTTGCATGGGAATTACTGTCTTTTAGGGAGAAAGGTAATTTGTAAATTTTACCTTTTTGACATGGTATTCAACTCTTGACTTATTTATCGTTATCAGCTAAATCTTTGCTATTTTATTTTTCATCTTCTCTAAGAATCCGTTAAAAAGAAACTATTCTTTCTAATATTGCCACCTTTTTTTTTCCCCCCCAGCCTTGTGCCATTGCTGAAACGGTGTTTCATTTGTGATTTGTCATATGTCGATGGTAAGCCTTTCTCAACTCATCTTCGTGCATGCCGAAAAAAGTATCAGAAATTGAAGAAACAATTTTCAGTCTTCTCTGAAGAGGAGGAGCCACGGCGCAAAACCCGCAGCCATTCCTTTCTCCCAGCCAACACGAAGAACTCTAGAGAAGAAGTCAATTCAAACACTTGAGTGGCTGTTTTCTTTCTCCTTACATCCCGTCACATATCAATGACTGTGTGCCTTAACAGTGGCCTGATTTTCTGGCATCTCTTGCCTCTTCAGAGTTATCTACTCCACCTGCCCTCCCAAAAGAAAAAAAATATTGTTGAACAGAATAAACTTATTTTAAAAAAGAAATTCAAATTAAAACTAAATGACCTTAGCAATGTTGTTTTTTCTTTTTATGATTGCTAACTGAAATGTTATGGTTTTAATAAAATTAACAAATGTAGTTCGTGGGTCAATAAGAAGGCTCAGAAGTTTTGATGATTTCGCATATTTCATTGGTGTGTGTGGTGTTTTTTTTTTTTGTTTTTTTTTAAATGAGCCTCAGACTTGTTCAGCTTTTGCTCAATAATTTACAGCTAATTTTTTAATTTCATTTATTTATCCACACTTTTTTATGGCCTCTTATTTGAGGAGTGAATCAGCCATTGGAATATATTTTCTTACATGCCAACAGTTACAGAATTTTTTGAGCTACTTTGATGCATAAATGGCTCAATGAGTTTCCATAATAAGAATGAAACTGGATCTTTGGATATCCTGAAGGTATTTTGACCTGATTGTCTTATTTAAATCACAAAATGAAAGTTGTGATGTTATCAGTTGAAATGGAAAGATGTAACTATAAGTTGTATGCTAACAGTTTTTTTTTCTCCCACTCCTTCCTTATGAAACTCTTCTAGCTCCTTGCTTCCCAGTCAACTTTGACCTTCAAAATTTTAAATGCAGTGTCAATTGTTATCTTCATCTGAATTCTTGTTCTTTTAAAAAAAACAAACATTTATTTTACTAAACACAAGTCTACTTGTGGTGTTCTTCAGAACAGGGTTTGTAAAAAAAAAAAAAAAAAACGTCTAGTAAAGACCATGTTGAAACTAAACATGAACCTTTCCCAGGGTAGGGGGCAAGAGTGTTATTGCTCATAAATTTCATAGGAAGGAAGAGGAGAAAAAGGAAAAAAAAATGATAAAAATGAGAATGTTTTAGGTTTTATTATCTGCATATTCAATGTATTGTTGTTGCACTTTGGCTACTTTTCGGTGTTCCTTCACCAAACTGTGTGGGCATTGCATTTTGCACCAACTTATAGGAACCATTGTGTACCCTGCAATTGAAACGAGAAGTCGTTAGCAAAAGATTTGAATTAACCAAAGGATTAACACTTGGTAAGGGGGTGCTGAAAAGTTATTGGTTTAACTAGAAAGGGAATTAATTTGGTTGGTGCATGTAATGATCAGTGAGAGAACTTTTCTATACTGACCCTGTTCTGAAATCATTGAAAAAAGAAAATTTGTAAAACTCAAAAGAAACTAACGTACCTGCATCACTTGTGGCTAAAACAACTCCAAGTTCATTTTCAGCCGTGGTCAAAATGTAAGAATGAGCATCTCCCAGTGAAAGCTGAGAAAAATTAAGGATCCAAATTTTATGAAAGAGAAATTAGTTTCACTTCTTTTAATTGCAAAAATGTCTTCTTCCTACAGTGAGCCAGAAAGTAGAAAAATATCAATTGGAGAAGCAAGCCAAAGAATTGAGAGAGAAAGAAAAATTCCCTATTAGACGACTTGTAGCAAGTAAAATCATACATTTGAATTACAAACTTTCACGTGAGAAAAGGAAAGGATGTAAGTTTTCCAAAATAATTGCCAAAAGTAGTGGGGGGTGAAAATTTCTGATTTTTCAATTCTAAAAAAAAAAAAAAAAAATACTTTTCAAAGCTGTTTTGGCTTGAGGACACACAGTGATTCGTTATTGTCAGTATGACCATTTGTGTTTCGATGTCCTCAGAACCAAACTAGTTTTTGCTTTTGATTTCTGCCACTTCTTCCCCTTTTTATTGGAGAAGAGATAAGAAACAATGTTTAGTAAAGGATACAACTTTGGCTACAATTATATCACCAGGACGAAAGCAATTGTACATCTCCACCTGAAAAAGAAACAGAAATTTTAGTCACGACTTAAAATCTTCAAATTAAAATTGATTTCACTGGAAAGAATAAGAATTATAGCAGAATTTAACTGAGGTTTAAAAAATTGGGTCGGTTAAACAAAAAAAGGGAAATAATAATTGTAGTGTATAAAGTCCCGAAAAAGTAGCCTTCCTAAATACAGAAGTCAAAAGCTCATCACCATTCCTATGGACAAGAACATCCAAAAAAGAAAGACATCAGTTAGACTCCTTTTCTACAGTAAACTTAAGGGAAGAATGGAGAGAGTTTAATAATGTGAGAAATAAATCAGCTTCAACCTCATTATTAAGGAGGCAGAAAGTATCATTCATGTAACAATGATACATCAGAGGATGATCAATTCAAAAGAATAATGAAACCTAGTGAAAACCAACAAAATATAAGCAAGGGAAGGACCCAAAGGCGAACCCATCGCTACACTGTCGATCTGCTGATAAATAATATTATTAAAACTAAATTCGACAGATGAAGTGGCAAACTTCATAAGATCAACAAATACACTCTTAGGAAAATCCGGAGGAGACGAGGAAGGATACAAAATATCCCAACCCATCTCAATTGTCTCAGACAAAGGGACACAGGTGAACAAGGAGTATATGTTAAAAGAACACATGAACCCACTAGCGGAGGAGAAATTACGTATAGATTTCACAAAAGAAAAGGAATCTTTAATACAATAAATACTATAGTGCAACAACACTGGTTGTAGCACTGTTGAGAGCCAACTGGCAACTTTGTCCTGGGAGGACTCAATCATGGACAGGATGGGTCGTAATGGGACACCATTCTTATGACTTTTCCATAGCCCATACAAACAGGGGCGAATAGACCCAGTGGGCCTAATTAACTCAGAAATATCAGAAGAGAGTAAAACACTCTTGACCACTTTAACAATTGCCTTTAAAACTTAGCTTCAATAGAAATGCAATTATGTGTCTCAACTGAACCTAATTTAAAGAATTTAGTATTATCATTAAGTATATTGTCAATCTTTGACACATAATCAGAATAGTCCAATAGCACCACACCAACACCTTTATCAGATCTAGTAATAACCAGGTTATAATTGTTCTTTAGACTTTTAATAACCCTGCGGTGCTGTTCTACCCATTTAGACTCAGAAGCTGAAGAACCAGCTAAATAACGGGTATAACAATTAAGTTTCGCCTTAAAGTCGCTATAGAACCTCAAACTCAGCAGAAATTTTCTCATGGTTCAGCATTGAAAAAGGAATACAAAATTCCAAACCATGAGCAAGAATACGAATCTGTAACTGAAAAGGTTCATGTGAAGAAAAATTAAATATAATTACCTCTCCAATAGGTTCGCCACTACATCTAAACCCTTTATGAACCAAATAATTTCATTTAGTCTGGATAAACACAGACAATTTATTTAACACCAAGTTCATGTGTATAGCTAACTAACCAAGAAAAACAAATTTGATCAAAATAGGAGAGTATTAACAAACACTTCCTCCATTGATTCTTGTAAGTACAATTGAGGAGAAGAATTCTTTCAGAAAAAGTTTCTATCGAATCCTCCGTAAAAATCTCAATTTTTAGACCTGAATGGAATCTTGAATTTCTAATTCTATACAAAATATGGGCAGGACATACATGTTTATTTATACACGCTTGAAGGAAATCATGATAGAATTTTAGCTGTCATATACATGCCTTAATAATAATTTATCCAAACTACAGAAATTTATGTTTGTACTTCCACTTTAAATATTTGAACAAATTCTTTGTCATACAAAATTTTATAATAGTCAGGAATAAGCGTAGTTTAAATGGCATTTTTACTAAATACAAAAAAAAACAACCGATTTTCTCCCAGACCTTATCAAATTTATTTCTGGAATAAGAGATGTGTAAAATAAAAGATAATTAATGGAGGAAAGGAGAAAAAAATGCAAGGAAAACTAGAATCCAATAACATTCAAACCCAGCAAGCAATCCCTCTGTTTACAGAGGGATTGTTTTATTGAACACATCTCTTATTCCCAGAAATAAACTTGATAAGGTTTTGGGTGAAACCGGTTGTTTTTTTAGGTTTTTTTTTTTTTCAGGTTTTAGTAAAAATGCCATTTAAACTATGCTTATTCCTGGCTATAATATATATAATTATAAAAAAAACTTAGCAATGAAACCTGCACCTCTCTCTCTCTCTCTCACACACACACAGAGGCATCCAAGCATAGCACTGCTAACAGTCATTAGAGATAATGAGAAGCTGTGTTCTTAAAAAGAAAAAAAAAATTAAGAAAGAAATTTGGGTGAAGCCCTACCAAATGTGTACCTTGTACAAGTTCTTGGGAGAAAAGGGAAGAGTGGCAAACATTAATTCCAGAAATATTTCCTGGACCAATGCAAGGTTACGAAGACAAGAGGAGAACAAGAACAAGTTCTACAAAGGGAGCAACATTTGCTATGTGGATGAGTAATTATCAAATGGAATAAAAAGATTCCTTCTGTCAAGGGGGGAGAGAGATATAAATAAAGTTTTTTTTTTTTTTTTTTTTGTTTATTTCTTTGACTTAATCTTTTCATAATTTTATAAGTGATTTTAGATCAGGTTGGAGTGAAGCTATGTAATAGAAAGTGAGAAATAATGCCCCCCTCCTGGGGGGATGTAATGATGGTGTGCGCAAATGAGAGGGCGGGAGAGAGTAGCAAAAGCAGGAAATGAGCATTCAGGGACAGAATTTTGGTCTTTGTGGCTGCAAATTATTTGTACAAGTTTTTTCATTTCTCTAAATATTGTATTCAGTAGGAGACAAAAAAATAAATGACATACTTTGTCTCTGATCAAACTAATTTTCTCTTTTTTGTTACATTTATGAAATTAAAAAAAACTATGGAATTCTGATTTCTCTAAAAATAATTTACCTTGTCCTTTTCTGTTGCACGAACATCTTCTTTCCTGTAAAAAAAAAATAAAAAAATGAACAATAAATATAATTGTTATTAAATGAGTGATTTTTTTTCTAAGTTGTGTGAAAATTATCAACACTATTTTTCCTGATTAATCTTTTTTCATAGAATCTGTTAAAATATTTCCTATGAATGTGTAAAAAAAAAATATATATACAAAAAGGTTTTTTTATTACTTACTAATGATAAAATCTCCTTCAAATAAAATGCTTTACTTTTAAGACGTTAACTTGGCACTCACCCCTACAATCTTCAGACTCAGAGCAGATGAGAAATGTTTGATAAAAAAGCTTAAGTGAGCCAATCGAAAATAAAATGTTTGTTTTTGGCAACACATGATGCAAGGGTGACTATCTGTTTTCCGACAAAAATACAAAACGCCATTTACCTGATCATTCCACGGAAAGGTTCTCGTAATTGTGTTTGGCCCACATTTTGGATTAAACATTTGCAAAATCTCGGATTCACATTTGTAATCTGAAAATACAAAGAAAAATAATTTCAGACATTGCAATTCAAAAACGTCCTTTTTTTTTTCCTCATTAAGATTTTTGTTGACAAAGATTAAGAGAAAGAGTTTACTAAAATTCTCACTAATTTAAACATTCTCTGTTAAGTTCTTTTTAATAATCAGAAATACAATAGACTGATGGGTTTTTTTTTCTCTTATATGACTTATCAACCTGTAGTGGGTTATATAAAGCCAAAACCTATTTCAGATTTTGTGGGAGGGATTGCTTACAGTACCCATCGTTCCCAAATAGTCCCCTGTCTAAGCACTGGCCGAAATGAGAGCATGCCTCTAACAAAGACTTTTATGAGATGATGGGTCTCTTTTCAGACAGGGTCTCAGGCATCATTGCAATTAACTCAAAGGATATCCCAGATTTTTGTTGGTTTCCTGTTAGTGTGGAATTCCAGACTGATGTAAATGCGGCCACTTTTTACAATTTTGGAAGCTCTTTAAATATTTTTTTTCCTCTTGATGATAATCTAGGTTTAGCTAGGAAGGTTTATCCACTCCCCCACAAGAGTGAGTTGTGACACAAGGTCAGTTTTTAAAGTGGAGAACATGAGTGCGGACGCTCGGTTCACAATTCAAATATTACCCAGCTACTGTCAATGCAGCACCTGGGTACAGAGAATTTGCAATTTGCCAATAACTATCCATCCTTGATAATAAATCAACCTCCCAACCATTTTTCATTCATTTCTCTTGCAGATGTTCTACACTTTTCCAGATGTGGCCACTTGATATTTTCCTTAAAAAAAAAAAAAAAAAAAAAAAAAAAAAAAAAAAAAAAAAAAAAAAACCAGATTCAATGGCGTGAACTTTTTTTTAATTGATCCAATCATAAAAGCTACTAGTCACTTAATGTGATCTCAGCCACAAAGAACAGATGACATTCCAAATTTACTCCTGTGTCCTTCAGTCCTTGCAGCTACTAAATAACAATTTGTACTATTTTGGGGGGCAAATGTCACTCATGGAATCTTTACTTCCTTTTGTGTGTTTATAAAGCAGAGTATCTAGAAGTTCTCAACCGAACTTGCTCTCAAAATCTCATGAAATCACCAGATATCAGATAATTTTTTGTTAAGGATTTCTTCTTGCTTCGGATGTAACGGTTGACAATTATGCTTAGCATTCATTAGAATGTGAAAATTATCCACTATGGAATTTTTTCATGTTGTAATGTCATGGTCTACATTTACTAATCTACATTTTAGTAATGTTGTAAAATGTTTATAAAAAAAAAAAAAAAAAGTTTTTTTCATTTTCATGCTTAAATATGTGCAAGACCATGATGTTACATTAAATATGTGCAAGACCATGATGTTACATTAAATATGTGCATGACCATGATGTTACATTAAATATGTGCAAGACCATGATGTTACATTAAATATGTGCAAGACCATGATGTTACATTAAATATGTGCATGACCATGATGTTACATTAAATATGTGCAAGACCATGATGTTACATTAAATATGTGCAAGACCATGATGTTACATTAAATATGTGCATGACCATGATGTTACATTAAATATGTGCATGACCATGATGTTACATTAAATATGTGCATGACCATGATGTTACATTAAATATGTGCATGACCATGATGTTACATTAAATATGTGCAAGACCATGATGTTACATTAAATATGTGCATGACCATGATGTTACATTAAATATGTGCATGACCATGATGTTACATTAAATATGTGCAAGACCATGATGTTACATTAAATATGTGCATGACCATGATGTTACATTAAATATGTGCATGACCATGATGTTACATTAAATATGTGCAAGACCATGATGTTACATTAAAAAAAATTTAAAAAATTCCATAGTGGATAATTTTCATATTCTAATGAACACTAAACAAAACTCTCAACCGTTACATTTGAAGCAAAAAGAAAAATTTACAGTAAATTTTAGCAACATTTTTGCACTTATTTTTTTGTTACCACAACTTACACTCCCTCAGAGATTGAAAGTACGTGAGAACATTGAGAAATGGATAATAAAATCAACTGTAAAGCTACAGCATATTTCTTACATCTTTCAATTATAATACACAAAAGATTATGCACGAGTATAAATGGATTTTATTAAAAATAAGCAGAAACAATATTTGCAATTTTTTAATCTGACATGTCTAATATAAAATTTACTGCTTAAATACACACACATATATATATATATATATATATATATAGTTTTTCACAGCTTATCAGTACAGTAAGGCATCTGATCAGAGGTAATTTTGATTAATCTCAATTTTATTTCTGTTTTTACCACGACTAGAAAATGGAATGGAAACAGATTAAATCCTTTTGCTATTAGTTTCGTGGCAAACTTTGAAAGCTACTTTCTTATTGTTACATATTAATAAAATGTCAAGAAAAGGTAGAGATTTGTCTATTTCAAAATCATGTGTAAATTCAACGGGAAGTTCAACTTAAAGTTTCTTTATGTCTCGTAGATTTTCATTGTTAGGATATATTAAAAGAATGCCATGTATCTGAGATTAGTGGAGTTTTTATGTATGATGTTTTTAAATCAGTTAAACTTTGATTCCATATGCAAACTGAACTTTTGCTTAGAGAAATTTTTATTTAAAGAGAAGAAGCAGTGGTTAGTGATTAGTTTTCATAAATTTAGGAACAGATAAGTTTTGAATTTTTTGAGGCGATTTCTTACTTCTTATGTTGAATTGATATCTAAACTAACAAGAACATTGTGTTTCCTGTTTATATTTCTTACCCTCTAGATTCGGTCAGCAGTGTTTGATCGATGGCGCCTAAGAACTGAGTTAGGACTTTTGAAATTGCCTTAGCTAGATTGTGTGGGGCACTGTTGATGCCAGACATAATCAGTTTAATGAAACTTTAATAAAGCTGAAACTTCGTAGATTTACAAACATTTTCACTTCCTATCTCATATATATATATATATATAGTTGTCAGTCCGTAAACGGTGAGAATAATCCAACAAGATTTCCTTAATATAAATTATTAATAGGTAAATCCATATAGAGAGCTCGATGGGTGTTAACCAGAGCGATATGAAGAAATTTTATGCCAGATGAAGGAAATATTGTCAAAGAGTCTGATGATATGAACTAGTTAAGCTCATTGAAATGAACTATAGTTTATAATATGACGTGTTGAGTTTTCCTTTATAAACCTATATATATATATATATATATATATATAAAACTTATTTTATAAATGGAACTTTGTGTGTGTGTGTGCATTACCTATAGGCTCCAAAACGGCTGAACTGATTTTCTTGAAAATTGACACAGTTTTACTATAAGTGTCTGAGAGTGTTCTTAGCTAGGTTTTGTGTCGAGGTACCCCCAATAAATATTGAAAATCGATAATCAAAAAAATTGAGTTTTAGAAGGAGTGGTCTTATTTTAATCAAATTTGATACACTCATAGACAAAGACATAAGAAATGATATTCAGAAGTTTCAAGGTTGCAGTTCTTACAATAGTGTAGAAAATCGATTATATATATATATATATATATATAAAAGCAAGATGTTTGTGTGGGTGTCTGTTTATCTGTCTGTATGTCCTTTATACAAATCCACAATTTTTATCCGATTCTCACCAAACTTCAAAAAAGACAATTTTATAACAATATTTTGGGAACGGCGATAATTTTATTAATTAATAACCAAAATCATCTAATTGCTATTATAGATAATAAGAGAACATACTACAAAAAATTTTCTTTATCCTCCAAATATGAGCAAAGGAAAACGGAGGTGATTAATTTTATTAACTAATTATTAACTGTAGCTGGAAAATCTTTATCTTGTCACTTGAAAATATAGGTGACTCAGAGAATGGATATTAAAAACAGGCGCGTAGAAATTATTAATTGTTACAATGTCAGTGGACCCTTGTCAACTTGTTTTGGGTGAAGACAGTTCTAAAATGTTCATGCCTATTGTTTTAAGAAAAAAAAACCCCGAAATTGTTTCGTGAGAAAGAAAATTCGGTTAAGTCCAGCCCAGAGAAGGGGTATGGGGAGATGACGTCATAAGATCAAGAGAGATTCCATTGGTCCTGTGAACAAGCTCCGAAAGGGGGAGACGACTAACAATTGACGTCATGGAAAGAAGACTAATCCCATTGGTTAAACCACAGGCAACAATGAGTAGCAGCTAACCTCAGGATTTTATTGGTTGCCCAGACGGGGTTCGAAGCAGCGAGCTGCGGCCAGCCAGATTCCTTGTTATTGCTTAGGAGAATAATTCGATTTACCTAAGAAACGCCCGTTCCGCTACCAGTTGATAGAAGCAGGGATGGGAAATTATTCAAGAGACTATTATGTATAATCTGTATATAAAGATGTTATTTCACAACACTTCAGACATCGGTACCGCTTGTGAAAAACTCACATGACTAACTTGTGATTAATTAACACAACGTGAGACAAGGGAGAAAACCGTGACAGAGTCAATCTACAACCAGCTGGCTGCATCGAAACCAACAGCAACCGGCAAAGTAGTGGCATAATTTCAAGATTTTTTTTATTTAAATTAAAAAAAAATATGTTAAATATTTTGTTGAATCTTGCAAACAAAACTGTGTGGAGAGAGAAAATAAATAAGAGACGCAACAGGGAATGATGGCATCATTTTTTTCCTTTGCGACTTTAAAAGATTTTTTCCTGAGGATATAAATTCTTGTATTTTGATGAATGTTTCTAAATGTTTTAACACAAAGAAAGTGTTTTAGCAACAGTAACAAATGATAATCTGTGTAAAAAAGAATGCAAGATGACAAAACTTCTTGGCTCCATTTTCTTTTGCACAAAAAGGATCACACTCTTCTCCAACGTGAAAATGTTTAGCACAATTCAACACTGATAATCTCAAGTTACTAAGAAAATCAAAAGGAATGTGCATCTATCACGTTTCAGTAAATACACAAGAAAAATTAAAGTCTTAATTTTAATGTTAGAATCAATTGGAGATAAAAATTACTGATAATATATTGCAATCATTTCACATCAACTGTAAGTACATTGGGAGGGGGTCCCCATATGTTGTACTTGACTTTCTGGTTCATGAGGAATTGAAATTTTTTACATTCCTCCCCACCCCCATTTTATTGAAGATGTTTAGACATCATTAAAAAAATAAATGCATTGTCTGTTTAAGGTTCAATGTTCTATACTTTGAAACAGGTCCCTTCTAAAGAACATTATCTTAAATGGTTGATATTTAAAAATTAATCTTTCACACACATTCCCTTTATTGGCCTTTATAGATGGTCACTGCCATACAGCACAAATATTCTTTGTATCTTGCGTTGCTTTACTATCACGAGATTTATAAAGAATACAGTGACAAGCAGGGCATCCATTAAAATCTTTCTTTCACCACAAGATTCAACACTAAACAACTGAATCTGTTAACAATGAAATCTGCCTATTTTACAGGCAAAATTTCTTGCCAAAATAATATACAAATCTATTATTTCCAGAGATTTTCTATTTAGTTTGGTCCTCAACAGAAATGATTACAATTAATAATGTTGATTGAAGAAGAACAACAAAAGAAACATTTGCTCAAATACATGCCAATCCCAAGAGAGACTTCAGTTTCGTTCAACAGAAAGGGGCCGCAAAATACTGCTGAAACTTTACTAAAACCTAATAATTTCATTAAAAACAAAAAATAAATCTTCAGAGTAAATAAAGAGAAAAAGCTACCCGTGTCCCACATTTGTTTAGGAACGTATTATTCATTATGGGACAGAGGTAGTAGTTTTTGGTTGCATATTTGCAAAATGAACACATGGTTCATATGAAAATTTGATGGAGGTTTTCATCATGTTATCACTGTGTAAATTTAATATTTACGAATCTCCAATGTTTTAAAACAAAACAATGTAGTAGATTAGTTTGAAGAATGAATCTTCTATGAATGAAAGAAACAAAATTTGCTGTTTAAGAAACCAATTACTGTATTAATCTTAATTTTCAAAATGTAATACGAGTACCTGAGATAATTTTGTCAAATTTAAAAATTCAAAAATCTTTTAATCTTTTGAAATCTATTTTAAAAATATGTGTTTATATAATCACAGGGAGTAGCATTGCGATAAATTAAACACTTCACAGAGACGATTTTGTTGCTTTGCCAACAGAGAATCTAAAGAAGTTATGGTAATTTGATTGAACTTCTTGTCTCCCAAACATATCGGTCAGTCAATGATTGTTTTAACATTGATTCACCATCAGGTTTTTGATTTGAAAAGGCAAAGGTTGTCTGAATCAGCTGTTGGTGTTTTTTACAGTATGTCTCATTAATTGTGTGTGTGTGTGTGTGTGTGTGTGTGTGCGCATGCATGTGTCACGATCAACTTTAACAAACAATACTTCAAAGAGTGTGAGTCAAAAGTGTAAAGTTTTATTTTTTTGTTCTAAGTGTTATAAAGAAAATTTGTTTGAAATTAATAAGTCTTCCATCAAAGAAAAATGAGATTTTACAACCAGATAAATAAAGGCACTAAGTCTGTTTTCAATTTTAATGGCCCTCACCCTCTAGATAATTTGAAGAAGCTTTGCTCAAAGGTTCTGGAAATTTCATAAGAATTTTTTTTTTTTTAATCATATCACCCCGAGCAAGGCGGTAATGCCACTGATGTGCAGGGGGCTACGTAAGAGTGAAAAGATTGGAAGAGAGAAAGCCGGAAACCACATCATAAACAGGGAACAAGGGATGAGCCTCTTCACGTGTTCAATAGACATGGGTGGAATGTGAACCGGGCGATAGTTTAGTCTCTCTCCTCCAATTAAAAAATAAAAAATAAAAAAATAAAAGAGTGAAAAGGTTGAAAGAGAGAAAGCTGGAAACCACATCCTAAGAAAGCTGGAAAATTTCCAGAGATCCTTAAGAAACATATTTCATTTCTTCAGATTAAATTCCTTCTACCAAAAATGACATGAAATTTTTACTCAACTTTGAATTACATGTGATATTTATCAATCTTTTCAAGAATAAGATCAATTTCTTTGATGAACTCCAGTGAAAACCTTTTTTTGTAATAGACCAACTATTTTTTCATATTTTTCAATAGAAAAATGTAAAAGAAAAATCGTCTTTTAAGGGGAGTAAATCCCAAATCTAAATTACCTCGTCCTTAAAATATCTCCACATGCACTGGGGAACAAATTTATAAACAGTATTCTGAAAGGAAAGATTTTTTTTCCCAGATAGATAAAAAATTTTGGTTGTAACCTCAAAATCATCAACACAATGAAAGAAAAATTAACAAGAAAAAAAAAAAAGAAAACCTCAAAGAAAATGGATAACTGAAAATTACAAGAATTTGACAAATGTTATAGGTGTAGATCCTATCCAAAATTGTACATGAAAAAATAATTTCTTCTTCTCTATGCTGTATCCCCATCAGGATGTAGGCGATCATAGCCTTCCACATCTTCCTATCCCTTGTTGCTCTTAACACACTTTCTCTTGTTACCCCACCCAAACTTTACTCTGCCATTCATTTGCTCAAGCCTGTCAAGTATGTCACATGTTGCTTTCCAGTCTCTTTCCTTCTGACCTGTGAGTATCAGATTTTTCAAGCCCTCTTTCCTCATTACATATCCTAAGAACTTCAGCTGTCTTTTCTTTCCTGATGTTAAATATTAGCTTCCTTTTCATTTCCACCCTCTCAAAAATCTCATGATTGCTCACATGTTCAAGTCCATGGTATCCACAGCATCCTTCTGTAGAACCATATTTTAGTTGCTTCATGTCTGCTTCATCTTTGTCCAGCAATCACTGCCATATTGAAGGACAGATATCACATAGCAATGCAATACTTTCTTCTTTGTTTCTAGCAAAATCTTCCTATCTCCCAATACCATACTCAGCCCTTGGAATCCATGCCAATTAATCTATTTGGTCAAATTTCAGTTTAAAAAAAAAAAAAAAAAATCTGAAGTTCATGGTAAAACAAATAAAATGCAAAAATGTGGTGTGCTTCCAAAAGTGAAGAATTGATAGCTTGAAAGATTTGCAGAAACACAAAATGCAGACATTAAAACTGGTTCATAATTTTCTACCTCAGATCTCCAAATAAACAAACGGTGCTTAAGACTAAGACATAATCTTTAGATTCGATTTCTTCAGGAAGTGCAGAAAATAAAGAGAGACTTCTGGAAAGGAACAAGTTTCAAAAATCAATTTTCATTATTTTAAATCTAAAATTTCCACTACTTACATTGTTCAGACTATTGTCTTCATCTTGGTTGCCATTTGTACAATGTTTCGGCTGTTGTACACTCAGGCCTTCTTCAGGTACTAGGAATTCGGAACTGATCTCTTTATTACAATCACTGGAGCATATCATTCTCATTCCTTGCGTGAAGTCTCTTTTGGTAGTCATGAGTTATCTCCCTCTAACCAGACTCTCTAAGTTACTTGTTTACCACTGTTTTAGCCTGGTGTTGAACTCACAACTCACTGGAACTAGCCAACATCTATATCTACTGGGTCATGTATCCTATGTATCCTTAAGGACAAGACCAACTGAATTTCTGGGACTTATAAACCTAATGTTCAGTAACCTGTTTTTTACCAGAGTTCATATTGCAATTTTTGATGTTAGTGGTTTTCTCTAGTATTTTTTACCAGAGCTCATATTGCAATTTTGACACTAATAATTTTCTCTGGCACTCCATATTATTAGTTTCCATATTGTATTCATCTCTATACTTGGTCGGCTTAGGAGATTTTTGTAGTCTAGCATATGCACTGATTCCTTAAATTTACGTAGTTTCCAGTGGCGTTCTCTATTATTTCACCTTCACCCCATTGGGGTGCGGAATCCCTTTTCTCCCTCAACAAAGGTGAGGACAATAGTTTAAATAATGTAAATAGTGTAAATACTACCTCATCTCAGGAATATAGACAAATATCTAAAATTTCATCTAAAATTATTGGGTATAATTTTTGACTTTTAGAATTAAATACTGACACACAAACACAAATAGATACAGAAATTGCTATTTATGAATTATTCAATTACACTTTTGTGAAGTGTATAATGACTTTTTAAAAATGTTATCAGAATGGTTTAATGTCAGACTAATGTTCAAGTTGTCATTTGATATGAAGATACTTCATACCTTAGCTGTAACAATGGCTCCCACAGATGGAACGATATTTTGATCTTTGGCACTTCGAACTTCAACCAAGACCTAAAATAAATAAAAGAGATATAAAAAAAAAATAAAAAAATTGAAATCATGAAATTTCACTTTTAGACTTTTTCCTTGACTTTAATAATAAATTTGCATTTTAAAGCAGTTTTGTGTTTCTCTCTTGGAAAAATTATCCAAACAAAAAAACAAAACAAAACAAAGAAAAAAAAAACAAGGTTTGTTTGAGTTTTGTTTAATGGCATATCAACCTCTGTGGGTTATTTAATGCCAAAAAGGTGGGAGTTTTAAGGTATTTTATGACATTCGGTTATAGTTGAAAGGTTGATTTAGTCAGATTATAATGAAAATTTTTTTTTTTTTATTCTTTTTTTTATTTTAGAAAACTGAAAATGTCTTCTAGTTTTGTATTGAAAAATGTTTTGCTGAGAATAATTTTTTTCTTCAAAAATGTGTTATGGTAATAATTTTTCTTTCAAAAATGTATATATTTCTATAAAATTCTATTTTTAAACTTTCATAGTGTTTTGACCCCACTTTGGGGGTTAACTATTTACCCATAGCAGGAACCCTAACAGGTGCTACCACTCCGGGTCAGGATGGACCTGAGAACAGCAGCAATTAAGAAGTGGTTCCATGCTCCTCACAACCTCCTAACCAGAGGCATTGCTGCCAGATGCAGTTTGCTGTCATACCCAGGACAAAAGAAAAGAACAAGAAAAAAAATTAGGATGATAATTACAATGTTTCTGTTTTGTTTTTAAGAGGAAAATTAAGTTGAAATTTGTGAAGGATGGGAAAGCTGAAAAAAAACATTCATCAGTTACAAAACAATGTTTCCTTATGAAGAATATTTAATTTGATAACTGTAGCATTTGATTAAATCTCTTTAACAAAAATCAAAAACCTGACCAATACAAATTGGAAAATAGTTTTCCTTGATTTCTTGAAAATTAATAAAAATATCAGTATATTTCTATTACATTTCTATCGAACCTCTAGAAAAGAAAGTTTAAAATATTCTTTATCTTTCGAGATCATCTTAATATGTAAATTTGTCATTACCCACAAGGGAAGGCAACAGGTTGACTGTTTAGAAATATTCAGAGTCTCATTTTTTTTTCTTCCTCCCCATATAAAATGACGTGCATAAAAAGGTAGTCATTTGACAAAATGCCCCTTAGCAGTAGAGAGACTAAAAAAAGATCAAGCATAATCAAGGATCACATCGAAATATTTCAATTTCAGCTGCAGAACTTACTTTATCGTTGACAGTTTGGGTACACAAGTAACCAGCCAAACTTGAATAGACGTAACCATTGCGTACATAAGTACCATTTCCATTGCAATTCTCTTCACTCAACCGACATAACTTCTGACCTGCAAAAATTTTTAAAAATAACACATTTTAATGCAAGAATGAGCACCTTTCTATGGCAAAGAACAGCAGAGACTGTGAATTTCTTCAACGGGACAAAAAACAGGATTTACATTCAATTTAAAGATTTTTTTAGTTCTGCAGATGTCAGTTTTTTATTTTAAATTAAAGTTTGCATATTAATTGTCATGTTTCACATTTTAATTGGGATTTTTGAATATGCCTATTTTCCCGAGTGCTTGACAATAAGAAAAAACTTAAAGAAAAGATAAATAGAGGGAGTCTATGGTGAATGTCTTGTTTGTTGGACATTTGACATTGATATGGAACGTTTCACTGAGGGGCAATAATTAAAAATCTACTCTAGTAGATGTGGACTACTATAGGGTGTTCAATTCTTCATGGGTGTTTCATCCTTATGATGTTGCCAGATTAAGGTAAAGATTAGTAGATACACATAATCAGCTGAGTGTTTACATCATTTTAATATTGGTTTTCTATTGATTGGGCATCACAAAGTTATGCCTCAAAAAACTGTGTTGGCAAATGCATGAATATAGCTTTACCATGGACGAGGAAAAAGTTACCAGGTTGTCAATTTCATTCTTCTCTATAATTAATTTTTTTTTTTTATAATCATATCACCCCCAAGCAAGGCATTTTACTGCCACTGTTTTGCAGGGGGTTACATAGGAGGAAATTCATGAGAAAGTGACAGGTTATAGGGGGTGTCAGGAAGTAGGTAAGAGAAGGATGAGAATACTGATGAGTGGAGTGGATGGAGAAAGAAGCAAGAGATAGAGGGTGCAGATTAGTGAGATAGGAGATGACTATTGACTTTACATTTAAATTCTTGGAGATTGTAGTTTTTGGGCGTTGCTTGGGTGTAATGAAAGCTTTAAAACTAATCCATGGGCCTGAAGCTCAGATTCTTTGGACGTTGGCACGAAACACTAAAAAGCAATAGTTGTTTCCAGTTAAAGTGAAACCGTAGACTGAAAGAAAAATGAATGGATGTAACTCAAATTTTGATTTCCTGGTATCGATATCAAATAAGTTCTTTTTGTCGTAAACTGAATTTTGAAGGCTAAATAAGTCCTCTGAGTAAATGGCATCATGGCTGAGACTAAGAACTACAATTATACCTACTTAGAGCCAAACCCGAAGCAAAAACTAAAATAAAAGGCCTGAAAAAAAATACAGACATACAGGCAGATAAACAGACACACACACAATCATCTTGCCTTTTATATTTTTATATATATATATAATTGATTTTCTGCACTATTGTAATAACTGCAACCTTGAAACTTCTGAATATCGTTTCTTATGTCTTTGTCTAGGAGTGTATCAAATTTGATTAAAATCGGACCACCCCTTCGATAACCTGATTTTTTATATTTATCGGGGGTAGCTCGACACAAAACCTAGCTAAGAACACTCGCAGACGCTTATAGCACAACTGTGTAAATTTTCAAGAAAATCGGTTCAGCCGTTTCGAAGTCTATAGGTAACGGACACACACACAAAGTTCCATTTATAGATAAGTATATATATATATATATATATATATAGATATAAAATTGCTGAAGATGTTATTTCAGTAAATGATTTATGCAATATCATTTGTGAACACACTGAAAATTCACCCCAAACCTTTTCAATAAACTCAAATATAATTTTTTTGAAAGTTGGTACTTGTACAAAAAACAAAAAAAAAACTGACACAGAATGGACAGGAAAAAGATTTATATTTAATATATGCGAACAAATTGTAATTTCTCAGTGTGATTTTAAAATCCGCTCCATTGTTTTACAAGTATTTTGTTTTTCTTTTTATTAAATAGTGATAGGTTTGAAGAATCCAAAAATGTAAAGCCTCTTTCAAGTGTGAACCTTTATTTTAAAAGGATTTTTAATTTGGTTTTTCATTTTAGCAACAGATGGATAATTTTTTGCTTCTATACAAAAACGATATCATTGTGAATTACCACCTTTGACTGATTACTGAGTCACTTCAATTGATAATTTAATAACTCTTGAATTCAGAATAATTAAAAAAGATCTCTTTGGCAGCAATTCAATATCTTATTAAAAACAGATTAAAAAATAATCAAAAATAAAAACAATGAATATTCAAGTACTATTTAAGAAAAAAAAAAAGTTTCTAATGTATAAAAAAATAAATTCCACTAAGTTGTATAAAAGTGTATAAAATAAAAGAAAATATTTAAATTATTGATTATGTAAGGTTAAACATATCCTACACTTTTAAGTCAGAGATTGCAGTAGAAAGTTACTGATTGTGAACTATGACTTCATTGGCTAGTGGGCATAAGCAAAAAGGCATTATGTTTAAATAAATTGTAACATCTCTTGGATAAATATTGAATTTTTAAGTTTGTTTTTTTTTTTTACATTTTTCATCTATAATGATGGTTAAGAGAGTTAACGTGTTTTAAAAATGACTAAAACTTAAAACTTATTACATACAGAAATAAAATTTTCTTTTAATACGAATTAGCTTTAGGTAAGTACCCCCACAAAAATTTGAAACTTTAAGATTCATCACAAAGACAATGTACAAGCCCCTGGAGCAAGGTGAGGTTACATGTTAAGAAAGTGGGAGATGAGAGAGAGAGAGAAAAAGATTAGCTCTGCCTATATGGAGCAATGGTGTGAGATGAGACATAAAGGGAGTTGGAGTTAAGGGCCAGTTTGATTCCTTTGACCATTCTCAAAAGGGGACCAGACAATACCAAATTTGGAAACCCACTTGAGTAAATATAATTTGAAAATATGTAATTTTAGAAAAATGTCAATGCTAAGGATGGAAGACAATCAAACACAGACTCTAGTCAATCCCCACATCTACTGGATACAGGACTTCATATAAGCTGGACATTTTTACACACAGAGTCCCCCACATTACTGCTACCATAATCCATATCATTCACTTACTGACAGCCCTCAAGATCAGAACTTAGAATTTTAAGTTACTACTATCACAAGATGTAGACTCCAAAAGGGATCCAAGTAACTTTTGATTATAACAATAAGTGGAAAGTATATAACAAATGATAGATAAACCAAATCATCATTACATTTTTCTGTAACTCCTAAACTGTCAAACCGTCTTCACTTCAGTTTGTCTCATCAGTAATCTTTTCTCCTTTGAGATCAAAAAACAAAATGTGGCTGAGGAGTCGTTAACAGACAAACGCCAGCTAAGTTGAGTGAAACTGTGCCCACCATCACAATACCAGTAACAAACAAACCCCATGTTATTGCGTGATGAGTCAGCTAGATGGTAACCACGATGGTGAAAGGAACCAACACGGAGCATAGGGTTACATTATTGGTCACCATTGACCAGGATTAACTCATAGGGCTACATTGATTTCTGACATTTGGCATTTTGACTTTCACGAACTGAGTAAAAGGATGTGTAGAAAATTCCAAGATTTTTCAAGTCCTGATAAAGATCCTGTCAATTTTCAAGGACATTTCAAGGTTTCCAGAACCTGTACAAACCCTGTGTAATACAAAAAGTAATTAATTTAAATTCTCTGAGTTTTGCTTTTAGAAGCAAAACAAAATTTAATTTTTTAAAACTTCATAACATTAGTTACCTCCACTCATCCACTGAAAAAACAGCATAGCATGATGTTAAAAGGCTACAAACTTAACAAAAACAAAGTTTTATCATCAAAATGTTTTTATTATTAAGAGGAAAGATAAAAGTACTTTTTACTTATTTTTTTTTTTTAATTTTAATCCTAACACATTTAGAATTTTGGTGAATTTTTTTTTGTCAGCAGATAACCAGACTTTTACAAAATTTTATTGTAGCAAATGTAATATTACAAACCTCCCCTACCCTTTTTTTCTTTTTTTGCTGGTGAAAAACATGCTAATTTGGGAATTCTTGCAAAAATCAAATAATGGTTGAAGCTTTTAGAACTTAGTCACAAATGACTGAAATTATTTTTTAAATCATTATTTTTATAAAATGTTGGTAAAAAAATATCTATTTTTTACATCTCTTCAATTGATTTCATGAAATTTCTAGAAACTGACTACTTCTCACAAATTTTGTTTTATTAATTAAATGAAGAACTCTTTGGTAAATGTAAATCACCTATAATTTTTTTTTTTTCCCAAACAATTGCTACTTTGAAAATCTGCTTTGAATAGTGAAAAAAATGCAATAAAACTAAGCCATTTATTATTTAGATAATCTTCTAATTGCTTTCATAAACAATATATATTAAGGCTATTATAGTCCGAAGAGAACATTTTTTCAGATGAATTATCAATTTTTCACAAGAATTTACATTTTTATTTTTTTAATTGTAATAATTTATAAATTTTCAAAGAACTTCTAAAATTTCTTCCAATCAATGTCCATATTAGGTTATAAAGTTAGCATTTTGCATAATAGGTCTTGAGTGACATATTAAAAGATCACGTGTTTCAAGTTTCAAGGGTTGTTTCCTTTACAACAACAAAAAAGTTTGTACAAATTTTTCAGCAGTGTGCAATTCCTTCATTTCAATTCTATGTTTACAAATCCTCCCTTCAAAATTTTCAGTTTTCTTTAATTCCTACTTTCCCCAATTTTTCTTTTTTTTAAATCTAAAAGACTTGACAGATCTGGTAATATTTTCTTTGCTTATTGAGTATCCAAACTATACAGAAGGCCTGCATGAAATACTCAATGGTCAGTTAGGTACCTCCTCTCATTTTTGATACCTAAAATTTAAATTGAATTTTTATAAATAAAGTTTTCTTATTTTAGTTTGAATTAAAAGCTAAATGATTAAATTTATTATTTCCAGTAAGGAAAATACACTGGTGTATGTCTAATAGAAAAACATGATGCTAAAATGTTGATTAGAATCTAAAATTTTGAGATTTTTCAGCCATTTTTGAGCAATTGACACTTTTGTAAACAAAAGTTAATTCTTGGTTTTAAAAATCTTGCAAAAGTATAACATGTATCTGTGACACGTTATTTTTGGAAAATTAGCAAATTTAAAGTTAAATTAATCTGACTTACACAATTATTATTTATTTATATCATGAAATTTAGAATAAAACTATTTCTTAATCACAGAATGTTGATCTTTCCCTCCATATAAATTGATATGTGATGACAGCCAGACAGATGCGAGATATGTGTATGGTGACCAGAACTGACAAAATTGTCCAATTTTTTTTCTGTAAGAGAAAATAACTGTGAAACACATGACCTTTACACACAGAAATTATACCAAAAAAAAAACCCCTCAAATACAGTCAGTTAAGTGCCGTACGTGATACACGCTTGGGCGATCATGTCTCGAAAGAGACATGACTGACTGGGCAGAAGATTATCCCGCAGTAGGTTGCCATTGCTTTCTGCAGTAGACTGATTGCCAACCAAGGCTATAGAACCCAATCTGTCCTGTTATTTAACCCATAACTGGAAGGAATAGACGGATTAATACCTTTCCCAAGGGTATTTGCGCGTAAGTGAATGCAATGAATTCGGCTGGAATTCGAACTCGGCTCTCCGATTTCTCGTTTCAAGCCAATATCCAATGCACCACAACGCACATCCTGACTCAACTGACATAACTGACTCAAATAAACACAAAAAAATTATTTTAAAAATACAAGGATTTAATGATTTAAATGTTTTTTAATTTTTGATTAGTAAATAAATATAGTCTTACTCTTCACTTAATAATAACCTAGCACCAGCAAATCTTTGAAGTATTTTTAAAATATGTTTGAAACTTAACTTAAAAAAAGAAAACAAAACAATTTTAAAATTTCATTAATTAATCAAACTCAAACAAAACAATGTTTTCTTCAGACTAAAATGTCCTTAATACATATTAAATTAAAAGCTTATTAAATTAAATAATTTGATAGTTTTATTGCATTTTTTATTTTACTAGTGAGAGCAGATTTTCGGAAATAAAGGCCAAATGTTTGAAATTTAATTTCTTAAAATTTAATGAATTTATGTGGAGAGGGGTAACAAATGTAAAAAAAAAATTTGCTTACTGGAAACAGTAAATTTAATCATTTAAATTTTTTTATCTTTCAATTAAAGCTTTAAGGAAGATTCTTCATTTTCATAAAACTCACTTTAAAACGTAGGTATCGAAAATGAGTGGAGATGCCTACAAAAAATTTAAATTAAGTGGAAGGTAACAGGTGTAAAAACATTTTTTCAAGAATTTGAAAACAAAAAATAAAAAAGAAAGAAAACAATTTCGTTTCGTAAATTTGTGAATAAATCCTGCAAGTTTCATTAACCCGATAATAATTTCATTATTGTAAGAATGTGTTTTTCATAGCAAAAGATTTTTTTCTATAATCTTCGAAACACGATTCGCTAGAACAAATGAAAAGATGCCCCCAAAAAGCTTAATAAAAACAAAGTCTTATCAACATTTCCTATACGTCATTGTTAGGAAAGAAAGACCAAAGGATTTTTCTTTTTTTTTTTGATAAATTTTATTTTTTCATCATTTTAAACGTTCTTTAGAATTTTGGTTAAAAATCTTGTGTTTTTGCGTCAGCTGGGTTGGATTTAGAGTACGAAATTTAAAACATTCTAGAGAGGAAGATATTTTCGACCACTTAAGTTAATCATTTTCGCGTTATTCCGAAATAATGGGAAACAATTCTTTATCAGCATCACTTTGGTTTCATAAAAAAAGAAAAGCTTTCAGTAAAAATTTCAAAAACAAGACTTTTCAGTTTTAATATACCCTATCTAAGAAATCTTCAAGTATAAAAGCAAAATAGTGTAAGCAAGATATTAAATTAGTATTTCAGTAATGTTTTCATACCAAATACAAATCTTGAATGTACACTATTACTTAAGTTATAAAAAAACAGAAAATTTAAAAAATAACAAACCGCCAAAGTAAATAAACATTTTCTTTGTAAATAAAATTAAAAAAGATCATTTTGATTTTTGATTCTTTTCGCGGATAACTTAGTTTTATTACTTAATGATTATTTAAACAAAAATGATAAGTCAAAATCATAGAGAGCCTATGCAATGCATTGAAAAAAAAATAAAAGAGACATGTTCAAAACCTATTTTTTATTTTAAATTACATAAACTACTAAGGAATGTTTTGTTGGTCAATAAACGGACACAATTCATAAATGAATTAAAAACTTGATATCAGGGTTTCCATTTCTTACGCTGATTTTTTTTTAATTAATTGCAACGATGTTTAAACACGTGTTACTCACGTGTTGTAAAAATACAATTTAATTGCAAAATATTCAAATTAATTATATTTGCTGAATTAAAAATATAATTATATATGACATCAACTTTTATTCAAAGTTCACACAGCAATATCTTTTAAAGATTTCCTCGTAATAAACAAAAACTTACCAGGAATACAAACAACCGATTTCGCCATCTTTGATACGAAACTAAAACTACGGGTTAATTTTACTTTTATGCGAAACTGAAACTTAGACTTTTTTTTCTTCATTTATTAATTTTATTTTCTGTTACGTGTTGGGTATATAATTTAATTTTATGCAAAATACATTTAGTTTTACTTTTCACTTTTAAGATAAAATAATATTCCGATTGTTGGAAGGGCATTTTGTTTGTAACCAAAATATAAACCTTCAATTTTTCACGTTTTTGACATAAAGAATAAAAAGTTGAAAACTCACTTGGTTAATTTAATTTAAAAATTGTTATTATTTGTGCTTAAACGAGTAACTAACGAATTAAATTTGGCATTAAAAGCACAATACCACTACAAAAAAAAAAAACCTAAAAAAAAAAAAACGCCGTGAAACATATTTTAAAAAAAAGAATAAAAAAAATAAAATCTCATCCCCTAAACTAACATACACAACTACTGGACATCAGCTTTATTCACAAAATCTTCATAATGGAACAGATTTTAAAAGCGTTTGACTTTTGATATCAACAGATTTCAGCAAAAATTTTGGTAAAAGTAGCGAACCTGGTTCGTGTGAATGAGGCCAGCCTTGATTTTCTTTTTTAAGTTGTAGTTAATACGAAATTAAAAGTAACTCTCTTCTCTTCACTTTTTACAAATTTCGCAGTTCAGTGTGAAATCTAATTTTGACCAATAGAAAAGAAGAATGACCCCGTACTGAAGGGAAAAGACGAAGCTAAATTTCGCGAATCGGTATTAATTATTTTCTAACCAATGAAAGGGAGCGATTTACAAAAATGAGCAAAGTTAAGAAGCCGGTAAAAAAAAAAAAAAAAAAAAAAAATCCTTTGATATATATACAGAGAAAGAAAGTGGGATCAGGTGGGAACATAGATAAGATACGATACCGCCACGATGTGACAAAAGAAATTTCAAGTCGCTGAACCGGACATGTCTCGACAACATACATTCCTTCTCCTTCTTGCGTACTATTTTCCTTTATCTCTTCTTCTTCGTCCTCACCATTCTCTCCGTCAACAAAGAATAATAATAAGACAACAACAACAGTAAGACACTTCATCTGATTCCTAAAAATTAACGTCGATAAGTACAATTTTTCCTCATTGCTTTTCCTTCCTCTCCACTTTCTTGCCGTCCGCTAAAAGAAAGGAACACAGACTTTATTACTATCCTGTTAATCTTTTCTGCATACACATATTTCGCTATAACACCTAATTCTGGATTCATTTAACTTCGTACTACACTTTCTCTTTGAACATTTATACAGTTAATAATTTCACTTACGTTATTCTTTTCTGAAAATAAATTTCCATTTAAACATACACACGAAACAGCTTTACTCTTCCAACCTTCTAATGATGATGATAATTATAACTTATGAGGATTTCAATTATGTTTGGCACAAGGCCAATTTAATGAGTATGTTCTAGCCCTCTATAAAGTTCCCTTTGTCACAACGGGGTGGTTTCCTGTTAGCCCTCCGCTAGTTAGGACTGACTCTCTTTGATTATCTGTTCCCGGCGTTCGCTTTTGTTATAATCCATGTCGAGATTCCCAACCTCCCCGGCCTGCTTTTACCTTCTTTTTATTATCTTGACTGGATCATTCTTTGATTTTCCCATTCCATTTATTTTATCCTTTCTCACTCTGTTGCTTCTGCATATTGGCAGAATACAGCAACCACTCTTATGGGATGAACGGGTCTTAACATTTGTTATTTTTAATTTGATGTTTTGTTAGATTTTAGTTTGTTTGTGGGTTCATCCTCTCTCCAAAATAGATCGAGAATTTAAAATTCTGTTCAAGTTGAGCCTATCTCAACCGATATGAATAGAGGGGAATCAACATTTAAACTGATGTGTGTATGGCGACAAAAAATCTTACACATATGATTTAACTTCGATGCTTCCACAGTGAACTAATGTCTCTAATAGAGACTCATCATTTTTCTATTCCGGTGCGCCGGTATCCCGTCTAATAAATATTTCTTATTGTTTATTCTATAGCTCCATGTTTTTGTAGTTTTTGTAGTTAGAGGCATTGTTACCTTATAGCTGACGAAACAAATCGTAGGTATCTCACCCGTACAAATCCATATATATATATATATATATATATATATATATATATATATATATATAGTTATGAAGTAATTGTACATTGTGTGACGAATGTAAGCCAACAATAGGAACCCACCCCTTCCCACATCATATATTAAGTATAAACGCGTAGGCGAACGTTAGGATAAGAACAGCAGGAGCAGCAGACGAAAGAAACAACGCGATTGGCCGAAGACAACCAATCAGCGAGAAAGAAATTCAGGCGCCAAAAGAAGAGGTGATTTTTGAAAAATCAGGAGCTGTCCAGATCTTGACGGAAGAAGTCATGTTAACTGCGATTCCAAGAAACGAGTTGAGGCCACACATTCCCTGAGGCAGAAAAACGAACCGTATTGTTCCCGATGCCGAGAGTGTGAAAGATATTGTCCAGAGCAGGTCATAGCACTGAAAGCCGAAAATCCCGAAGGAAGAAAAAAAGAGAAATCCGACGTCAGACCAAAAGGAAAAAGATATGAAGCAAGATTGAAATATAATCCCTGCTCGTCAGAGAAGAAAGATAATAATGAAGTTTTTCGATAAAATATAAAAAAGAGAACTATCAGATCAGTTATTGTACCCCTTCCCTCACGTTAGCCTTAGCTTACAGCCAATACACAAATATTAAGTTCGTACAGACACCATTACACATGTATAAATAGATTATATTAATACGATCCTTTGGTCTGTGTTGGATTCTTTTTGGTTTGCATCGCCGCCGCTTATCATCTCCTGATTTTGGATAAGGACAATGTTTTACATATCCCCCACCCATTATTGTCATTTTCATCTCTTTCTGTTTATTCAATTGTTACATGATAACATTCAATGTTTTGTTCATTTTTGGTCCGCGGTCAGTCGAATGTGTCACTTCGGGAATCCGGGGGTTCAATTAACTCCAATTGAACCAACTTGTTTTTTATAAGTTTTTATCTATTCTGTTGGTAATTCTTCAATACAAGGGATGTACTGACCATCCTCATAGAATTTTTTAACGGCACGTTAATAAAGAAAAAAGAATTTATCGTAGCAGAATATATGGTCCTAACAAGACGCTGTTTACCCATGCGGGACAACGCTCTGGGGAGGATCTGTGATAATTGCGACAAGGAAATGTCTATGTTTCGAGATAGATTCTCTTCATCAGGCAATGTTTGATGTTGGTTGTACAAATGATTTACATTTAAATACAAAAAAATGCCGGGTCACCCAAAATAGTAAAACCTTGAGTCCTCTTCACCTGGATATATATATATATATTATAGCGGGTTCTTTATCTTATTTATTCTTTTTCTAGTTGTCGTAGGATTCCGTTCTAGCGAAGGGTAATTGTATACCGTTGCAGGTTAACGGAATTTGGCCTTGTGGAAGATAGCCCACTATAAGTCATAAAATGATTATAAATCAAGAAAGGCAATTTGAGTATAAAACAACATTTATATATATACACATATCAATTAATGTTTTTACAATTAAAATAATACTTGAATATAAGTCCAACGGAGGTTAAAGTGTTCATGGGAAATAATAATGAGCTGAAAAACATAAAAGGCTTAGGAATGTGGAGAGCGAAGGTATGTGTTCATTTTGAAGTTGCCGCTTCTAAGGTCCGTAAGTCAGTAAGTTGGTTTGTGAGGAATGTCTTTGAAGAGGTCACTCCTGAGGTCAGTAAGTACTTTTGAGACCGGGAGGAAGGAAAGTGATAAGGGAGGCGAACATAGTAGCCGCTTGACTTAAGTCAAGGGAATATTAATTGTATTTCATTTTATCTAATTTTATCTTACTTTATTTTGTTTGACTGTTTTTATTAATTGTCCCATTCTTCCTATTAATTTTATGAAAACAACGAACTCGCGATCAGATATTCGAAGAAACTCAAACGTAAAAACCACGAATTTATTCGCCTGAAGAGAGTCAATTTTAGACTCGAAACACTTGTAGCGTCATGGACAATTAATGTTTCATAACATGTATAATTACAAAAACAATAAACATACACTTTAAAGAAAACGTTCACGGCTTCTCACACTTTTTATTCTATACTAATTACTCTCGTTGGAACAACCCTATTTCTTTATTCGATATATATATATAAACTTATTTATCAATGGAACTTTGTCTCTGTGTGTGTGTGTTGTGTCTGTGTGTGTGTGTGTGTGTGTGTGTGTGTGTGTGTGTGTGTGTGTGTGTGTGTGTGTGTGTGTGTGTGTGTGTGTGTGTGTCCGTTACCTATAGACTCCGAAATAGCTAAACCGATTTTCTTGAAAATTTACACAGTTGTACTATAAGCGTCTGCAAGTGTTCTTAGCTAGGTTTTGTGTCGAGGTACCCCCAATAAAAATCGATAATCGAAAAAAATCAGGTTATATGACTGGTCCGATTTTAATCAAATTTGATACACTCATAGACAAAGACATAAGAAACGATATTCAAGGTTGCAGTTCTTACAATAGTGAAGAAAATCGATAATATATATATATATATAAGATGTTTGTGTGCGTGTCTGTTTGTCTGCCTGTATGCCTGTATTTTTTTCAGCCCTTTTATTTTAGTTTTTGCTTCGGGTTTGGCTCTAAGTAGGTATAATTGTGGTTCTTAGTCTCAGCCATGATACCATTTACTCAGAGGAATTATTTAGCCTTCAAAATTCAGTTGACGACGAAAAAAAACTTATTTGATATCGATACCAGGAAATCAAAATTTGACTTACATGCATTCATTTTTCTTTCAGTCTACGGTTTTGCTTTAACTGGAAACAACTATTACTTTTTAGTCTTTCGTCCCAACATCCAAAGAGTCTGAGTTCCAGGACTATGGATTAGTTTTAAAGCTTTCATTACACCCGAGCAACGCCGGGCTATACTGCTAGTGTATTTATATTTATAGTAATAAATGTACTTAATTATACTTTAAGGTAAACAAAAGAAGGTGTTGGCAAGTGACTGTTAATTCATTTCGTTTATTTTAACAGGGTTAATTTAAGAAACGGGATACTTTGAAATTTTCCTGTAAACACAAGAAACACGACCCGTGTAAAGATTTAACCGTTCTAGCTTTTTTAAATATTTTCCATTTTACGGTAGGGGTTTTACTGATTTCTTTTAAAAGACAAACTATTTAGAAAGGGGTGCGCTATTTCTGTGCGTCTTATAATTAAAAGATAAAATATATTCGAAGGTATTCTTGGTGCTACTAATGTAAAATATCTTGGGTTTTCAATAGTGGAAATCGTACATAGGTAAACAATAGAATCAGTTACACATCTCTTTTGTAATGGACACACATTTGAATTTCGACAATTACATGTATTGGTACTAATCTAATCTAATCTATATCAATGATCTCCCCGATACCATAAGATCACAAGTAGGCATGTACGCCGATGATACCACAGTTTACTCTCGCCTCGATCAAAAATCTGGTGTAGGTGACAAGGTGACCCTCGCTGCCGAGCTTGAGAAGGACCTCCAATCCGTGGTGGATTGGGGTAAGAAATGGCTCGTAAAATTCAATTCTTCCAAAACAAAGCTGCTGTCAATTAACCACCACAGACAACCGCACCTCCCTCCCATTAGCATGGAACAGGCTTGCTTCCCAGAGAGTAAATCACTACGCCTGCTTGGCCTGACATTCTCAGCGGACCTCAAGTGGAATGACTAAGTCGAATCCATTCCTAAATCCGCAGCTATGAAAGTCGGCTCTCTGTGCAGGGCCCGGAAATTCTTTCCGCCTGAATCTATCCTGCAATTATATAAATCCACCATCCGCCCGTGTATTGAGTACTGCTGCCACATCTGGTCGGGTGCCCCTTCTATTCTCCTCGGGGTTCTTGACAAAATACAGCGAAGAATCTGTAATGTGATTGATACCGACTTGGCTGACCGCCTGCAGTATCTCTCTCACCGGCGTGATGTGGCTTCGCTGTGCCTCTTCTATAAATACTTTCATGGCTTCTGCTCTGACGAACTTAAATCACTGGTGCCCCCCAGATGTGAATTTGCACGAGATACTAGATTGTCAACTAGGTCCCACCCTTTTACAGTGAAACTGATGAAATGTAACCGCAATTTCTACTCCAACAGCTTCTTTCCTCGCACTTCCCGCCTGTGGAATTCCCTACCGCATGCTTGCTTCCCCGACAGCTACAACCTCCAGGAGTTTAAATGTAAGGTCAATAGACACCTCCTAACACACTAACTCACACCCACTCTCTCCAACTCTCCCTCTATGTACATCCTAAGTCGTCTATCACCCTCCTTCTGACATTTCCTATACCCAATCCCTCTATGTAACCCCCTGCGCTATAGTGGCAGTGGAATGCCTTGCTTGGGGTGACACGATTAAAAAAAAAAAATTATCTTTTGTTATTTTAGGATGGTGTTGATTACTTGGGTTGTTATATTGGTTTGTAATTGTATTATTGTGTTTTTTTTTTTTTTGTGATATACTCCATCTACTCCACCGTTAGTTGTCTGTAAAAGGTTATATTTGTTTTTTTTTTTTACATTTATACACACACGCACACGCACACACACACGCACACACATATATATATAATTTCCAAACTCTTCCAACAATAAATCGCCTGACGAGGTACTATCGAAGCACGACAGCTTTTGCATAGCAGAGAAGAAAAATTATAAATACCAAGAATAAAGATATTACTATATATATCTATATCTATAAAAGTATGTAGATCAAAATTTTAGAACGCTAACGACACCTTGAATTTTTTCAGAAAGCCAAAATTAGGAGTAGAAGAATATATATTATCACCCCAGAAAGTCAGGGATCAGTTTATGTATTGATTATAATATAGAATCGATCACCCATCTTTATACTATCTATATCTATAAAAGTGACGAGGGTGGACGTTGTGTAAGTATTTGTTTGTTTGATAGATTCCACTTAGCCTCTGTATTTTGCAGTCTAGCTCGACGGGAGTTGCGCTCAGATGTAGATCAAAATTTTAGAACGCTAACGACACATTGAAAATGTTCAGGAAGCCAAAATTAGGGGTAGAAAAATATATATTATCACCCCACAAAGTGAGGGATCAGTTTATGTATTGATTATAATATAGAATCGATCATCCCACTTTATATTATCTACTTATGTTGCCCCTCTCCTTCCCACCCTAATCCAATAGAGGCATTGTTATCTATATCTATAAAAGTGACGAGGGTGGACGTTGTGTAAGTATTTGCTATGTAAATTCATAATATGTTTTTATTCTTATTATTCCTTAAATGACCCGAGTGAAACCAGGCTAAACTACTAGTATATATATATATATATATATATATATATATATATATATATATATATATATATATATATATATATATGAATGTAAATGCAAGTACACACGCATATATAAATAAATATTTATCTGGTTTTAATAGAACAGTGCTCAATGTAATGCAGCAGAGCTATACAGTATATAATAAAGCATATACATATTATCCTACGTCTATAGCACGACTCGGAGTTTCATGCATTACGAAATCATCAGGTGCATATTATGAACTGACCGTTTTTCGATTTGGATTTTTATTTTGGGTACAAGTGTTGCTTAAGGTCGTTATAAACTATAAATCAGGAATGCTATTTTTTCATTTATTAAATGTATAATTTAATTAGATTTATACCGAAAGCTAAAAATCGGAGGAATTATAAAAAAGAATATATATATATATATATATATATATATATATATATATATATCACTCAATATGTCCCAAGCCTTATATATAGATGATGTCACTAAAAAAAAACATGATTTTTACAAAGTACTGATCTTCAAATGGCACGCAACAAAATTTGGACCCAATCGGATTATTAGTTTACAAATTGCAGTTGTGAAGCTACTGTTGAAAATTTTCAAAACAATGGAAAAATCTGAATTTCGTGTGTTGATAAAGCATTGCTTTCTGATGGGAAAAATACTGTTCAGGCAAAGCAATGGCTTGATAAGTGTTATTCGGATTCTGCTCCGTCGGAAACAACGGTTAAGAGGTGGTACACTGACTTTAACGCGGTCGTGCAGACATAAATAATGCTGAACGCTCAGGTCACCCAAAATTGGCAGTTGTCCCGGAAAACACCAAAAGAAAATCAACAAACACGTTTTGGCCGATCGTAAATTGAAGTTGTGTGAAATAGGAGAGGAGTTGAACATATCAGAAAGCAGTGTATTCACCATTTTGCATGAACATTTGTTAATGAGAAAGCTGTGTTCAAAGTGGAGGCCGCATATGCTCACAGTCGATCAAAAACAACAATGCGTCAACGATTCAGAGCGTTGTTTGCAACTGTTTTAACGCAAAAAGGAGTAAACATGTGACAATGGATGAAACATGGATCTACCACTTCGCTCCGGAGTCAAATCGGCAGTCAATTGAGTGAACAGCAACAGATGAAAGCTGTCCAAAGCGACCAAAGACGCAAACATCAGCAGGCAAGGTTTTAGCCGCCGTATTTTGGTATGCGCAAGGTATTTTGTTCATTAATTACCTTGAAAAAAGGAAGAACCATCAATAGCGAATATTATATAGCATTATTGGTGTGTTTTAAGGAAGAAATTGCCAAAAAACGGCCACAAACGAAGAAGAAAAAACTGATCTTTCACAAAGACAACACACTGTGTCACAAGTCGATCGCAACGATAGCAAAACTATATGAATTGCACTTCGAATTGCTTCCACATCCACCCTATTCTTCAGATCTGCCCCCCAGCGACTACTGGCTGTTTGCAGACTTCAAAAGAATTCTTCAGGAAAAGAGATCTGGCTCTAATGAAGAAGTGATATCGGAAACTGAGGCGTATTTTGAAGCCAAAGACAAATCGTTCTACCAAAAAGGCATCGAACTGTTAGAGAAGCGTTGGAATGAGTGTATCACGCTAAAAGGAGACTATGTTGATGAATAAAGTCGAATTTTGCCTAAAGTTGTTGTTTTATTAGTTAGACCCGCTATTTATTTAGTGACGTGTTATATATTGAGGGGTCGATTTATTTATCGTAGGTTAAAGGTGGGGAGGTCATTTATATTTGTTTATACTTGTTTGTATTTGAGACAAAAACGTCGAAAACATGTAATAAGAAATAAAATAAACACACACATACAGACACACATATATTTGAATTTATATTTGTTTAACATTATTATTTTTTAATAGAAACTTGTATTTGAGTGGAAAGTCTGTTTAAATTTTTTATATCGTTAAACAGTACATTATAATTTCTGCCGGCTTTAATCGTTTGAGAAAACCGCTTCCGGCAAGAATCGAACCTGCACTCCCACACCGGAGAGATGCCGTCTTTAGACCAGACGTGTCTTTACCAATCGACCAACAGAAGATTTCATGAAAGACAATGTTTAATTTCCGCATTACATAGGTATTCTCTTGATTTTCATTGAACGATTAATATCTGCTCAGATTGTATCTGAATGTAAACAAACTCAACCGAAGAAAATATTACGGAATTTAACGGAAATCTACGAAACTGACATTAGCCGAGACATTTGAATTTATATTTGTTTAACATTGTTATTTTTTAATGGATACTCGTATTTGAGTGGAAAGTCTGTTTTTATTTTTTATATATAAATATAGTTAAACAGTACATTATAATTTCCACGAGCCTTCATCGTTTGGGAAATCACTTGGAAAATATGTCTATCTCAAATACGAGTATCCAATAAAAATAACAATGTTAAACAAATATAAATTCAAATGTGTCGGCTTATGCCAGTGTCGTAGATTTCCGTTAAATTCCGATATATATATAAAAAGTTTCCCGCCATTTAGTTTCGAGAAAATTTCTTGCGGACTAGGTAAAGAATAATGATAGTTTTTGAGTACCGCATTAAACCTCGTGGAGAAATCCTTTGACTTGTTTTTCACATAGACGGTCGGTGAAGCCTGTGGGGGATTTGGTATTTGCTGGGTTGTTTGTGCTTCCGTATTTTACGGGTCTGGCTCTCTAGATTATTTCCCTCACAAATACAATACTCTGTTTTACAATCGCACGAAGTGAAAGGAATAATTCACAACGGACATTAAACAACAAACAATTTATTATGTGAAAAATAAAATGGTACGTGGAAACAAATATAATACATGATGCGAAAATTTCCTTTTGGGAAATAAAACTTGGCAAGAAGTTAAATTTGTTCAAAGATGTGTATAAGTTTACATTAGCAGAGTCCGTAAATAAGTCTTTCCTACTTACATTTAGTTCATTTCAGGTGGCGACAGCGTGTCGCGCTGCTGAAAGAAAGTTCGTCGGTTTTTTCTTTTCAAGGTCCTCGGAGCTAGGTCATGAACTTTGGCGTGGAAGAAATGACTTGGCCGGACAAAGTATCGGTGGCATGCGGACTTAATGGCTAGCTTGGTGACTGACCTTTTTTCTCTAACTGTGTGTATTATATACATTAATAGGGGATCAAAGAATCTTCCTAACATTAGGGTGTGAAAACATTTATTGACCAATCAGATTTATTATTTTACTATTTTGTTTTGGGGCCTAAATATTTTTGTGTTAATTTACTTCCGATCCTATTTTTCTAGAATGTTCTTATTCTAAGTTTTTAGCTGATTGGTTGAGAAATATAAAAATGTAATCTAAATTCTACTGCCGTTTTGATCCAATTTTTCTAGAATGTTTTATTGTGATTTCCTGTTGCTTATTTTAATAGAAAAAAAATATGTATCCCATAAGCCCATTAACTGTACAGAATTTTTGACAAGACACCGGTTCTTTCTAGTCTGTCGAGTTCTTCATTTATTTGTAATAAAGAGGCGAAAATCTGTTATTAGATTATTTGCCTCAGTTATTTTATTTTATTTTATTTTATTTTTTTTTTTAGTTTTTGGCAAAATAAATTATTTGGCATGGCCCACAACTTAAATTTATCCATCCAGTCCGGTCCAAATAAAGTTTCTGTGTTCTGTAAAACGAATGTTTTTAGTTTTATCGTCTTTCCTTGAAAAGTTACATAAGTGATAAGTTCTCCCTTAAACTTGATTTTCTTCCCTGTCACGGACCTGGCCATTTTATTAGTTTTTGGTTTTCCCAACATTTTCTAAGTGTGTAGATTTACGATTGTTAAATCTGAACCAGAATCCAACTGTAGTTTAATATTTTTATATAGGATTTGTACTTGCACGTATTTCCTAATGTCTAACCAGTCTTGTTCATCTGCTTTTGTGTTTTTTAGGCACTTTTTATTCCGGTAAAGTCCTTATACCAATGTAGCGACCCACAACCGGAACACGGGTTAGGGGGGAAGTTGTCTTGTTTTTTTGTTTTTTTTTTATTGGTTTGAAGTTTAAAGGGAGAATTAAATTGGTTTTCTTTTGACGTACTTTTCTTATGTAAGCTATGCCAGATTCCTCGATATTTTTCGAATAATGACGTACGCTTACGAATCTCTGACAGTCTTCTGCTATTTGTTGGAGAGTAAGGTTTGGTTCATTTTTCAATTTATTCAGAACTCTACGTCCAATTTCAGCGTCTTTAGCTGAAACGAGTCCCTGAACAAATATCAGACACTTGAAATTATTTGCACTCAATTCGGATAGTTTGAAATCGTCACAATGCTTGTTTACGACCGACGCGAATGAAGTGTAATCTTCACTATCCTTTCTGGTTAATTTCATACACTTCCATCTCTTGTGAAAAAGTGAATTTTTAGGACTAAAAAGTTGTGCAAGAAGTTTAACCGCTTCAGTAAAAATCAGTTCGCTTGTTTTACGGAGTAAAATATAGTTCACAAATTTGGTGTGCTCTGTGGTGCCCAGTTTTCGAAAAAGAAGGTGAACTTTCTTAGAATCCGACCAATTTATGCAATCCGTGGTGTATAAATCCTTGAATCTTTTAAAATAGGAGGCGAAAGTTATATACTCGTTCGGATATTATGTACAACTGTCTATTGCGCCCCAGATCGTGTTTTGTGAGAACACATTTTCGTTCTCACTAATTTATCCCTTGTTTGCCATTTCGAGCAATTTTCTTTGCTGTTGTTGAGCTTGAAGTAGAATTTCTTCAAATTTTTTTGTATCTGACTTCTGTTTGTTTTTTAATTTAAGCCGTTCTTTTTCAGCTTGTTTTTGAATTTCAAGTCATTCTTTTTGTATATCCGGGTAGATTTGCTCTATTCTTTTTTATGCTAAAATTGCTTCTCTTGCCATTTAAGTTTCTGTTGGTTTTGCTATTCAAGTTGGAACTTAAAACGTTCGAGCATGGCGGATTTATATTCGTCCTTGTTTGTCCGTGTTGTTGTTGGTTCTTTTTTTTTTTTTTAGGATTAACCCGAAATAAAAATTAATTGAAGTGAAATACAAAAATAACTTTAATTTCTTACTCATTCAGAGAATCACAAGTGCATTGTTGTAGAAAAAAACAAAAACAAAAAAAAAGACAAATATGAATTCTCATAGTTTAGCGGCTCGGGTTCAAGTTCAGTGTAAGTTAGTTACACTTTTTTTCGTTCGGTTTCCTTTTCTGGATTACCAAGTCATGTTAAGTAGAACCAAAGTGTGACTAAAAATAGAATTCTGTGTGTCCAATATTGTACCAATATTGACAATATCCAAGCAGTCTTTTTGGGGTCCTCAAGGGTCCTTAAGAGTCGCTGTGGCCTTGTGAGGGGCCAGAAATAAAGACACAAAAAGAAATAGAGTTGAAACAAATAGTAGTACAAAACATATACAAAATGAGTAGGTCACTGGCGTGACTGTTTGGTTTGGCTGTTAGAGCTATCTGCTGAAATAGACATCAATATTTACTATTGCACCCACCATGCAACATATGCTACACAAGGTCAGTTTTTTAGGTGGGTTTATCGGCAGTACCGCAGAAAAATCCCAGACCTCCTCGACACTTCCCCTTTTGGAGATGTCTCAGGCATCGAGCAATATACTCAGTACCCTCCCGAGAGAGACGTAAAGCCTGGGGATGGCCCCATGAGGTTTGGCACGCCACAGTGTAATTTTTCTTTAGCTGCATATCTGTCCTCGGACAAACATACAACCAAGCCGCATTCTGCCTGAGGACAGAGACGCAACAGAGAAGTGACTCGTATTCCAGCCTCAACTGGAATAGCCTTCACAAAGCAAATACTACTGCTTATTTATAGTTGGAAGAGTTCATGTGTGCATGTGTAATTTCCATAACAATATGTGTCATTGGTAAAACTTTTATTATAAAATTATAATAAAAACGAAGTTTACTGCAACACAAGAGCCGTTGTGTTTTGGTACTATCTTATTAACACCTCGTCAGACAGGGAAATATTTTTTTGTTAGGGATCATTATATATAGAAGCTTAAAAACAACACAGTTTATACCATATCCAGACAATTAAAGAGGGATTTTCGGAGGGTTTGTCTCAATAAACCAATAGGAAGTCAGGTCATGATGGATAAGAGAAATTTGATTTTAAGGGTAAAGTGGAGTAGAGACTTAAAATAACTTGAGACCCAGACATTTTCGATGCCAGTGATGAAATAAATTGATTGATGTATCATTCAATTTATTTAATCACTGGCATCGAAAATGTCTGGGTAGCATTTAGCAAGTCTGAAAAGTTATCGCGTGTCCTAGTGAAACAGTTACAGGATTTTCTTTCAGTTATTTTTCACTTAAAGTAGTGAACAAGTGACAAATATGCGAAAGTTTTTTTTTAATACACTGCACGTCAATCGTATGTAGTTGACTTAGTGTGTGATTTATCCACTAAGCCGAAACAAATTAATTATCAGAAGATGGGAGAATCAATCAATATATGGTAGGAGATATATTATAGGTGTCTAATTATATTAGGAAAAATTAACTCTTCTTTAGGGTATATTTTAAATGGCGATGACAAATGGAAGTTACTTCGTTTCGTATATTGTGCAAGTTTAGTTTTGGGAATTTTATTTGTAATTTTTTTCTGTAAACTTAGAAAACATGGCTCATATAAAGATTTACAAGTTCTGTCTTTTTTAGTATTTTCTATTTTACGGTGGGGGTTTTATTGGTATATTTTAATTGCCAATAATAAGTAGAAAGTGATGTGCTATTGTGGTAAGTTTTATTATTAAAAGATAAGGTGTGAAAATTATGGCGGGTTTTAAAAGGATTCTTGGTACAACCGATACAGAATTTTATTACTGTGGGATTTTCTATGGTAGAAATAGAACATAGGTAGACTATAGAGTCAGTTAGACATTTCTTTTCTAATGAACTTTTCTAATCAATAGATTTTTGGCAATTGCAGTTATTGTTATTGTGATAATTAAATTTTAGGATGTTGTTGATTGTTTATGTTGTTATATCAGCTTAAAGTTCTATTATTATATTTTTTATGATTCCCTCAATGTTATCCATATAGATATAGTTCGATTTAAGAGTATTTCTGATAAAAATTTTGCTATTTTAAGGGAGGTATTTTTCAACAAATTTGAGTAATTTATGCCCTAACTTAGTACTTATCATCTGATTAAATGGGGCTCTATACTAAATGATTTTTCTCTTTCTGTTATTATTGTTTTTGTTATTAATATGTTTGTTATAT
Source organism: Ascarosepion bandense (assembly GCA_037127315.1). NCBI lineage: Eukaryota > Metazoa > Mollusca > Cephalopoda > Sepiida > Sepiidae > Ascarosepion > Ascarosepion bandense. The sequence goes on from JBBBDQ010001776.1 coordinate 323,051, forward strand.
TTTAGAACAGGGTGTTTGTAGCCGCTGTTTTTAAGGGCAGTGTCATAGAATTTGCTATGTTTATAAAAGATATCTTCATTAAAAGAGTTGTTACTAATTCTGTTTTTAAAAGAGAAGTGAAGTGGTTAAATTTAGAGTGGATGTATATAGGATTAGCGTTAGTTTTTAAGTACGGAGAGTAGGTGTTGTCGACTAGGTCAAGTGTTACATCTAGAAAGTCGACTTTTTTAGATTAGTTTTTATAGTCACATTTAGGTTAAGACTTTTCAATTCTCTATGTATTCATTTTCTAATTCTATTGGCTTTAACTTTAGTGGAATTTTTATCACCATAAGGTCATCATTCCTGTGCAACCATATATCCTCAATATTTATATCGTTATACGCTGTCAGGTTGTACAGAATAAATAGACCAAGAAGATTTGAAAACCCAGCGGAGTCTAGAGGTCCCATTGTGATGTCAAATACGTCCTCACATTTGTTTTATTTTTCACTGTTCATTGTTGCGGATGAATACGAATCGTTTTGTATTCATGATTATTATCCGTTCTTTGTTAGTTAGATCGGAATACTCCATGGCGAAATCTAAAGTGAATAGGTCGTTGGAAATAGAAGGGTAATAATCAACGATGTCAAACTGGATAAACGAACAATTGGTCTTATTATTTATTCGATTAAACCAGTAGGTGAAAACATTGATCCATTGAGTTAACCCGAGGCGTGTTTTAATCTGGAAGTTGATTCTGTCGAGGATGGCTATGCTGATTTTGCCGATTTCAGGTCGTGTGATAATCCTGGTGGGACAGTTCATTTCGTAATCCGGTTTATGATCCTTATTAATGATGTAGGACTCCACAGTGCAGAGTTTATCGTTGATTTTTAATTTATCTTTGTTGTATTTACTTGTTACATTTATGACTGCAACTGAATTTCTTATGTCGTTATCTACTTTTTTGTAATTTTTGTTTTTTTTTATTTAATGAAATGTCGTTGTTAGGTGTAATTTTATAGTAATTGGCTTTTTTTGTTGGAAGATACAAAGACTTTATCAGATGAATTAATTTCCTTCACAATAGCATCAAGATGTTTCTGGAAGTGATTTTCGTGCGTGTGAAATTTGATGATATTTATGATTTCAAAGAAATCATTTTCAAAACCTAACAGCTTTTCAATATAAGGAGCAGTTTTTAAGCTTTTGAAGCAGGAGTTATCTTTATCCTTCGAAAGTTCATGGGAATTAAAGAAGAAATGTGATTTCCATCTCATCCTTTCTATTAGGTCTTCAGTTTTGTGAATTAGTTGCGCGAAATAATCTCGTTTGTTTGTAGTCTACTAAATATGGAGCACATCTTATTAAAGCAAGTTACTACAAATAGTGGACTACCAGCCCATTACTTTCTACTACTTATATATATATATATATATATATATATATATATATATATATATTCTTAATTTGTAAACGAGTTATTACACGACCTAGGTTTCTACCATGTGGTGTCTTCAGGCGATTTGCAATAACTGATTTTACTGTTTTCTTTACCGTTTTTTAAGAATAAGAGTTTTTGAACGCGCAATTTTAAAAATTCGCGTTCTTAAAAAAAACGGTAAAATCAGTTATTGTAAATCGCCTGCAAATCGCCTGAAGACACCACATGGTAGAAACCTAGGTCGCGTAATAACTCGTTTACAAATGAAGAATATTCAAAAGTTCTACAATATAATTATATTGAACACTTTTTAATACAACTATGTATTTGTCCTTCTTTAAATACAGAGAGCAATCGCCTCTGAGCCAACTAAACTAAATTGTACATATTATATAACTGTTTGTCCTCGTTGAATTTTCAGTTTCACATTAGTTACTGACCTTCACAAAGACTCCTTAATATTGCAAAACTCCTCCGTATTTTTGTTGATTTTAAATGTTATCTGAATGGTTTTAAATTTTACACGGATATTTAGTTTATTTTTTGAAGTGCACTTCGAGTACGTTCTAAGTACTTCAACAATGAAGTACTTAGAATATTACATTTACATCATGCAGAGGGAAACATTCAATCTAAACTTATTTATAGATGGAACTTTGTCTGTGTGTGTGTGTGTGTGTGTGTGTGTGTGTGTGTGTGTGTGTGTGTGTGTGTGTTACCTATAGACTCCGAAACAGCTGAACCGATTTTCTTGAAAATTTACACAGTTGTACTTATAAGCGTCTGCGAGTGTTCTTAGCTAGGTTTTGTGTCGAGGTGCCCCCGATAAATATCGAAAATCGATAATCGAAAATATCGGGTTATAGAAGGAGTGGTCCGATTTTAATCAAATTTGATACACTCATAGACAAAGACAAAAGAAACGATATTCAGAAGTTTCAAGGTTGCAATTCTTACAATAGTGCAGAAAATCGATAATATATATATATATATATATATATATATATATATAAGGCAAGATGTTTGTATGTGTGTCTGTTTATCTGCCTGTATGCCTGTTTTTTCAGCCCTTTTATTTTAGTTTTTGCTTCGGGTTTGGCTCTAAGTAGGTATAATTGTGGTTCTTAGTCTCAGCCATGATACCGTTTACCCAAAGGACTTATTTAGCCTTCAAAATTCAGTTTACGACGAAAAAAAACTTATTTGATATCGATACCAGGAAATCAAAATTTAACTTACATCCATTCATTTTTCTTTCAGTCTACGGTTTCGATTTAACTGGAAACAACTATTGCTTTTTAGTCTTTCGTGTCAACGTCCAAAGAGTCTGAGCTCCAGGACTATGAATTAGTTTTAAAGCTTTCATTACACCCGAGTAACGCCGGGCTATACTGCTAGTCTAAGCATAAATATTATATTCCTTGTTCCAGTGTCCTTGACAAAACCGCACTGTTCTTGTCCTATTTCCGGCCTGATTCTGCTTCGCGCTTTATTCATCAGGATTCGGACAATGAGTTTCGTGATGCGGCTCATCAAACTGATTGCTCGGTAGAGTTCGCGTTCGATTGCACCTGGCTTCTTAGGCAGATCTATGAAAATTGATTTGCTTAGATCATCTGGTATTATGATCATTCCATCCTTGGATTTTATACATCCTGTTGAGGGGCATGTTCTTTATCCTGATAGTACCCTTATTTCTTTATGCATTTCTCCTTTATTAGTCTTACTCGATATCTCTACTTCTGCACATTTATCGTTGAGCCATTCCTCTTTAACCTGTTTACACTTGGTTCTTATTTCCTTTTGTAGTTTCTTGTATTCAGTTCCATATCTTGGCATAATCTACTTTAGGGTCTCTTATTTTTATCCACATAAATGATATTTGCTATTTTTCTGTGTTTTGTCTATTATCACTCTAATGTAATTTGGTTTTATGTATTTATTTTGGGTTGCAATAATAAAGGAACACAGTTCAGTCCTAATCTCTTTCAGCTTTATATTAAAAGTGTGTCTGAGATTATTCTCGGGTCATTAATAAATATCTATAATGATACCACAATGTATGGGTGTACGTCCAAAAACCTATATGACCAGAGCCGGCAGCTGATCACTCCTCTGATCTAGCTCTAACAACTTAATAAAGAAAAAAAAACTGGTATGTAACTTTCAATACTTCATAAACCGAGTGAGTAACTTTTTATCATCATCAGGATGACTCTAAGTTCTTACCAGTCACAATGAATGATTGCTCTTTCAAAGAGGCTGTCTTTTGGCATTCACATTCACCCCAGATGTCAAGTGGAATTTTTATATACGATCCATTGCAAAAAATGCTGGAAACATGGCCGGCTTCTTATACCGTTCCAGAAAGTACCCGGCACCTCCTGCAGTGCGCTCTTTTTACAAGAGTCAGACAAGACAAAACAAAATGAAGTATTTCTTCTATATCTGAACTGAAGGCGCCCAATCTTCTCTTTCAAGCCTTGACCGAGGTCAGGAGCGTTTGTAAGCGCGATTCTATCCCGCCTTAAAATCCTTTTCACACAGTCTCAAGCATATTGCTACTCTGTTGCTACTTCTATTGAAAATGCTCTGGCGAGCTATTTCATAGTTACACGAGTTCAAACATTCTCAGCCAACATCCGTTATGCCAAGTACGCAGGAACGAACCCTCTTCCTTCACTTCGTACTCCCTTGATTAGAAGGAAGTTCTAACCGAACAGCTTATTCACCAAAACAGCTGCTTTCTGGAACAGACTGTCGAGATGATGCTTCTCCGAGTATTAAAATCTTAACCTCTTCAAGTCTAAGGCCAACTGTTATCTATCCTACATATCTTCATAATCTACAATTTGCTCAAGTTTAACCTTTGAACCGATAATAAAACGGTGTGTCAAAAGGATGTTTTTTCTCTGGACAACGTTATTACAGTACACTTCATGACAGTATGCGATATTTTGCGCTTTTAATGAAATTCTAAAAATAGCTTTTTAAAGCAATAAAGATTGCAGAGGGAGTATACAGTAATAGCGGTGTCAAGGGAAAAACCGTCCCTTTTGACGAGCCGGTTTTCTTTTTCTTGCCACAAAAAGTGAAAAAGTGAAAAAGTTCAAAGATTACGCATCTACCGTTGATGCAGCAACTGGGTACAAAGTGGGTCTGAAGGTTAGATTCTTGACACCCACCGGCACAATCCATGGTTAGAGCAAGGAGCTAATTTTTTCTTATGGTGCAATATTTTATATATTTTTTACCAGAAAAGTCAGTAATCTTGCAAGAAAATTAGTACTTTTCTGATTCTACAAATATAACATTTTTAAAAAGCACAACTGGTTGGCAAAAAAAGTTTAAAAAATTTATTCACTTTCTTATTACTACGTCCGTACGTTCCTTATAAAAGAAAGTCATCAACATCTCTAACAGCCGACAACCACAGAGCCAGACAACAGGACTGGAACTAAAGTATAGTATTTGTTCCCTCTTTCTCTGTCATGTTTATGCCTACTGGCCATTCTTGGTCTCTGTGATAAGGGAAGCTTAATCCAGGGCGTGCGCACGCCACTCCCCCCCCCCCCCGCGCACACACACACACACACACACACACAAGCGTTTCATTAAAAATGACAGACAATATATTATGGTTAAGTTTTTTATGTTATTTTTCATGTGATCTCATGATTTTTTTTTCTTTTCAGGACATAAATTACATAAAAATTGCCGGAATATTTTGTTTTTCCGAGCGCTTTCGGCTATATTTTTAGCCACTTTCCTGGATGGATTTGATTTTACGTGTAACTGAATATATGTAATGTTATATATGTTTGTAGTGTGTATGTTTTAGATTCCGAACACGGTCAGCACGTTGTTAGCGTGTTCGTAGTTGATATTATTGAGTGTTGGCATTTTCTTTTTATGAATAATACCTCCATTACTTTTAGATTTTTTACATGTGGCTGATGGTATGATATTTGTGTTGTCAACAAATATGTTACGGATAGGATTTGGTAGGTCTCCGTATGTGTTTAAATCAGATCGAACTGAGCTCTGGTCTGACAGATGCAACGTGAGTCCTCGTGTCAATTTCGTAGTCATTTGGCTGATATATATATATATATATATATATATATATATATATATATATATATATATATATATTAATTCAGTTACTTTAATCCAAGCGGAAAAAGCAGGAAGGTAAATTCCAAAAACCCGATCCTAATTAATATTAAAAATTATTTTAATATTAAAAAATGATACAGGAAGAGAGCCCCATGTAATAAAATATTACAGAGCAAATATAAATTAAAAAAGGATTAATTCAATGATGTTGGATGATCATTTCGATATGAAAATCCCCACGGGAGATAACACATCACCTCAGCAACAGAAAAATCCTTTCAGAAACTGGAGAAAAATCAGTCTAATTTTCCTTTTTAAATAGATTTGCAAAGAAATTAGAAAAGAAAAAAAGAAAAAGATAAAACAAAATAAAATCAAATAAACAAGAAAAGAAAAAATTGACATCGTCTGGTTCGCAAAAAAAGGAAGGAGAATTGTAACTTAAAATTAACAGACGTCCGTGTTGAATTGATGTAAGGTTAAGCAACACGGAAAAAAGGTGGGAGATAAGAGAGATAAAGGAAGGAAGGGAGGGAAAAAGAAAAGAAAAGAAAGAAAAATTTTTTTATATATTACAGACGCTGGACATATTCAAAAACCTAACTTCCCCAAAACGTTGAAGTATTAGAAAAAGGCCTTTACTTTAAAAAGCATAATTATTTTTAAAGGGAATAAAAAGATATAGGATTTAAAATAATTTTTTTTTTCAAAAAATTAGGTAATTTGATTTAAACTAAATAAAGACACCGCTAGGTATAAAAAAAAAAAATCATTTACAATTATACATACATATAGAAGTACACACATACATACATACACATACACACACAATTTTTCGATTATGAATACATATATACATACATACACATACACACACACATACATTCAATTCCATACACACTTATATACGTATATACACATACATGCGCATACACACATTTATATGTGTACACACATATATAAAAATTCACACACACAATATATAAGTGTACACACACACATGCACACATATATATACACACACACACACACATACATACATTATACATATGCACACACACATACATATAAAAAATATAAAAAGTTAATGAATATTATAAAAAGAGCATTTGAATAGCTAAAAAATTTTTACACACATAAATACATATATACACACATACATATATACATATATACACACATATATACAAATATGCACATACACACACAAACATACACATATACATAAAAATTATAAAAAGAAAAATTAAAAATTAAAAATTAAAAAATTTAAAATTTAAAAAATTTAAAAAATTAATATTTAAAAATTAGAATTTAAAAATTAAAAATTTAAATTTTAAAATCCGCCCTATGACGGCACTTATTAATGAATTCCTTCCTAAGATTCAAAGGTAAGTCCTGATGAGGATACTTCAAAATCAGAATCTTCTCCAATAAACATAGACGGCACCTATCACGAAAATTTTTAGGGGTACAAGCTGAGCCTATTAATTTTCAGCTGATTATAGGGTCCTGCCCTTCCTCCTTCATTTTCCAGAATCTACGTGATAGTGCCGTCTGGAATCTTTGGTTAGGGTTCGAAAACGAGTACTTGTGGTTGTAAAGTCTCTGTTTGAAAGGGCCCGCGGACATACCAATATAAGTCCGGTAATTGTCTTTGTTATTAGATGGAGAAATACGGGCTTCATAAATTACTTGGGTGGATTTACATTTGCCCTGCACCGGGCAGGTATCCACAGAATTACAATTACATTTATCAACAATTCCAGATTTAACGTCGGTATTATTTAGGTTCATTAAAATATGCCTATAATGGGAATTAATTATATCATGTATATTTGAGGTGCAAGAGTAACTGATTTTTAGGGGAATTTATTAAAAATTTTATTTAAGGGATTATTATTATCATTATTAAAATGTTTATCGATTAATCTGAGAAAATACTTACCAATATTTATATTAGTTAGCTTACAATAAGGAGGGTTAAACCAAATTATCTTCCTTTTTCTACATTTTCGGGTGTTTTTAGTTTTTGATGATTCTGGGTTTATAGCAGGCTTATTATACGTTAACTTGTTAATAAAACCGCTTTTCTGAAGGGCCTTATCGTAAATTTCTTTACTTGCGTTGAAAATTTTTATATTGGATGATAATTGGTTAACCCTATCATTTACTATCTTGGGTATTTGTCTTATAATATTTTTGGGGTGGTTGGATAAACCATTTATATAGGTGGGAGAACTATTTTCTTTGAGAAAGGGTTGGTAGGAACCATCATTTAAGTTAAGGGTGATATCTATATCTATATATATATATATATATATATATATATATATTCCCAACACTTTCATTAATCAACTATATTCCCTACCCATCCCACTTTTTTCAAAATTCTAACGGACAATTTAGAAGACTTATTCCATTGTCGCTAACCCCCACCAATATCCCACACACAACTCGACGAATATAAGAGGCTTTCCATTCCTTTCCACACCGCCTGATAGGACATTGTAATTTCAATGTCGAAACAAAATGTACACTTTGTAGTGGGTAAATAAAATTTCTACATGTTCTAAAATATAATTTATAATATATATACATGAGAGAGAGAGAGAGAGAGAGAGTGAGAGAGAGAGAGAGAGAGAGTGTGTGTGTGTGTGTGTGTGTGTGTGCTATTTTTAAAAAAGCAAGATACTACATATTGATCATAGGAAGTGCGCACGCAATGTTACTTTGACCTGAGGCCACAATTCCGACCGATGCATAAATAATCCCTTTATTTTTAATTCTTTTTACTTTGTTTAAATGTCCTGTCTCTTTCAAGACGGATGTGATCATGGCTCGCCACAGTTTTTAGCTTCCTTTTCTTGAATATTTGTTAAAAGCCATGGTTTTTGTCGGAAAAGATATTGCAATGACTGCCGTTTCATTCGCAATTATGTTGAATGAAAACTTGTTCTTCTTGTAGCATGCTTGTCAACCAAGGTTAGATAATTCAATCTGCCTTCCTATTTTATCAATTGCTACAAGAAAAGCTTGATTCATGCCAAAGGACATTAGTTTCTCAGCCTGAAGTTGAATGCATTTCGCCAATTCATCCTACGCTAATAAATAATCATTTTCGGCAACACCACCAATTTTTATTTGTAAGCCTGCACACGAGATACCCGTATTTTATAAGATAAAATTGTTTTTACTGTTATAACTTTTATAAGATATTTCTAAATATGATTCATCAAAGATTTTTTAACTTCACATTTTGATAGAATGAATCGAAATTTGTATCAGTGTATCACGTACTTCTTTTTAAAAAAATAACTAAGCATTTTTGATTAAAACATGTAACTGACCCACTGAACAATATATGGGGTTGAAAGTTTATTTGAGAAAAATGTCATGCAAGATCATTTTCTAGGCCTCCTTTCTGTTTTTGACAGAATCTCATATTGTTTAAAGAACTTTTCAAAGAACACGCCTTATAATAGCTTCATCTTACTGATTGAATGATTCATTTTAATTTTGAAAGACAAATAATGAAAGATTTAAAGCTAACGATAATTTTTAATTTAATTTTTATCTTAAAAAAGTTTGTATTACAAAGGTCCATTCATTAAAATAGATTTCTAAATATCTGTTCATATTTTGTTTTGAAAAATCAGTCATATTAATATCGAATATCTGACCTTTGATTTCGTGGTCAAATTACACACGTAGCGATGAATGTTTACAGTTATCGCTATATATAAATTTGAATGCGCTGGTATCTTTATCACTTGACAGGAACGTCGCAGGCTCACAATAGAGGCTCGGCAACTGGTAAGACATTTGCTAAAGTTATCAAACTTTGAGCATTAATCATTTTTGGAAATGTATTTTTTAGAAAGTTAAAGACATTTTATTTGATTGCGGTGTGAATTGTTTACGCCATTTTAATTGCAATTTCCATTTTACAAGATCGACACACAACTTGATAAAGTCATCGAGTGTTTCAAAAACTTAGATAACTGAACATTTTGCTTACAATGGTAAACATCGATAAAGAGAATTAAAAAAATACATTTCCAACTTATATTCAACACAAAAAGTATGTTTTATCAGATTGTACCACATGAAATGTTGGATTTTGACACATGCAAAACAGGTTTTGAAACAAAAAGAATTTTCGAAAATCAAAATCAGGTTTTGCTATTATTCTAAAAAGAAATTATTGTTGCTTACTCGTAATGACATGTTTCAGAAAAGGAATCATGATTTGTTTTGAAGAAACAATGATGATCTGCCTCAAAATGACACAGCTCTGATTTTCTGTCAGTTTTTACGAGCAATCTGTCTGTAAATCTTTTCACTTTCCTTCAGAGTCAATGATAGAAACCTATCAGAAAAAATCTACATGGTTTTCTGAAAGAGTGTCAAATTTTATCTTATGTTTAATTTCTAATTGTTCTTAATTGGTCGTCATCAAAAAGATTTGTTGAACTTCCGCTTGGCACATTTTGAACTTCCGCTTGGCTCATCTTGAATACTGCTATCTGCAGAGCGGAGTTTCTAAAACAGCAGTTGTCTGTAGTTCTTTCTTTCTTTCTTTCTTTCTTTCTTTCTTTAAATGCCAAATTAATATTTCTTACGATTTTGTTTGTATCGTGTTACAATTTAAATGAATGAAAACAACCAATCGTTGCATCAAACTTCAAGAGTGAAATAAAAGAGGTTTATGATTGACGAACCATATAAAAAAGCAATCAGCAAAATACACTCACCCAAATACAGGTGGGTCTTGCGACCTATCAGTCCAGAAACACTTTCCGTTAAAAAAAAAAGTAGCGAGAGTGTGTCCATCACCGTCTTGCTAGGCCTATCTCAGTTACCCATCCGAATACTGACTAGGCACATTGCCGATGATCGTACAAAAACAAAACCGCTGTTGCAACGTGATATGGTCATAAGCAGTAGGATACGAAAACTTATAATTAGAAAGAATAGAGATACTGAATGATAAGAGCGATCAAAATCACAAATTGTCAGTAATCTGATGCTTCATGCGGTACAAACTAACAGCTAATATTTATTATGAATCTCTCGTGGTAAATTGTTCCTTTTGATTCACAAACCAAATCAAATTAATGTAGTAAAAACTTGCTTAAATATATGTTTTATTTAATATTGGTTGACTTTTATGACTCTATTTTTCCACTGACGCGTTTTAACTTTTCCGAATTGAAATAAGTAGAACGTTTAGAATTGATGCCAAATTTAAGTTTTCAGTTGAAATTGATTTTACTTCCGTTCCACGAACCATTTTTTTAGATTTGCAGTTAAGAAAGATTTAATTACAAACAACATTTCTTCTGCAATCTCATGATCAGTTGTTTCAAACTGCTGTCTAGATTTCTTCCTTCAAGAAACAAATTAGGTTCAATTTGTACGAGCAAAAATATATTCATAAATTATTCATCAGCTTTTCATTTTTCTGTTCATTTTAAATAAATCCTCCTGAAATAAGTCCCTTTTGTTTCCACTAACATATATTAATAGTTAACCATCATTGTATCTGGGCTGTTCTGATGAAAAGCGACAAGTGTTTCTCTTTTCATGTGCCCTAGGGACCCGTTGATAAGCAGTTGGAGTTGAAGACACGTAGAAGCGTAGATGGTAAATTTTCGTTTTAGCACCCGAAGGCCTTTACTCCTTCAAATCTTTCCAAAACATCCCTATTTCCGTGCAAATGTATATACTAAACGTAAATCGATAATTGTTTATTGAAGAAACCTACTATTTTTTCATTTTATCGAGAAGAAAAATATGGAACTTCTTGTCGCTGTTTATCTCACCCCCTAACCACGGTTAGAAAATGTTATTCACTGCAAACTGACTTCACGCGTAGATTTTTTTACTTCCATTTTGCGATTAATACGCGGAAAATGAGTTTCGAAACCCAACAAATCGCCGAGTAATTTCTAAAAAGGGAGTAAATAGAACGAATTCAGTATCCTACGCCTCAAGTTATTCAGCGTTTAATAAGATATGAGAACGGTGGTAAGAGGTGAGATATAGTCCAATTTATTTCTGGCCGATAACATGGAAAAAGGTACGTTTCTTCTATAAACAATTATCGATTTGAATTCAGTATATACATTTACACGGAAATAGGGATGTTTTGAAAAGATTTGAAGGGGTAAAGGCCTTCGGGTCCTAAAACGAAAATTTACCGCGTAGATTCTTCGGCGTTTCCAGCAACAATTCAACTTTTGATCATTCACCATGGCAGGTTTATACAGTTTGTACTTTTAACCCAAATATGACCGAAATAACAGTACAGACTTTTCTCTCGAACTTTGATTGGCAAGAAATCTAGAAGGACAATTCTGAATTAAAACAAAGTAAAAAACCTTAGAGAAAGCAACAGAAACCAATCCACTATCCTTGCCAAGTACAATTATGCCGATGCACAGTTTACATGTATTAAATAAAGGAAGCTGTGGAGAGCCAGTATCGATTACGGGCTGAACGGAGATATGAAAGAAAGAGAGGTGGGGAGAAAGAGATAAATACGAATTTATTTCATATTAATTTGTACTTCTTTAGCTAATATTGTTAAAGTTGGCATGTGGAATAAGGGTTAGGTATTAAAAAAATGTGCGTTGTAGTGCAGTGGATGTCGGCTAGGAACGAGAAATCGGGAAGCCGAGTTCGAATTCCAGTTGAATTCCTTGCATTCACTTACGCGCAAATACCCTTGGGAAAGGTATTAATCCGTCTCTTTCCTCCAGTTATGGGTTAAATAATAGGACAGATTGGGTTCTATAGCCTTAGTCCGCAACCAGTCTACCGCAGAAAGTAATGGCAACCTACTGCGGGATAATCTTCTGACAGAGCTGATAGTGTCATAGAGCCGTCTAGTGACGACGACTCTATTGTTCGTTCTAGTCACAGTCTTTCATAGACCGGGCCATATCCATTCCGGGGTAGGACAGGATATTCTTCTACAACAGTGTCCATTTATGTCCGTTTGTTCTACGGGTCCAGCTGTCAGGGTGCCTGTTTCTACACTGGGAACAATTTCCTGAGTGCAGATTTCACAGTCCCTTGTTAGTAGTATCTTTTCCTTTTATTCTCATCCCCCTTTGCCATATCATTGTAGTTGTAGTGTCCCAGGGTTTTGTGCCATGTGTGGATATCATAACATCCTTGGCAACTGACTTCTGTCTTGTTCTCTGTGGTCCTCAAATAATAACAGTTTTTTGTAGACGTATATTTTGAATTTTGTACCGCACTTATGTATCAATTCATCTTTATTTTCTTTAAAAATGACTGTCGCTCTGTTCGTAATCGCAACCTTGAGAGAAAATATACCATGTGAGTATAATGTATCGCGCCTTCTTGCGTGTAACTATCACGTGGTTTCCATCTACATCTGATAGGCATACCTCGGCGTCTCCTCTTTTCAGTGCTATGCCGCTAGTTTTACCATCAGCTAACTCCGTGTAGCAGGTTTCCGGCTGGAATATCTCCTCGTATTTTTTGCATTTATTCACACTCTTGATAATGTGTGAAGTAAATCCAGTGTCAACTATTAGTCCCTTAGGTATTATTGCCTTCTGTGTTTAGTAGTCATTTACTTTGAAGACAAATGAGCTTTCCCATATGTCAGCTACATAGTCCTTTGATTGCAGTATAGTTGGCTTCTACTATGTCCACAGGGAGTGCTGCCAAAAAGTTGAAAAATTTTTGACTGGGCTGTCTGATATTTGCAGTATTAAATTGCGCCTCCATTATCGCAATCCAACCTATTACGTTTGATTCGAGGAAATTTGGTGGTTTTATCGCAACAGCTTGGATTGGTTGGTTTTGATTTGATGAAGTTTCTTCAGCGTCAGTTGCCATGTTGAGTCCCTTGTTAGTAGTACCAGATAACTGGAATTTGATGTTTATTAATTTTTGGTTCTCTGCCGGAACAAATGCGTGGAGCCGGGTGCGCAAAGACCAGTTTTGGCCATTTGCTTTTTGGTCCTGAGAGTGCAAACATCCGGTCCCCCGCTTTGCTCGGTCGGTATCACCACACCATTTCTTATCTCCTTCACTCGAATACTTTCCCTGACAACCCTTGTATCATGTTCTTCTCCCTTTCCACTCTACTCGCATGCAGCTCTCTTCATACCTTCATCCTTCTCTTACCCATTCGCTGACATCCTCGTAACTTGTTCCTTTTTCTCAACACTCCAGGTCCTTTTACTGCATAGTGGTCGCGTAATATTTTTAGAAGTTTTCTTCCGTGGTCTGAGGCTCCTCTCGCTATTAGTGACAGGCTTTTGTCGTCTAGGAACTGTATGAATTCAGCATAGGTTTCTTTGTTCCTTTCTGTATCTTCTTTGTCTCTAGTGGAGTTGACGCCTAAGATGGTGTTCTTTTAGACCAAGGGTACGTAGGTGGCCTAAGAACTTTGTTTCCCAAATTTCATATTTTTTCTTAATGCCCGTTGAATTGGAGTCTGTTCTAACGACATCGGTTATCCTTCCTGGTCACATAAACCATTAAAGTTGACATACTACTGTGGAATAAGGGTCAGGTTTTGACAAAATCGGAAGGAGGTAAATAACACACGTGTGCTAAGAAAAGGAATAAAATCTTCCCTTAAACTTACAGTACAGGAGAACTAAGGGAAGGGGAGATAATATTCAGAGTTATCGAACTTAGTTAAGTTTTTCCCAACAACCATTTCTTTTCTAATGTGGAAGTTTGTCTAACGTAGGTGTATCTCAAGCAATTCCCGAAAAATGGCTTAGCATGATGTTAAAAGGGCTTTAAGAACAAAGTTTTATCATCAAAATGTTTATGCTATTATTAAAAGGAAAGATCAGCTTGTGTTGTCATTATTTTTTAAAAACGTTTTAATCCTTTCTGACACGTTCAGAATTTCAGTTAATTTTTTTTTTGTTTCCGTCAGTGATTCTCGCCATGTTACGTAATGAGACTATTGAAAATGTATTATTACGCAAGTCGTTGTTTAGTTTTGTGAAAGGCATATTAATTTGAAAATTCTTGCAAAAATCAACCAATTGTCTAATTTTAATGAAACTTTCAGGACTTAAATGAAATTATTTCTGCAAAATCTATTTTTTATTTTTAGAAAATCTTCTTGGTACTTTCTTTTTACATCTAATTTCCAATTCATTGCCGAAAACTTCTAGAAATGCATTATCGATACCAATTTTTTATTAGTTAAATGCAGAACTCGTCGAGGAATGTAAATCATGTATTTTTTTTTTAATTACAGGACCATTTTTCCGAAAATCTGTTCCGAATAGTAAAATCAAAAATGCATTTAAAACTACGCTATCTTAATTGTAGATAAAGTTTTAATAATTAAAATTATATTATTTATAAAATCAATTAAAATTTAATTGATTTTATAAATAATATAATTTTATGATATAATATTCTGAAGAAGAAAAAAATTTGATGAACAATGAATTTTCATAAGAATTGTTTTCATTTTTTCTTTGCTAATTTAAGTTTAAAATATCTTTTAAATTTATTCCAGTAACTCAGTAATTTCGGTTATTCATTCATTAAAAAATACTTTATTTTCAAATCGAAAATTCAAAAGCTTAATGAAAATCATTTAGAATTAAGATTTTTAAAGTAATTTGTGTGTGTGTGTGTGTGTGTGTGTGTGTGTGTGTGTGTGTGTGTGTGTGTGTGTGTGTGTTAAACTGCATATTTTCTTTTACTACGGAAACTTATAAGAGACATCATTAACAGGTCACATGTTTTAAGAGTTGTTCCCCTTACAAAATGTTAAACTGGGTTATGTCAATTTTTGGTCATCATGTTGATTGATAACAGGTGCTGTTATCGCCTACCTGAATGGTCAACGAGTCAGGCCTTTGTGGTGAACAAATACTTTTATTCTAAATTTGATACCATAAACTAGTAATAGTTGTTTCAAATCAGATTAATTTAACTTTAAATTTGATAATTTTCCAAAAAAGTAACGAGTGAGAGATGTCTATTTTTTATTTTTGCAAGATTTTTAAAGATAATTAACTTTTGTTTACAAATGTGTCGATCGTTCAAAAAGTGGCCGAAAAATTTAAAATTTACAAAAATATCTCAAAATTTTAGATTCCAATGAATATTATTTCTGTTTGAAATACACCAGAGTATTTTGCTTACTGGAAATAGTAAATTTAATCATTTAGCTTTCAATTAAAGCTTCAAGAAAATCTCAAAATTTGAGATTCCAATGAATATCATTTCTGCTTGAAATACACCAGAGTATTTTGCTGACTGGAAATAGTAAATTTAATGAATCATTTAGCTTTCAGTTTCAAATGTTTAATTAAGCTAAAATTAAAGTTTCAAGAAAAAGTTGTTTTTTTTATTTTTTATTTATAAAAATTCACTTAGCAAGGCCAAATAGTTTTGCTATTTTTTAAATCATTTCACCCCAAGCAAGGCTGTACTGCCACGGATATGCAGGGGGCTACATAAAAGAGTTAAAATTTTAGACAGGAGAAGAGTGAAGAGAAAGGCGGACCAGTTACAGGGGGTGAAAGAGAAAGGACAAGAGAAGAATATGAACACAGGAATGAAGGCAGTTACGAAGGTAGAGAGAAAGGAAAAGAATACGATATATGGGGTGATGTGGAAAGGGCTGGAGTCAAGTGGATAAGAGATGGGAATTGACATTGCATTTAAATTTTTGGGGGTTATAGTCGTCAGGAAAGCAAGTATATAGAAAGGAGTAATTAAAAAATTACGACACGATTTTTCAGGCAGGCAGTACGACGTTTTTTTAGTCACAATCGAAAATTGACTTTTTTTTGCATTTCATTTAAAAATATATCGACAACATTTCAATCTCTAATTTAAAAAAAAAAAAAGTTTATTTACTCTTTTTTTATTTTTTTTTATTTTTACAAATTTGAAACTAAACGGACTCCCGAGGGAACGCTAACTTGATCATTAGTCTTAACCTCTCCAAGTCAAGTGTCAACTGTTATATCAATCTTGCATATCCTTTCAGTAACCCCCATATTGAGTGGCACTTAGGGCTTGTATTGGGTGAAAAAATAGTTTTCTAAAAAAAAAAGGTATTTAGTGAAAACACCTAAACATTTTTATGAGCTGTGAAAAAATATATAAATTTATTCTTTCACAAAACTACTGACATTGTCGATTTTTTTCTCCATTTTTTTTTTTTTTTCAATTTTTAAAATACGTTTGTGCGAAACAGATTTTAATCTTTTCATGTATTTTTTTTTTTAGAACTTTGACTTCATTACGAAGGAACTTGCACAAACATAGGTTGATGATAAATATGATCAGGAGCCACCACGAACTTTCTAAAAACAAAAAAACAAAAAACAAAACCCAAAAATCGAAAAACTCCTCTGAAATAATTTAAATGCCTTACTTGATTGAACTTAAATTTTGTTTTTGTTTTTTAAGATAATAACGAAATAGCCCAACCCCAATTTTCCGATTTCAAAACTAAATTAAATTAATTTTCGTATTGTCGTGCTTCTCTCGTTCACTCGAAGAGGAGACGCAGTGATACTGTCGGACTTCTTAATATTTTAAATCCGAGCTTACATACACCTAAACATTTTCATGAGCCGTAAAAAAGCATATCAATTTATTCTTTCACCAATAGAAAGCTCATGCGGACGTCGTCGAAAATAAAATGGATACACTCTCTTATTTATTACCCAATAAGGAGTTAGTAAAAAATCTTGAAAAAGTTGATCCGATTTTATTCTCCAAAAATGCATAAAAACGTGCGATTTTTTTCTTTTTCTTTAGAGAGCCACAAGTTGTCAATCGGACTGGCGACTTGCATTTTCTCACTCTCTCACTTTCTCCTTCTTTCTCATGTAATGACAACAACAACAACAACAGCAAAAAAAAAAAAAAAGGAAACATCACAGGGAGTTACTAGTCGACTGATTAGACGCCAAGTCCAGACGACATGCATGTTTTCCCTCTCTCTCTCCCTTTTCCACGCCTCATTAATTAATACTCCTGTTTTCTCGTTTACTTGTCGGCAACAAAAAAGAGAAACAAGACATCATTTCGTCGTCTACTATTGTGCACACAACGAAACAGATTTGTCTTTTCTTCACACATCCATTTCGTCTCTCTGTAAGAAATCAAAACTCTAAAATGCACATATTCAAGAAAAGCTTTATGAAGAATTTTCAAACATTATTTTATAAATAACAACAACTGATGTTAATTCTTGTGAAATAAATTTACATTTATTGATAGAACGGAAACCCTTTTATCCTTCTTTTAATGTTTATTTAACTTTCTAATTCTTTCAAATGTGGTGGGTTTGGTTATGTTAAGTAAAATTCCTTTTCGCAAGCATAGCCGACGCTCTCTACAATACTCTAAATAGGTTTACTGTCTCAAATTTATTGTTTATAACGAGAAAGGACAAACGCAAAAAACATAGTGTATGATTAGAATATTGTAGAGAGTTTTAGAACTTTCAATTCGATTTCTGTTGGTCAGATCTAAATGCTAGCGATCTCCACAACACTTTCTCACTGAAACTGATGCTACACTAATGGCATCAACAAAACCTCTCTCTGAGATTGGATCGTGTAGGGTTGTCCGGTCTTAGGTAGAATTGCTCTGGTCTATCGCTGAGCTTGTAATTCTACGATCTCGATTGGATGATCAGTTGGAAACTCAGAAATACTGTCCATCTCGTCGCCAGGCTCGTAGATCTTCTCAGAAACATAGCACCGGACGTAGCTGTTCCCAGTGTCGTCTCCACACTGGGTGATGAGCAAAAAACCTTGTAGTCTAAACAGCGAGAAACTAATGACTTTGTGACAATTGCTGGTACCCATCGGGAATGTTTGTGTCGGCGCGACACATAGTACAGTGCATATACAGGATCGTCAGGCTTGTACCGCCTGGTTACCTTGGCAACACCTCCTGACACTGGAGTTATTCTATCCTTTGATGACACCATGGATTACTTGTTGCAAAGGCAGCATAAAGTCAATCCTTGTCCGTATCTTCAGGGTTCGTTTGGAGAGAATCCACAGAATGTCGGCGTTCTTCGGTACTAAACCAAAAATTCTTGAAGAGCTCGCTTCGGGGGGCAAAGAAATTTATTAAGTGCTTAATTAAAAGTCTGCATCAAACATTTTGCTGCTCCGTTGGTAGCTGAATGGAACGATTCTTCTGCCAGGTACGTGATCCTACGTTCTTTGCACTAACTTGCATATCATTCCAGTAACCCTCTACCTTGAGTGGCACTTAGGGCTTGTATTGGGTGAAAAAATAGAATAATTATTCAGAAAGAAAAATCGATGCCTTATCCGTGGCCAGCGTGTGAATGTATCCGAAGTGAGCAAAGTCCTTTTCCAACAGATCTAGAGTGGCTCTAGTAAATGTGGATGTCGTTGGGTGACAAAGCATCCGTGATCACCTGCCAGTTCGTACCCATGAAATTGGTGGCATGATTCACGGTATTACTGGACTTTTGTTGGACTTAATCTAGTCATTCCTCTCCAACCGCACACTGAAGGTGGTTTTAAACGGACATGCCTCCCAGAACTACCCTACAAACGCGGGTGTCCCCCAAGGCTCTATTCTAGGTCCTACGCTCTTTTTAATCTACATCAATGATCTCCCCGATGCCATAAGATCACAAGTAGGCATGTACGCCGATGATACCACAGTATACGCTCGCCTCGATCAAAAATCTGGTGTTGATGATAAGGCGAACCTCGCGGCTGAGTTTGAAAAGGACCTTCAATCCGTGGTGAATTGGGGTAGGAAATGGCTCGTAAAATTCAATTCTTCCAAAACGAAGCTGCTGTCAATTAACTACCACAGACAACCGCACCTCCCTCCCATTAGCATAGAACAGGCATGCTTCCCAGAGAGTAAAACACTATGCCTGCTTGGCCTGACACTCTCAGCGGACCTCAAGTGGAATGACTACGTCGAATCCATTGCTAAATCCGCTGCTATGAAAGTTGGCTCTCTGTGCAGGGCCCGGAAATTCTTTCCGCCTGAATCTATCCTGCACTTATACAAATCTATCATCCGCCCGTGTTTTGAATACTGTTGCCACATCTGGTCGGGTGCCCCTACTATTCTCCTCGGGCTTCTTGACAAAATACAGCGAAAAATCTGTAACGTGATTGATACCGACTTAGCTGACCGCCTGCAGTCACTCTCTCACCGGCGTGATATGGCTTCCCTGTGCCTCTTCTATAAATACTTTCATGGCTTCTGCTCTGATGAACTTAAATCACTGGTGCTCCCTAGGTGTGAGTTTGCACGAGATACTAGATTGGCAACTAGGTCCCACTCTTTTACAGTGAAACCGATGAAATGTAACCACAATTTCTACTCCAACAGCTTCTTTTCTCGCACTTCCCGCCTGTGGAATTCCCTTCTGCATGTTTGCGTACTCGACGGCTATAACCTCCAGGAGTTTAAATGTAAGGTCAATAGACTCCTCCTAACACACTAACCCTCCCATTCTCTCCAACTCTACCCCTATGTACATCCTAACTCGTCTATCCCCCTGTGTAACCCCCTGCGCTATAGTGGCAGTGGAATGCCTTGCTTGGGGTGACATGATTGAAAAAAAAAAAGCAGTTCCATGGCTTCCCTGGCAGCATCCGTGCGTGAACTGCAGGCTTGGGTAGTTTGTTTTGATATTCGCCGCACACGTCACATCGTCGACTAGCCATTTCAATAGCTGTACCAGTAGACAGCGGTTCTTTTCAACTGCTTCACACGTTCCATGCCGAAGTTTCCGATATGCAGCTGTTGTGGTGGAATATCCAGTCCTACCCCGCAATGGGTATGGCCCGGGTCATAAAAGACCGCGACGGGAATCAAACGGGAGTAGAATGTTAGAGGAGGAAAGCGAGCGAGCGAGCGGCTGGCTATACTAGACTCTACGTCATTACATGTGAGTGACGGAAGCTTTCTTCTCACGACGGACGCATACGTCATATACAAAGACAGTGCCTTCATAAGTGTTATTCGTGTACATGTATTTGGTTTATTGTACTAACGTATAATAAATCTCGATTTATATATACTCAGTGTTAAGAGTATTTCTTACACTATTCTTTTCTCTGTTTATTCCTCCTCCTGGATACAACAGCAGGATGTCTAGAATATTTGGCCGAAGGTTTCTGTAGAATCAAAAGTCTTGATCTGACGCATCCGTCGTAGTGGTAGATCACTGTAGTTATCACTGGATCTTGATTGAGAATGTTAGTTCCACAGGTTTGACTCGAAGACTGAGAGCTTTGATGATGCACGCCATGCCCATGTCTTCACCACTTTACTCCCTGTCGTTGTCATCTCCATATGGCAATGGATTAAAGGCAGCAGCATTGCTATGATCTGCAGTTTTTCGGTACTCGATTGTGTAGTCAAACTGATTTAGGGTTCGTCAAGTTAGTCGATTGACCGTGAAAACTGTTCTTCCCTTCGAGTCGAAGCGTCGTCAGTGGTTTATGATCAGTCACCAATATGACTGAAGTCCGTACAGATATTAATAGAATTTCCGCGAGCCAAAGATAATGGCTAAGGCTTGCTTGTGAATTTCGCTATAGTTTCTTTATGCAGACGTAAAAGTTTTGGACCCGTTGGCAATTAGGGGTTCGCTTCCATCCGGATAGCAGTAAAACAGGACTGCTCCAATTCCAACGTTGGATGCGTCCCAAACATTGTCTGGATCGGAATATACAAGGACTTGATCTAAGGATAGTACATTTTTCAACCGAACACATCTTACCACTTTCAGAGAGTTGCCTTCTTGGTTAAGTGGTATAGTGGCTGGTCGTAGTGGCCACGTTTGGTATGAACTTTCTGTAGAATTGAACGAAGCCCAAGAAAAACATTAATATTGAGACGTCCGTAGGAGGTGACATCTTCATGAATGTCTCGACTTTAGATCTTTGCTCAACCTCTTCGGTCGATAAGGTGTGGCCAAGATATTCCAAAGGACTTCATCAGCGTCAGTCAGTCAGAGAGTCATATGGGAGCCGCGAGATGAAACATCTAAAATGTAATTTCAACTTCAAGAAATTCAGACATTGTCCTCTTTCTCTTACTCCTTATCCTTTTCAACAATTACTACTACAAACATTTTATATGAACTCTTGATATCCTTAACTTTCTCAATAAACATTAATTTCTACGAATTCTTGTTATTCCTTCTTTTAATAAATTTCTATTTTAACATTCAAAATGTATATTTTATTATTCCACTCTTCTACACTAATCCACACATTCCAACTGACTACCAACCTTCTGATAATAATTCTGGATAAAAACGGTTGTTAAGTCTTACACAAGGCCGAATCAAAGAAATATTAACCATTTCCCTACGCTACAAATATCCTTGGGCAGATTCTGTTGTGTAACCAGATTCACCATTTGTTTCTAGATGTCATCAGTTTGATTCATCAAAACGACTGGAGCCTTACACTTGCCAGGCATGGCGTTGGCCACAAAAAAGGTGCAGAATCTTGACCAGTAATCAGGCCACAGTTCTGATGTTGAATCAACAACAGCAAATGGTGGGATAGCAGCTGAAGAAGTTGGAAGACAGGAACTTGTGCTGGAATCTTTTTCAGAAATTTGAAATTGAATCGGCCTTCTGAAAAGTTCTATGTATTCTCTGTGCTGCTGCGCCTGTACCTCCATTTTCCCAACCTCCATTTTCCCAACCTCCATTTTCCCAACCTCCATTTTCCCAACCTCCCACCGTGCGTTTGTGGTGCAGCGGATGTCAGTTTGAAACAAGAAATCGGACAGTTGAGTTTGAATTCCACTTGAATTCATTGCATTCACTTATATGCAAATACCATTGGGAAAGGTATTAATCAGTCACTTTCCCTCTAGCTATGGGTTAAATAGCAGGACAGATTGAGTTCTGTAGCCTTGGTTGGCAAATTTTCTATCCAGACAATCATGTCACTTTCAGAACATGATTGCTCCAGTGTATCCCGCATGGTATTTAACTGACTGAAGTTTTAAAATGAACTTTAAAAAATGAAAAAGTTTTTATTTTAGCTTTAATTGAAAGCTAAATCATTAAACTTACTATTTCTAGTAAGCAAAATATTCTGATGTATTTCAAATAGAAATTATATTGATTGGAATCTCAACATTTTGAGCATTGTTAATGTTGTGGGATTGGCCCTTTTAGTATACAAGAATGGATTCGCCTGATGTGTACATATAATCCTGCAAATACAGAGAACGGAAGTAGTCGCAAAGCTGCTACTATGACACTGTCAGCTCTCTGCCTTCGGGTGGAGAGCGCTCTTTGCTTTCGAGCAGAGAGCAATAACCCAGTCGTGGTTCCGTCGAAGGGTAGAATCACGGCTGAGTAACAATAGACAGGTATTTTTTGGCCGGGCTATATGACCCGGAAAACCCACTTATAACTGACCTTGTGTCACATGTTGCCCTTAGTGGGAGGGCCAACTAAATATTGAAGTTGAAAAGTAGTTGTAGAATTTTAAGCAGTTGGTGCAGAGTTAGTTGGAGTTGTTTGGATATAGACCCATTACCCAGAAATACTATTTCACTGCAAGACTGTATATAATTATTTCTATTAATCGTCTTCCTGAATTGACTAACCCAGTTCCAGTTTGTATAACTTGTTCAATATAACTTACATTTTCTATCTCCAGATCTGTTTTTGTTATTTATTATTTTCTGTGGTTTCTCACACAGAATTCACAACAGTTAGAACATTAAAATCAGCCACTTTTTGACGTATTGACATATTTATAAACAAAAAGTAGTTCTCAGTTTAAAAATCTTGCATAAATAACATATATATCTGAGACACGTTACTTTAGGATAATTAGAAAATTTAAAGTTAATCTGATTTCGAACACATATTACTTTTTTATAGTATAAAATGTAGTATACAAGTATTTTCTAAAAATAATAATTGCGATAATAATTTAATTTATTTGTGAATACACCTTGAAAGTTTAATTGACATCCGACAATTATTTGACTTTTGCTAGAATTTCCAGATTAATGTTTTTCATCGGAAAAAAGTGAATGTAGTCAATAGGAAACTCTGATGAAAAAGAAAAAGAGTTTTAACCAATATTTCGAACGTGTTAAAAAGGATTAAAACATTTATAAATCATTTTTAAAATACTTTGATCTTTCCTCTTAATAATAATATAAACATTTTGACAGAAAACCTTTATTTTTATTAAGTTTGAGACCTTTTTTTCCTTCATGCAATGCTGTTTTTCAGCAAATTAGTGGAGGTACCTTGTAGCAGATTTTTTAACCATGCCTATTACTATTAATAATTTTAATGTCCGAAGGCGTAAAAATTATTTTTCATTAAATCCAATTATTGTCAATCCATAACAATACTGAAATACAAGATTTCCACTAGTTATGCTGTTTTCAGGATTAGGGATACTACTAGGGTTAGAAATACTAGATTTGGGGTTAAATAAAAAACGTTTATCTAAATTTAGAGTTTAAAATGTCTTCTTTGATTTGTCTTTGTATACTCTTATGACGTTTGTTAATGCACTTGTTGTTTTTGTTACATGCAACATACATTGTCGTTTGTTTTATATACTATTTTGTGTTACTCATTTATTACTCGGAATCACATTCGTGTTCACAATAATTGTTACAGGAAAAATATACTAGGAGAAATGTATTTTCTACACAAATCTAACTAGCATTCTTGCAACAATCGGTTAAATAAAAGATGATAGCATCAAGAGAGCTTCAAATCTGTTTTTCACCTGAGTGCATGGTCATCGGCAAAAAGAGAAGCACCAACTTCTCTTTAAAAGCCACATTAGAAACTTATCAGATATATTACCTATTGTTTCTCCCAAGTTTGGTTTCATCCAACTATAAAATCTTTTACCAGAATTTTTATAGCTTATTAATATAAGCTTTGACATAGAACCAAGCTTGTCTATGATTTTTCATAAGCAGTGGCTTTATCCTAAGCATTCTTAGATTTTGTCACACTGTCAATGTATTCACATTGATTCTAATATTGGCTAGGAAGCCTTGAAGAATGGCAGAAATACCAATAGGATTCACCTGGGCTTACCAAATTAAATGCCTACTTGTCCTTGAAATTATTTTTTCAAAGATGGCCACTTTTTGAATGCAATACTGTCATGCCAAAAGACTTTATTTCATCAATAATTTGTCACACAGTGATGAGGTGCACTCCATATTGTTTCAATAGCTTCTTTTAGTTTTCTTCATCTTCAACTGTGTGATGTTTTGAAACTTCACAAAGTTCTTTTGATTTTGAAATATTTGTCCTTTTAAATTGAGTCTCCAACTGCACCATTTTGAATAGGCAATGAGTTGTATTGGTTGACTATTGTATACACAGCTTACCAAAAACATAAACATGTGTCATTTTGATTTTTACAGGTGCACAAAAACTTATTTCCACTGGCAATCATGTTAAGCAAAAATACAGTGTAAATATAAAGGTGCACTTACTTTTGCACATCTTAATTTCTAATTAATATTTTTAAGTGTACACATGTATACACATGCATGGTCTTCAATCTGGAGTAGTTATGTGAGCAAATGGTTTTCTACTGAGCGTATCTATAAATGAGTTCAGGAATAGCACGGAAATATACAAATATCATTGAACATTTCGTACAGGAGCTAATCCATATGTCCTGATATTTTATTTCAATTTGAAACTTTGCACTTTCTGTAACATTTTTTATTGTTTTTCTTGTACATGTTGTTTTTGACATTTTCTCTGTCTTTAAATTTCTATTTCTATTATATCTTTGAGTGGCGCCATCTGCCACTGCTTGGGTCACTTTTACAGCAACAGCTGTTCTAGAGAAGACATAAAATAGATGATAAGTGTGGATAACCAATTATTGTCATTCGCGTACAAAAACTACATATACGATAGGTTCTGCCGTCATTTTTTATGCATGAGGGTTCAGTATGTTCTACCCTTCTTTTGTTTTTGCCTTTGATAATTTTAAGGCCAACTTGAAACCCGCACAGTATTCCACATAAGAAACAGTATTCCTTATGAAGGCTCTAGGAATATTAGAGTGGTAGCTACTCTTCTACTTTGTAATATGTAAATATTCAGTCTAAAAAATTATAATGTCTTTTATGCACATATTCCATCACTTGTGATATATCCCGGGAGGGGATAATCAGGGAAATGAATAGTGCAAGAATAATACTTAACACGGAAGATGGATTATAAGAGATTTATTATACCACAGTACAATAAACCAATAGACAATACAAGAACACCAACGAATAGTAACAGGTATAATAATCACGTAGAAAATGTCTCTGCCTAGGACGTATGCGTTCGTCTAGTGAAGAATGCTTCCGTCTAATGACGTATGCTTCCGTCTAGTGACGTATGCTCCCGTCTAGTGACGTATGCTTCCGTCTAGTGACGTATGCTCCCGTCTAGTGACGTATGCTGCTAGTTCGCTCTAGTCACAGTCTTTTATAGACTGGACTATATCCATTCCGGGGTAGGATAGGATATTCCTCTACAACAACTTGATATAATCAAAAGTCACTTCCCCAAAGGACAACAGAAGGATGTCAATAGAATTTAGGTTATGCTAAAATTTATCTTTGTATTTCAACAGGAACCTTCCTACATTCTGAGACTTATCATGCAGTTGGTTGTATATGAAGATTTTCAGTGCCCTTTCATCACTCACATGTATAACACGGTAGTTTTTCATGCTCAGAGAAAAGCAAACCTGCTATCAATGTACATATGAGATGCGTTTATGCAGATATTACCTACTCAGAAATCATATCCATATTTTGTCAAGATAAATATTATCATAACATATTAATTTCATCAGGACATATTGATTTTGTTTTGAGATTTTTAACTCCCTAGAGATTCCATAATATGACTGTACTCATCAGGAGAGTGAATACTCTGTTCTATTTGGCCTTGTGGCCAGACATCACTTGAGGTTAGTCGAAAGAAACCCCAACAGAATCTTTCTGATAGCTTCCCACTCTCAGAATTATGGCAAATAAGCCCACATTTTAAAGGGTGAAATCAGTTATACACAAACCCCTTCCTCATATATTTGCCATGTGTGATTATGTTTCTCCATGATTTACTATCCTTTGT
Organism: Ascarosepion bandense; assembly: GCA_037127315.1. Classification (NCBI taxonomy): domain Eukaryota; kingdom Metazoa; phylum Mollusca; class Cephalopoda; order Sepiida; family Sepiidae; genus Ascarosepion; species Ascarosepion bandense. Next base: position 349,777 of record JBBBDQ010001776.1, read on the forward strand.
TTGGTTTTCTATAATCTTTCCCATACATAGGCACCACAGAAAAAAAAACTTTTAAAGAAAGATACAACAACCACAAAATTTAATTCAAAACCGAAAAATACACAAACAATACAACCCTGTCAAAATATATAGAGAGTCCAAAAGAAAATATCCCCACCAAAATCAAATGGAAAATAATAAAAAGAGCAGCTACACACAATATTAATAGTAAAAATTGTAAATTATGCTTAGAGGAAAAACTAGCAATAATTAGTTTTAAAAACCAAAATAAACAAGTAAAATGTCATAATGCTTACATGCAGGCACATAAATACTTATTTTGCCACCTAAGTAATAATTGAAATAAACATATAAATAACATAACCATAATAAACTTTAAAATAAATAAACAAAATAAATATAATATAAACTACAAACATATTCACATAAACCCAAACAACAATAATAAATAAAAATGTAATTAAAAATCCAACTTTCTACAATTAACACTCATAATTATTATTGCTATTATAACATCACAAAACCAAATAAAAAAACGAAAAGCACAAAAATGTGGTGGGGGTGTATGGACGTATATGTGAATATGTGTGTATACATACAGCTATGTGTATATGTGTACAGATATACAAGCATCCAGAATTCAGACAATAAAAAGTGGTGATACATCTACAACACATCTCAACACAACAAATTCTGAAAGAAGAGGAAAAAAAAGAACAAGAACAAATGATTATAGCACACTGCACACTTGCACACTGCACACTTGCACACACCTGCAAAAACAGGAAATATGCATGCACGAACAACTAATAACAATATAAAAAAAGCAAAAATTTGTAAATATTAACAGTAAACTGTGAAATAGCCCTGAACATTGGATGGAAAAAATCTGCCTACAAAACTCTGGACTCAGGGTGCTAGAGATAATATCAATCTGCTAAGTGACAATCTTTTACTTATATTAATTCTATTAATGCTCTATCTTTGATATGGAACACTTTATTACAAAGTCTGCTTGCCTTAAATGCCTATCAGTATCCCACAGTCAGCAATTTTGGCTACACAGTCTTCTACATTGCTAATAACATATCACTCAATAAATCCTGGGCCTAACTAATGAAATAACAACTTTTAGGCAAAATTCAACTTTATTCATCAACATAGTCTTCTATGGTGAAAACACTGATTCCAATGCTTCAATAACAATTAGATGCCTTTTTTGTAAAACAATTTGTCTTTGGCTTCAAAATACGCCTCATTTTCCGATATAACTTCTTCATTGGAGCCAAATCTCTTTCCCTGGAGCATTCTTTTGAGGTCTGCAAACAGCCAATAATTGCTGGGGGCCAGATCTGGAGAATAGGATGGTGTAGAAGCAATTCGAAGTGATGTTCATGTAGTTTTGTCATTGTTGTGGTCAACTTGCGACACGGTGCGTTGTTTTGGTGAAAGATCGCTTTTTTTCTTCGTTTGTGGCCGTTTTTTTGGCGATTTCTTCTTTCAAACGCAACAATAATGCCATATAATATTTGCTATTGATGGTTCTTCCTTTCTCAAGATAATTGATAAACAAAATACTGTGGGCATTCCAAAATACGGACACCAAAACCTTACCTGCTGATGTTTGCGTCTTTGGTCGCTTTGGACGTTTTCACCTGCTGCTGTCCACTCAGCTGACTGCTGATTTGACTCCGGAGTGAAGTGGTGGATACATGTTTTATCCATTGTCACATGTTTACTCCTTGTTGCGTTAAAACAGTTGCAAACAACGCTCTGAATCGTCGACGCGTTGTTGTTTTTGAGCTACTGTGAGCATACGCGACACCCACTTTGAACACAGCTTTGTCATTGACAAATGTTCATACAAAATGGTGAATACACTGCCTTCTGATATGTTCAACTCCTTTGCTATCTCACACAACTTCAATTTATGATTGGCCAAAATGGGTTTGTGGTTTTTTGGTGTTTTTGTAGACATCTGTCAATTTTGGGCGACTGAGCGTTCAGCATTATTTGTGTATATATGACCGCGTTTAAAGTCAGCATACTACCTCTTAACCGTTGTTTCCAACAGAGCAGAGTGCTAATAACACTTATCAAGCCATTGCTTTGCTTGAACTATTTTTCCCCATCAGAAAGCAATGCTTTATCAACACAATAAATTCAGATTTTTCCATTGTTTTGAAAATTTGCAACAGCAGATTCACTTAAATGACTGTAATTTGTAAACTAATAATCTGACTGAGCCTAAATTTTGTCATGTGCCATTTGAAGGTTAGTACTTCATAGAAATTATATGGATTTTTTATTAGTGGTGCCATCTATGTGTCAGGCCAGGGACATATTGAGTGATGTGTTATGTGAGTGTGTGAGAGAAAGAGAGACACACACACATACAAACAGACAGAGAGACAACGAGAGAGAGAAGATTTGTCCATATATAGAATGAAGTTGAGATAATAGAGAACACCACTGGTAACTACGTAAACTTAAGGAATCAGCACATATGCTAGGTTTCAAAAATCTCCTAAGCCGACCAAGCATAGAGATGAATACAATTTGGGAACCAGTAATACGGAGTGCCAGAGAAAATCATTAGTGTCAAAATTGCAATATGAGCTCTGGTAAAAAATACTAGAGAAAACCATTAACATCAAAAATCGCAATATAAATTCTGGTAAAAAATGCTTACTGAACATTAGGTTTATAAGTCCCAGAAATTCAGTTGTTTTTGTTCTTAAGAACACATGGCCCAGTGAATATAGACATTAGTTAGTTCCTGTAACTTGACCCAAAGAGTTAGAGGGTTAGAGGAAGATAACTCATGACTACCAAAGAGGCTTTACGCAAAGGAATGAGAATGGTATACCCCAGTGATTGTAATAAAAGGTTTGGTTTGAAATTCCTACTGTACAACAGCCAAAACATTGTTAAAATGGCAACAAAGATGAGAACAATAGTCTGAATAATGTAAATAGAAATGTTTTTTACTTTTTTTAATTTGTTTTTCATTGAATGGACCCAGGAACAGAAATTAGAAACCCCAAACTCTCTTATTTGTTTTTCTTTATTCTTTTTAACTTATCTAATTTCTCTTTGAAACAGGTTTATTCTTCATATTCAAATGATACTTAAAAACACAGAAAACTACAGAATGGTTACAGCAACCGAATTATACAATCTTTTACAGCCAGTAAAAACTAAGGAAATCAATCACATAGAGACAACCAAACTTTCAAAGAATAAGTCTAAAAAGAAAGAGGTAAGTATTTCAAGATTTACTAATGTCTGCTAAAGAGATTTGATCTTTTTTTGTTCTTTTGTTTCGAAAAGCCACGGTGTATCCTCTCCAATTTATGTATTTTCTTGTTTCTAAATTGACAAATTCTAATGATATTGTGATATGACAATATCAAATATGCCAATATTCTGATCATGAAAGGAGGAGGGGGTAAAAAACATCTTTACTATAAAAAGGAAGTGATTCTAGTCTTACAGATGATTTTGAAAAATTGTTAATATAATTTATGAAGAATAAGAGACATTTTATATCTCATCAGCTTGTAATTATTGCCTGATCCTGCAAGAATAACTTAATAGAGTCTAAGGTTGAGAGATTACAAGTTTTCCCTTGTAAACTGAAGAAACTTTTTTGCAAGTCAGAATATCTTGAAGAGAAATTTATAAAATGGAAATAATAAAATTTACATAATCATCATAAAATGACACTGATGAAATTCATATTTTTGGTTTGTCACTACGAGTACAAGTCAATAATAGATCCTCATTAGAGATATGACACCAAAATGAACATCCCAACCATATTTTAAGACTTGCAGGATGGCATGCAGAAGAACAAACAAATGTAAACTTGGTGTTCTTAAAGTAAACAAGATGTTAGATTTGAAAATGAATGGTTTTTTCAAATGTTAACCCAGTGTCCTCATTTGAGGACAGCATAAAAAACTGTAAAAAAAATAATGGATATAAATCATTATATAAAACCATTGTTATATACAGGGAGTGAGGACGTATTGAATCATCAATAAAATTACCTTTCAAATATTGCCCAGTTGGAAGAAAAATTCTTGTGATTTGTAAATGAATTTAATGTTTTAAAACCTGAGAACACTGGGTTAAAATGGGTTAAGGTTTAGAATTTTATGATTTCCATTTTTTGCAACATTTTGGTCTCTGTTTTAACAATGAAGCAGCAGCTCTCAAATTGTTTAAGATTTTCTCTATTTCTGGTCACAAAAATATGACATTTCAAAGTGTTTGAAGTAGGCAAAACATCATCAAGGCTGTTATATTTTGCTTTCTAATTTGAAAAGTGTTTCCTTGATATTCTTTATGATTGATCTCAATTCATATTACGTCGTGTAATCACAAAGGTTGATATTCAGTTTTTTCTGCTTCTTCCTAGCATCCATCAATTTTTGAGATTCTTGTATTGGAAAAAAAAAACACACCAGAAATCACAGAAATTTTATTTCAGGACAAAATCTTCTTTGTTCTTTCTTCATGCAAAATTTTAAATAAATGTACTGTGAGGATCTACCTACAAATGGACTCGTCCACACCTTTATAATATGGCTACCAACTCTGAATGAAAAAGTGACTGAGTAGTAGCCACAGAGTGAGTGAATGAGTGAGTCAGGACGCCTGCGAGAGAAAGTACTCTCCAGTCCACGTTTACCTTTGTACTACATTTCCCGAGAATATACTATTCAACCTTATATTCGAGTCCATGTTATCTTTCTATGGCCCTTCGGTCATAACATGTATACAATTCAATATTCACATCCCAAATACTCAATGAATTGACACAATCCAGTCAAGGTTCAATGTAATCTCTGGTCAAAATGACTTCTTCATGAATATATAAGTCCTTCAGTGTTTCTATCTACAAATAAACATTTCTCAAAAATTAGTTTGATCACCACACAAAAAAAAAAAAAAAATTATGACTGTAGAATTTATACATGTTTATCAAACTTAGCTTCATCTAGCACAAAGCTAAAAGTGTGGGGTACCCAATGAGGATTGAACAGAAATAATAGTAGTGTACTTTTTTGACATGATAATTCTTTGTTTACGCAATGTTCAAGTAAAATTTATGAAAAAAATAATTTACAAAAACATAAAGAAAAACCCATAAAAACATTTTAATTTTTAATTATTTTTATATAAATTGTTATTAATTTTATATTCCATTTTGTGTTATTTTATTTTTGACAAAGAACTTCCAGTAATTTTTTAACAGCTTTGTTAATTTACACGAGTTGCTCCCCTTGAACATTCCTCCCAAAAAAGAAAGGTAGAAGTAGTATCATATAGATGTTAGTTATAAATGCAATATAATCCAATTACAATTGCCAAGAAAATGGGGTTAATTTCAACTGCTGAAATGTCCATATGATCTCAGAAAATTAAGAATTTTTTTATGTAATATATAAATTGGCTCTATATATATGATTTTAATTACATTGAGCCCTCTGGCTGGGTCAGTTTTAATATTTAATGTTTAATAATTAATATGGTCTCCTTTGGGATTTTACCATCAAGCCATTCCTTTAGATATATATATATATATATATATATATATATATATATATATGTGTGTGTGTATAATATCAAAATTTTTGTTTTATTTTTTTATATTTGGCTCTGTAAATAGAATGTAATATTTGCATCGAGCCCACCACCTTGATCAATTTTAATATTAATGAAATTAATATTAATTAGGATCGGGTTTTAAGGATTTACCTATCTGATCATCCTTTTGGATTTAAAATATATATATATATGTACAGAGTGTATTAGAAATACTTTTACAATTGGATTGGGTAGGTTCTTCACATAAAAACAAACACAAAAATCCATCTAAACATATGTTTCATTGAAAACAAAGAAAAGAGTACTGGACTGTTAAATGATATCTGATCTCCTATATAGCAACAAATGCTGGATAATCTTGTCAAAGATGAAAGAAAGACTCAAAGCAACAGAAATGTGATTCTACAGAAGGATGATGAGGATACATGGATTGAACATGCAAGCAACAATTAAATTTTGGAGGGAATGGAAACATAAAGAAAACTTATACTTCACATCAGGAAGTATCTGGGGCATATAATGAGAAAGGAGGGCTTAGAGAATCTGATACTTACAGTATGGATAGAAGGAAAGAGGGACAGAGGAAAGCAGCTCATGGAATACTTGATGGGCTTAAGCAAATGGATTGCATAGCAGGGTTTTAGAGAAATGCCAAAACAAAAGGTATTAAGAGCTAGAAGGGATAGGAAGATGTGAAGGGCCATGATCGCTTACGTCCTGAAGGGACACGGCACATTAAGGTAGTCATCAAAATGTCTTCCTTATCCACCCCTCTCTCTACCTCCCCAAATCTGTAGCCATGACCATCCTTGCTGATTTCTGGATCTTGAATTTCTTTAGCCTTGGAGAATCTAGGTACCACAGTTATTGGATAGTGGTGTGATCACGTTTCATCAATAGGGATTACTTATTTGAAAATGATTATTCGTAGATGATTGCAATATCAACTTTTCTGGTTGTTTGCATCAAATTTGTATGAAGCTTAGCCAATCTATGAAGACCATCAAGCTTTTTGGTTAATATTCTTTAGGAATGAACACAAGTTTTTTAGTGACATGCATGTTTCGAGGCTGGTTGAAAATCTGTTCAAGATGACGAGCATTTAAGGCAGCCAATTACTGACAAAACACCAGAAAATGGGGAAAAATATTGGGAACACATTCATAAGAACCATCAGCAAAAGCCGTCACAATTCTGTGATAGGCTCTCCTGGCAGAACCATTTATGGAAAAGCTGAACATTTAACATTGCTTTGAAGCATGTCCCCCAATTCACATTGCTGTAAATGTTTATAAGGAAATTATTTCAAAAGGGACATTTTAGAAATGCCATGTCTCTTCAGGATCTACATCATTTTTTCTATGGGTTTCTTTTTATAATTGCCATGAATTCTTTGATAGAAAGAGTGTGGCTCCTTGTTGCCTTCTCCACAGTTTCAAATTCAGTCTTTTCATTCTGTTTGCCAGCCAAGGTTAGAGAGACTCTAGTCTACTCAGATATTTTACGTATAACCAAGAGGAGAAGATACAGATTCAAACCTCCCAAATTAAAGTTATTATTTCAAAGAGGATGGCAACCAAATTTAAATAATATAAGAAATATATTATTCATTTGGTTTATAGTAAACTATTTTTAGGCCTAGTGGATATCGGCTCGGAACGAGAAACCAGGGAGCCGAGTTCGAATTCCAGTTGAATCCATTGTATTCACTTACGCACAAATACCCTTGGGAAAGGTATTAATCCGTCTCTTTCTTCCAGTTATGGGTTAAATAGCAGGACAGATTGGGTTCTATAGCCTTGGTCGGCAACCAGTCTACCACAGAAAGCAATGGCAACCTACTGTAGGATAATCTTCTACCCAGTCAGTCATGTCTCTTTCGAGACATGATCGCCCAAGCGTGTATCATGTATGGCACTTAACTGACTGACTGGGAACTTTCTGACATGTTATATATATATATATATACGCACTCCTGTCATTTTTGGCATATGAAGATTTAGTTCAGTTTTTAAAACAAAATGGCCAAGCTACCTGCACACATAATTTAAATACAGTGGTAAGGTTATTTGCGCATAAGTAATTATATAGAACTCAACAGAAATTCAAACTTTAAATTCTTTAAATTCTCATTCTGACCTGCTATTACACTACACACACACACAAACACACACACACACACACACATATATATATAATATATATAAACTTGTTTATAAATGGAACTTTGTCTGTGTGTGTGTGTGTGTGCGTGTGTCCGTTATCTATAGACTCCGAAATGGCTGAACCGATTTTCTTAAAAATTTACACAGTTGTACTATAAGCGTCTGCAAGTATTCTTAGCTAGGTTTTGTGTCAAGGTACCCCCGATAAATATCGAAAATCGATAATCGAAAAAATCAGGTTATAGAAGGAGTGGTCCGATTTTAATCAAATTTGATGCACTCATAGACAAAGACATAAGAAACAATATTCAGAAGTTTCAAGGTTGCAGTTCTTACAATAGTGCAGAAAATCGATAATATATATATATATATATATAAAAAGGAAAGATGTTTGTGTGTGTGTGTGTCTGTTTATCTGCCTGTATGTCTATTTTTTTTTCAGTCCTTTTATTTTAGTTTTTGCTTTGGGTTTGGCTCTAAGTAGGTATAATTGTAGTTCTTAGTGTCAGCCATGGTACCATCTACTCAGAGGACTTATTTAGCCTTCAAAATTCAGTTTACAAGGAAAAAAAACTTATTCGATATCGATACCAGGAAATCAAAATTTGACTTACATCCATTCATTTTTCTTTCAGTCTACAGTTTCGCTTTAACTGGAAACAACTATTGCTTTTTAGTCTTTCGTGCCAACATCCAAAGAATCTGAGCTCCAGGACCAAGGATTAGTTTTAAAGCTTTCATTACACCCGAGCAATGCCGGGCTATACTACTAGTATATATATATATATATATATATATATATATATATATATATATATACACACTATTATCAATAGTCTTAATGAGCAGCAGTAAGTGGTTTGAGCCAATATCTGCTGATCTCAGTCTAGTCGATAGCCCATGTGCTTGAGTTAGTCATGAATTTGTTACACTTTAATATTTTATGATTTTTTATCTTCATCTAAAATGACAGGTGAAAAATTTTAAGGATCAGAGAATTTGGATCAAATTTTGTTTTAACCTAAAAGGAAAAATGCACACACACACACACACACACACACACACACACACACACACACACACAGAGCTGAAAATTCCTGCTGGACAGTTCAGGAAGCATTTGCTGGTAAGGGCAAGGCAAAAATTTTTTTGTTATACAAACACTTGAAGGACAGGTAAATGAACATTCAAGGTGACTGCTGACATGAAACTGGAAAATACTGTGTGTGTGCCATGTCCATATTCTTGATACTTATGGAATGGTAGGATTATCATAAAAGACCATTTAAGACATTTAGAAAAACATTTTGAACCCAAGACATAATTTGTGTCTAGACTATTGAGTGATAACCAGAAGCAACATTGAGCTGATCTCTTAAAGATCAAACCAGAAAATATCAATTTCATCATCAAAATGGATAATCCCCGAGAGGTCATAGGTTATCAATGGTTATAGCCAGGTTTCTGCTCATGATCCTGAGAAAAATCAGCAGTTGTCTCAATAGAAATGATTCAAATCATTAAAAAAAAAATCTTTTCAGTCACATCAATCAATGTTGATCTGAATCTTTATTTCTTTCCATAAGGAATTGATTTCCTTTTGTTAAAACTAAACTTTTTACTTTGAGGATTCAAGATGGTTATGAGGAAACATTCAGAACAAACATCCAGATGAGAAAAACAACTTGCTAACCCACCTGTCAAACACTTTTGGACAATTTCTGGTTTCTAAAAAAAGCTATTCCTCTGTAATTACTGTTTTGTCCAGGGGAATGGCTGGTCTCACCTTGGCAAGTCTTCTCTTCAAATGACATTCCAGATGAAATAGTATCATTTTGATAAAACTGAGGAGAGCCACATAGAAATGCAGAAGGTACTCAACACAGTTGCACTTAAGAATTTCCAGTAAGATATAGGACGTTGGAAAAACATTGGCGCTGTATAAATGTTCAAGAAAACTACTTTGAAGGAGACATTGGAAACTAGGTGCCAGAGTAAGTAAACTTTTTTATAGTCAATTTAATAAACAATTTGTATTTGATTATATTGGTGGTATATATATATATATATATATGATCCACGTATACTGTCTTAATATGTATAGGAAAAACTACTAAAACGTTGTAAGTTTAAAAATGTATTTTTTTGACAGTATTTATTTATTTCTATTATTATATTTGATATTTCAGACCGTCCTCGGCCTTTCATCAGAATCAAATTATTTTAAAATTTAAATTAGATACGTTTATGCAATGAGCGTTTGTCCGAGAGATTGTTTACATCACGTGACGCAGAAAGTGACAGATTTTTTTTAATATTTGTAAACGCAAACCCATCCCTAACAATACCTACAAATGTTGTTTTAAAGAAAATTTTTTTAAGTGTATCTAAAAAATGTTGAACTATTGAAGTATTTATAAAGATTCAAAACACCTAAGTCCCTATTTAACCCTAGCCTGTATGTATTTAATTTTAAAATCCAGTATTTTTCTTTCTTTCTGCGTGAGTATGTAGAACTAAAACCAGAATCTATTAGTAAACATTTGCAGTTTTCTAATGTGTGTCTCAGTTGATTGAAGTGTACTGCTATGGGGGAATATGGGTTGTTTTGGCGTATACTTAGTTTGTGATTATTGAAACGGAATCTAAAGCTATTTCCAGATTCACCAATATATCCACTATTTGGACATATTGAACAGAAGAGAAAGTATATTATGTTTTGGCTGTCATAGGTATATATATATATATATATACCTATGCCTACAACATGACTTAGAGTTTCATGCACTATGCAATCTGGTATAAACCTGAGATGCCATTTTTTAATTCATTAAATCTATAATTTAATCATGAAATTAGAAAGTAAAATCATAGAAGTGATAATAAAAATAAAAAAATATATTCATTGATATCTCTCTCTCTCTCTCTCGCTCTCTCTCTCTCTCTCTCTCTCTATATATATATATATATATATATATATATATAATCATCTGCAGACAGATCTGTTTTGCTGTATCACAGCTCATCAGTATGGTTAGACATCTGATTGCTTTTAGTTGGAATTGAAACCCGACCGAATTGACATCATTTGGCAATTCTTCTTCTGAGCTATGAATGCTTGGTAGAGGAAGGCAGACTTTAGCATGTTATATACAATGTAAACACACGCCAGCAGCTGAGTGTGTTCAAATTCATTACTGAATGAACGGTGTGTGATTTCATGAATAGCGACAGTTTTTATAAGGTCTATCATTCCTCCATCGTGCTCAATCGGGGTGTGAGGGTGTAAATAGTCATCCGCAGACAGATCTGTTTCACTGTATCACAGCTCATCAGTATGGCCAGACATCCGATTGCTTCTATCCAGGATTGAAACCCGACCGAATTGACATCAGTCGGTGATTCCACCTCTGAAAGCGGGGATAAATAAATCAACAGCCTGAAAAAGTTACGAGCTCATTTTAATTTTGACCTAAAACTTTTACTGTATAATGTTCAATAAAGTAACATTAAGTTTAGTACATTGATAATAGTACCTATCTATATAAACTAGCAAGAATATTATGTTGTATAGTAAATATTTGTTGTTAAAATAAATGTATTATTTCCTCGTTAGGCTCTGGACTTGTTGATGTACCTATCTATATATATGATTCCAGTACCTAGTCATTTGGCAAGTCAATCAAATTTCAAATCTAAATTGTAATACTTTAAATAGACAAACATTAGAAAATATTCCATTTAAATACAGTAAGATGGATGAAAATGACTTCGAAGTATCACGCATCCCAATTTATACACTTCTTGCTACCTAGAAGTTTTAGCCTGCACAATACAGATATTCATTTCAATTTTATTTAAATTGTATGCTTGTACGTTTACATGTTCACACATATATATATTTAAAATTCAATGAGTGACTTAAAAATTTTCTAAAAGAAGTACAAAACAACTTCTTTTAATTTCTGAAAAGTTCAATAACTTTTTATCATTATCAGATTTTTTAGAGTTTAAAAAATTAAAGGTTATTTAGTTTAGAAATTAGTCATGTTATTTTTTTTTCATGGCATTCTGTACTTCAGGCCAACTCATAGTGCAACTTAAGAGTCAGAACTGAAAACCTATTTCAAAAGCTTTTGTTCCATTGAGAGCATTGCATTTTAATTTTTGTTTTTAGGTTTGTACTGCTGTAACAATTTTTTTTTTTTAAATTAAAAGGAATTTTTGCTTTTACACTCGGAATAACCTTAGCATATTTTATTGAAATAAATGTGAGCTTTATTATATTTTATTTAGATTTGCTTTATTTTTTTATGTTTATCCTTATTAAAAATATTAATAACTTTTTTCATGATCAGGTATCTGGTTTGTTATACAGTGTAGCATAAATCTTTATTTGAAAAAAGAAAACCCTGCAGAATGTAAGACTATAGAATATGTATATAGAAACATGTTTGATTAACATGATATTTCATATGCGGAATAAATATTTTATCGTTTCACTAATAGAGATTTTCCGTGACAATCTATAGCATTCATCAGTCATTCTTTCATTAATTTTGTTAACTTTTTTACTGTTTTGATTTTGCCATCACTTTGGGATCTTTGATTGCAGACTGTTTTCCTTTCCCATCCAAATCTCTTTTAATGATGGTCCATATACTTTCTATTAGATTAACATTTGGATAGTTTGGAAAATATTACACTTATCTGGTATCTTTGAAACATTTTGGGGAGGAAAATGGGCAATAGCTTTGCAGAAGCTTTGTTTTGAATGATTATAGAGTTTAGTTAAAGTCTTTTACTTGTAAACTGTGCTAATAAGAAAAATATTAAAATTTGTTCAAGACCTTAAATAATTGCTGCAGTTTTAAGGATGTGGTTTCCGGCCCTCTCTTTTCCAATCTTTTTACTCTTTCTTTTTTTTTTTTTTTTTTTTT